>CM066036.1:845061427-845561185 GCA_033557465.1 Ichthyophis bannanicus | reverse complement strand
AAGGCCATCCCAGTGGCCTTTCTGTATCCTGGAGCTATGGTTCTGTGTGCTGAAACATTTTAAAACATCTCCCCTATTTCCAGGAGTCCTGAAATGCCATCCCAGTGGCCTTTCATGTGCTTGGAGCTATTCGTTCTGTGGGCTGGAAACAGTTTAAAACATCTCCCCTAGTTCCAGGAGGCATGAAAGGCCATCCCAGTGGCCTTTAATGTATTCTGGAGGATATGGTTCTGTGTGCTGAACACAATTTAAAACATCTCCCCTAGTTCCAGGAGTCCTGACAGGCAATCCCAGTGGATTTCATGATTCCTGGGAGCTATGTTTATGTGTGCTCAAACAGTTTAAAACATCTCCCCTAGTTCCAGGAGTCCTGAAAAGCCCATCCCAGTGGCCTGTGCATGTAATCCTGGAGCTAATGGTTATGTTGGCTTCAAAAAAGTCGATTTACATCTACCCTATTTCCAGGAGCCCTCAAAGGGCCAGTCCCAGTGGCCTTAACTCATCCTGGAGATATGGTTGTGTGTGCATAAAGAGTGTAAGAGATCCTCCCTTGCACCAGGAGTTAGTGCGGACCATCACAGTCGGCTATCACGTACCCTTGAGTGATATGGTTTGTGTGTGAATAAAAGATTTGTAAATAGAATATCCGGTTCCCCAGGAGTTAAGTGAAGCCACCACACTTGGCAATCACGTACCCTGTTGATATGGGTTGTGTGTGAACAAAGAGTGTAATAGAGCAGACCTTTCCCCAGGAGTTAAGTGTGAGGCCATCACAGTGGTCTAGCACGCACCCTGGTGATATGGTTGTGCGTGCCTAAACCAGGTTAATACATTCTCCCTATCTCCAGGAGTTCCTATGACATGTGTAAGGTCATCTTGTCTATGATCCCACTGCAAGGGGATATGCAGCTTAGGTGTGTGTGCACAAACACGAAACCCCCATGGGGCCGTACGCCACATTGCATTGGTGGGTATAGCAGTCACATGTTGTGGTAGTTTTATGACAGGTAAGTTGCTACCTCTCCACATAGTCTGTTGAGGTCACTATCTCATCACACATGTCTGTGATGTAGAACGATGAAAAGCTATGGGCGAACATGTGAATGTGTGTATAGGTACAACATCCCAATGAACTAGGCAAAAGATATTCCCAAAGGGCGTAACAGATCCATAGTTCCCCTCCTTTTATGCATAGTTAGGTTACCCATCCTCACAACCCACGCAAAATCCATTTACCGTTGTCGCAGGTGAACAGAAACTGATGTTGTAGAAAAGCTACAGTCACCTTCGTGTGGTTGGACACCAAAGACACACGCAGCCACATGAGCAAAGTGGGCAATTGCGTAGTGTGTTTGCTTTGCGAGGTCTGTCAGGTTAATCAAAAGACACCTGCTGTCATCATAAAGGTCATAGTCATAGTTGCCATTTCTACAAGATCTAGGCGGGCCTCCATGGGCAACGGTAAGCTTCAGAAAAGGGCACCTGCAGTTGTTGTATGTTTGTTTAGGCTGCTCTACCAACTACCAATACATAATACACCACAACCTGACTCTCATACAGGTATGACCAGCCAACATGGGTGGAGGTACAGGACCCTCCACAGGCACATTGGATCCGTTTTGTAACACTTTCCTGCCCTCCTCCCATCACACTGTTTCCCACATGTGTGACTTAGCCCATGTTTGTATCAGCTGCGGATAGCATAGTTCATTGCCTGTAACAGGTGGTAGCCAGACACAGCAGGAAACGAAATTAACAAACATCTCATGTCCCCCTTGGGTTCTGTCGTCGCATTCAACAAAAGCTCCAAGTATCCCTGTCACCCGCTCCTGGTGGCAAAACATACACAACAAGAGGATGCCAAATATTGGGCCAGCAAGTAGCATCACGCAAGCCACATGGCATGGATTCCCCCGCAGAGACTGAACATAATGATGACGATGACCAACATTGGTGAAGTAGGCTCAGCTTTGGGTAAGGGTGTGTGTGTGGGCCACGGAATGGGATAACCACCGATGTCCATGTCGCCCATGAATGAACCCGGTGATACATGGGGTGTTGAAACCTATGCTATACATGAAACACCATCAGTGTAGCTGAAGTCGAGATCGCAAGACCCAGGACACAATGTCTATGTTTCTGTTGTCCACCACAACAGACCGTTAAAGGTGCTCAACTCATGCTTCCCACCCATATTTTTCCACACCACACCTCAGGTCGAGGATTTATGAGAAAGAAAGGGAGGGAGCGGCGCAGCACCCATGGCGCCTACCTTGAGCGCCGGTGAGGGGATGCTGCAAATCATCACATGGTGATTTGGTGCGTATTGAGGACATGGCTGCAAAAACTCAGACGGTCACAACCCCAGGTGGCCCATACAGTGGTGCAATGAGTTACCTGCATGGGGGTACATGTGATGGGTCAACCAACAAATCTAATGTGTGTCTGGATGACGGTCATCTTTCCACAGATCATGAATTGGACAGTGACGAAGACCCCCGTACAACCTCATGCCTATGCCGCCGAAGGCCAACCATCCCGCGATGCCGTGGAGGTGGTAGTCATGGACACCAAGTGGGGAGGGAGGCAGAGGGTACTGCAGCGACGACACAGGCGGAGGGGGTCCAAGGGGGGATGCTGGGAACGGAAGATGTGGGTGGCAAGGGTCACAAGGGGGGGTGAGGGCGCAGGTGATGTGGGGGGGGGGGGAGGTGGTGGGGGGTGTTGGGGAGGAGTCATGGGGGGCAGAGTGAACAGGGTGTCCTTGGGTAGAGGGAATTAGAGGACCAGTGCAGCACAGGGCAGCTGTTGGCTCCCCGCATTAAAGGGCGGTGGCCCCAACCATCCCAGGGGCCCCCACCACACCAAGCTGGCAATGCAGGATGCCACCACCCACAAACACCAGGAAACAAGTGATGTGGTGTGGGGAGCAGAGTAAGTGTTGTACATCTGATGAATGAGGCTCTGGACATGCCACTGGAGCAATGGGCGGTTGCAGCACGCCGGTTTGGATGCACCTGCAGGCAATGGGATGGCGGGAGCCATGGAGATGGGGTGGTTTTGTGCGGACAACATGGTGAGCATCTGCGCCATGTCGGCAGCCACCCCCTGCAGGGCGTCACATTGGCATCATTTGATGGTGCCTGTGGACGATCCACAAATGTTGGCCTGTGCTTGCCCTGTACGCCATCACGGGGAAGGCGGAGGGATAGGGGGGGTCATTTGTGGGGGGGGTTCGGGGTTTAGGGTGTGGGAAGTGTGTTTTTATTGGCGGGGTTGTGTGTGTGCTGTGAGGGGGGGGGTGGGGAGGGTTGGTTGGGTGGGTGGGTGATGGGCATTTTCCCCCCTAACCTAGATATTTATATAGGTTGTAATTTTTGGTTGTACATAGTTAAAGTATGTTTTCTGAACCCTGCAGGGTCACAGTGTATCAACGTCGCATATGACTATAGACTGCCAGCAATGGCATTATGTGTGCAGCCACATACATTCTCCTGACGGGGGAAACATGCGTGTGATATCGCAATTGGCACCCACATGCAGTGTGTCGGGAAACTCATGTGTGTAAGGTGTGTGTATAGCAGGGTGAGGGGCATTACATGATTACAACCGCAAAAGTGGCTGCCCCACAGACGTACATTGCCACAGGGATGCATATACATGACCCAAATGTATCACATATATGAAGGTGCCGGCAAATATATGCTGCTCACCAAATGTCTGCCTCGGTAACATGCATCCCTATGGGGGTTGGGAGTGAATGTGAAACCACTTATATAGGTGAGGGCAACAAGGGACGACACATATGGCACCCAATGGGTAGTGGTATGACGGGTTGCCAGATGGTTGATGTGTATGGAAAAACATAAACAGGCCCATTTATAACACAGTACCCCTGTGTCCACATCCAAGGCTGGGTGAACCGTGGTTCTGTAGAGTCCGACCACGGCAGGGTCAGGTGTGTGGAAATAGTCCTAATGAGTGTGGCAGCGATATATATGCATTGGAGATTATTCCCTCGTCAGCGTGAACTGGAATTGTAGGCATCCAGGGCTATACCTCTTTGAGAGACCGGGATTACACCTCTGCACATTTTGGACAATGTGGTAGTGGGGCAAGGCGTCAGATGTCGCCCGAGAAAACATCAAACATGTTACCTAGAGTGTGTCATATAACTCATAAACCTCTCCCCACCACCAACAGATTGCCATTGGCCAACCACACGGTACTGATGGTGAGAAAACAGGGGGAGGTCAAATGTTACGGCATGTCCAAATACTCATCCAGAAATGTTCTGTGACCATCCTGCAACCCAGCCCCCAAATAAAAATCGTGACATGACGAGAGGTTGTAAGGCAAGGCGCTCGTCAAAAACCAGTCCTTGGAGGGACACCAAACAAGTAAGGTGGTCATGATAATGTATATGGTGGAGGATATATATCGAAAGCATAGACATTAGGGATATGCTCAGAACCTGACTGGTCTGGCGGCTCACAGTAGTCACGGTTTCCACACCCATGTCGTACATGGATGTCTAGTGCACACTGTGCCGGCTGACAAGAAGCGCAGAGGCATGTGGTGGGAACCAACATGTGTGGCTAGGGAAACATCATCATATGTGTGGATCATGGAAAAGTTCGTATATGTGTGTGGCAAAGTAGCTTAAGCAGTGGGGACATGGTTTTGCAGATCCCTAATGGGTTCCTCCCACCCCTCTCTCAGAGATACACATGGGACCAAAGGGACACTCTTTGGAAAGAGACAATGTATCTATTTTTGGACAGCTGTTTATTATCACAGCAACTTCTCTCATATAAAAACTATTGTTACAAACATTTGTGGTAAGACATATCAAACGATTCCCCCACCCAAGCCAATACATAAACAAACACACAACATACTAAATCACATATGTGATACTTTCAATATAACCCAAACCAAAGCCGCAATAACAGAAAATACTTATGTTCTTTTTATTTTTTTTTTTTTTTTTTTTTCCTTTTTTTTTTCTACAATAGTGCTAAAAACTGAAACACCGTTGCAAACAGAGAGAAAACCCTTTGGTTTCGTGCTTGTAAACATGTCGATATTATCATAGGTTAACTGAACGGCCGTGGTTCGGGCCCACGCCTGTCCACGTCGGGCCCCCTCTCCCTTGCAAGGATATATCTTCCTCCGGCTACATTGTTGGTGCAGGTGCATATCGGATCAGAACATCACGTCTGCCCTCAAGGGCCTTCAACACCATGCGGAAGTTAGTGGACATGGCCTTAACGACCACCCTCTGTAATGTCCGGAGCGCAAGCACCAAAAACATCCCTGGTGTTCCGCTCCACAGCACAGCGAATCCGCTCCAGAAACACCCGTTCGATTGGCTGTGAATGGGACACAGGGTGGTCAATGAAACATACCGCTCCACGACAAACACCTTCATAAAGCAACCATGTCATACACATTACCACACTAATGCTAATGTGATAGTGACTGGAGTCATAATGGGAACATGGCGTTAGGGTTATAACACAAATTATATCGCAGTGTACTACAACTAATAGAAAACACAGAGAACAACTATACAGGAAGAAGATGTTGGGACGGACAACACAAAACAGTGCATACAATTAGCTTCTGCACATACACACCCACATACTTACGGACGTTGGCCATACAGAATTGGGTCAAGGACAAGTCCATCTCATATCCATTATTTAGGTCAGGTGCAGGAATGCAGCAGCCATAAACACCTCCAGATGGCAACAGAAGCATTGTTGTACCGAGGTGTGGTTGGGAAATGTCTGCACAGGTCATGTATGGGTCCAGGGTTTTGCTATATGTGGCATAGAGATGCCCACATGAGCTTGTTGGGGCATGTTATGACAGGAACTGGTGTGTTATGTGTTTATGGAATTTGACTATATTCGCATGAGATGTTTGTACTGGATGTAGCCTCATGGGATGCCATCTATTCTGTGTAAGACTGTGTGACGGACAAAATCAGGTTTGGCCTGCCCTAAATGATTGTTTTATGACATGACCAAATGTATGGTCCTTGATGGGTTACATTGTCAGCTATAAGGGATGGATGTGGGGGATGTACACATTATCCCGCATGTGCTGGTCCTTGGAATTGCGTCTGGTAGCAAGGAACTTGCCCTACAATGATCTGGATGCTTGGTGGGTGCTTACAAACATGTACGTGAGCTGATGTTGGGGAATGGGAATAGAATGTGTGATGTGCGGACAGACGTTAATCCCCGGACTTGAAGCATTTACCGTGTTTTGTGGGAGTGGGTGACTACCTTATGAACATAGCTGCTTATGGGAGTGTAGTGTGAGGATAGACATTGGCATGCTGGACTACGGTCATTGATAGTGTTGGGATGTCAGAGACCTTACTACACGGAAATAAATGGTATGTATGTTAAAGCAAAATGTGACAATGTAGAAGTGGATTAAAACAGTACAATAGAGCTGTCTGCGACACTAAAACATTCAGGACTATTGGTGAGTGAGCACGGAACTCTTGCACAGGCATTGTGAACGTGGGATTGCAGCAAATTAGGACATGGAAAACAGTCCATAACAAACTAGGACAACATATGTTTTCCCCTTTCTCATTTGAACTAAGCATATGGCTCACCTTACAGGCTGAGAGCTTCAGTATGTTAGGTATTTTAACCTTGCTGTAAGGGGATAATGTATGTATGACAGTACAGATTGGTCGATATCTCTATCTACCCCATGGCCAGTAACGTATCAGGTGTTGTGTCACATTCACTAGGTTGCCTTTTGTGTCTCCAATAAAACATTTCGAAATAGGTAATGTTTTCTTTGGTTGCTTGCTCCTATGCGATGATGTATCGGCGTTATTTTGTAAAGGAGATGAGGTCTTCAGTTTTATGTTATTTCTCATTGGGCTTGGACACAAATTTGCTATCATACACCAGTAGTTATGTGAGGTCTTTGTGTAATGCATCTAATGTTTGCATTCGGAACAGGAGGGGGTGGGGTGATGTGCCAACATTCTGCGTAATGTTGTGTGGATACGTGGTGTATGATATGGTCTCAAACATGGCAAAGATTATGTTGTAGTTAGTCATATGTGTTTAGGTTGTATTTGCAGCACCGTAATTGTTCACGGATTTGGTCCTTGTTTAACCATTTGGTGAGAAATAGGACATGCGTCATACTCATTACTGTATGGTTGCATTACAAACACATATATTGCAGGTATGACACGTATGATCCTGGGGACCATCACACGGTATGGGGACATAGGCCCCACAATTTAACTGGGACACACATGCTCACAGCCTATGGCAATCTGTTGAGGGATTGTTGGCCTTACAGTCAAGCGCGACATGGTTGGTTTTCCTTTTCTGTCTGGAATTTTACAGTCTATGTTATGTCTTTCTGTACAGAGGAAATTGAGGAAAATGTTCTCTCCAAACAAGCCATCAGGTTCATACTGTACGTTTGAGACCCCTCTGTAGATCCGGATCTATGGGTTGACCTGACATATTTTCGCACCTCTCTCCATATGATATGTAATTTGACACCTGCAGATGCAGGACGGTGGGGAATGCGTTCTTTGTGCTGTACATCCACAGAGGTAGGGTTGCATTTGCTATAGATATGGTATGTTTGTTTTCCTTTAACTATTATTGAGATGTCATGGCGTGTGGGTTACCAGGACATCGGTTGTCTGCAATGAGCGTAGACTGTTGCAAGGCAAGTGTTGATCTTCTCATGACAACAACATGGTGGCCCCCCTTTTACAACATTCCTTTAGGCCTGCATCTGTGGTGTGTCAACGGACCTTCGGTGATTCTGTGTTGCGTCATAGTAACCCTATTTATTATACCCAACACCATTCGTTCACGAAACAATAATCCCACCAACCAGTGATGCCATACAATGTGATTATATGTGGTTTGGTGGGATGTTTGCAACATTCACCACACAAACACCAACTAGTGACTATGGTGTTTATTTGGAATTATGGACTGCCGTATGTCACCCACCTTACAGCATCGCGACGTGCAGATACGCCATGGGACATTAACTCCGCCATCATCACATGAGGGTCAGGGCTCTCGGTGTTATACTTGCGGAATGGGGTCCTTGGATGTTCTACACTTGATGCTGAAACCCCTAGTGAATGATATACTGGGTTACCAGTGTGGCTTCTCTTGGCTCATCAAACAGCACTTGTGCTGCCCCCTGGGACAGCAGGTTCCTCCTCCAACACCACTCATTGGCACTGTGATGTTCAAGTGTCACCCTCTTTTCCTCCACCTCTCCTCCTTCCTCCATCCTCCTTAATCCCCCTCATCCTCCTCCCTATCTCCATTTTACTGTAGTCAACCTGCATATTGGAAAACATAAACAAGGAAAACACATATGGTTTGCAAAATATCATATCTATTATATGTGTGGCACCATGGACACCACAGAGATGATGGGGTGGGTAAAGGTGCGTGTGATGCGTACCCGGACCCATGACACCCTTCCCATACATGTTGTCTACGTCATTCAGCTGTTTCTTCTTCTGGGGCACATGTGTGTCGTGTGGCCAATGGCACATGTTGCATATTTTCCATGTGTATATTTTGTAGTGCCATGCCACATGTGTCCCCCCATCACATCCCTTCCCCTATCTGTACAACATATGTCCACACATGTTTGTGAGAATACATCACCCTTAACACTTGTTTTGGACCCATACATTGCCCTGTTTATGTTTAATTATGCATTTGAAATATTGTCTATAGACATACTATTATGCTCATATTGTTGGATATGTTGGCGCCCCTGCCTTGACCCATTGTGCCGTTGGAGTCCCATGATAGGCCAGCACCTGTGGCCCACTGAGAAGCACATGTAGCACTGTGCAAATAGTATGTCACACACACGTACCTGATTAGTGTGCCACAAAATCATATGGTGCTTTGCAATCACAAGATGTGCAGGTTGGATAGGAATTGTTGTGTGTAGTTTGGAAACAGATGGGGAGGTTGCTGTTTTCGAGGGGACACATATGTAATATTGTGACAGGGCATGGCAACAACACAGTTTGTGCATGGCCATAACACACACATGTGACACCACATTTTAAACATGGTGTGGATTGGGTCACAGGTATGGGAGGTCTGTGCAGCTGAATGATGTTGTACTGACGGGACATTGTGAACCTGGCAATACTAGACATACCTGCGTCAGGATGTGGCCGTGTCAAGGGCCTCCGGCAGTCCACGGAGATAGATGTGGCCCAAACGTGTTGCCAGCTCTTGTTCCAAATGGTGTGAGTGATGGATAAAAGGGCCCCCACCACCTATGCCATGAGCAGGTTGTCTTTCAGCCACCATGTGATGGCGCACCCCTCATTTTATATCCGAGAACCTCTTGTTGAGGCATTCAACATCCCATGTGGGGCCCCCTGCCTCTGCAAGTGCAGCACGCACCTCCTCCCATACTGCCATTCGGGTGGCCACTGTTGTGCGACTGCTGAGCCAGCCAAATAAGAGGTCATAGTTTTCAATTACATGCGAGAGTAGGATATAGTTCTCTCTATCACTGAAGCGTAGAGCTCTTTTTCGCTGTGGACCAGGCAACAGGTACCTTTTTTCTCTTCCCAGTTTGGACATATTGTGCAGGCTGTGGCCCAAAAGATGGTCCTGCATGTCCCTCCCTAGGATGTGCAGTCTTGTAGCGTCGGTGTATCACCAACCACAGGTTGGGAAAAATACTCCACACCATCAACCTCACCCTCAACGTATATCTCCCTATCTCTCTAAATATATGTATGTTTTAAATGCTCCTTTCAACAGAACAGCACTAACTTAAAAAAAACAGAACAATACACAGCATGCAATACAGACTTACAGAATGTTACAGTACAGGACACAGTAAAGGGACACATTAACAAAGGGAACAGAAATATTATCTTAGCACAAGGTGAGGAATCTACTCTGATCCTGACTATCTTACACTGCCTCTCTCCGCTGCCGTACTCCCTGGACTGACTCTCTCCCTCCTTCCTCTGGGACTACTCCCACCACAGCCTCTTACCTATAGATTTTGTTATCCCTCACTGTGCTTCTTTCCTGTGCAGTAGTCCCACCACTGTCTCTGTTTCAGACTTTCTCTATGACACCCTCTCTCTCTAACTGGGACTCCTTTCTCAACCCTCAACGTGATGCACGTGTGCAGGCCTATTTATAGTGTATTGCCATGTGTCTTCCATTGCACATGCGCAATGGGCGGGCGTGACGCTCGTGCGTTGGGCGCGTGCTCGCCAACGCATGGGTGGCCGTACGCGGACAAACGCACATGCGCCCTGAGACACTGTACTGCGCATGTGTCGCAGTACGCATGCGCACTACAACGACTACCCGCATGGTGTCTGTGTTTTGTGCGCATGTTCACGCCGGCGCACATACGTGTGGGCACGCACTGACCGACGCCCATGCGTAGAGGGGCGCCACGCGCGCCACCAACGGGCATCGCATGCGATCAACTGCGCATGCGCAGTGTGCGCAAACCACACACCCCTGAATAACATATATTACCATCACAACATTACCCACGTTGAGGGTTGTAGAGGAAGAGCAGGAGGAGTGTGGTTGGTGTGGAGAAGAACGAACATCTATGCAGTTGTACTAGCGGATTGTATTGGTGTTGTATTGCTTATTATATTGTGTTGTGTGTGTATTGTCAGTTGTTGTTTTTACTTTGGATACTGTATAGTGTGTTTTGTGTGTTTGTTAGAGTTTGTGTGGTTGTTAGAGTGTGTTTCGGTAGTGGGACGGGAGGAGTTTATGGCAGCAATATATGCTTATGCATGTGTCCTGAGTGGTGGTCAGATGCTGCGGTTGCCGGACAGGGGAGATGGTGTCCACGGGGCTGCAGCACAGGGCATGGGTGTAGTCCCGCAGCAACTCAGACCTGCAGCTGTGGAGGTGGTCCAGCCATGTGCTGTGCGTTCACGGCACAGACGGCGTGCCGAGGTGCAGGCTCGGCAGCCACGCATCTACAGGCCCAGGGCACAGCTCCAGGGCATGCGTGAGGACCAGGTCATCTCCCTGTACCGACTGAGCACAAGGGCTATTAGGGAGCTTTATGAGGATTTAAGACCTGACCTCGAGCCCCTGACTGATCGGTCCCATGCAATACCAGGTTTAGTCAAGCTCCTTGCTGCTTTACATTTTTTTGCCTCTGGCTGTTTCCAGTCATCTGTGGCTGCAGTGGGTGGCATGAGCCGCCCATCCTTCTCACGATGTCTCCACCACGTACTGCGTGCCATGGTCAGCCGGGTGGGGAATTACATAGCCATTCCCCACACTAGGCAAACAATGGGGGACCCTGAACCAGGCCTTTGAGACATTAGCAGGGATACCACACGTGATGGGAGCTATTGATTGCACACATGTTGCCCTGGTCCCGCCTAGTGACAGGGAGGTGGCGTTTCGCAACCGCAAACACTACCATTCCCTGAATGTTCAGGTTGTATGTGATGCTAATCTGCATATTCTGAATGTGGTCCCTAGGTTTCCAGGGTCCACCCATGACTCCTATATCCTGCATCACTCGGCAATCTTCACACAATTTGAGGGCGGACGTTATGGGGACTGTATTTTGCTGGGTGAGTATGTCATGTGTCGTAATGTATGTATGTGTTTGTAACTTTCTTTATGTCTACTCACATAGCTAGCAAACTCGTTTAAAACCATAAACTTAGATCAACATATGAGCAATGTTTGTTTGGGGACTGTTGTATCTTTAGATTATTACAGGGGTATAGACGTACACATACAGCAGCTACAAACAAACATAGACCATCAGACTCCTAGCATTATATGATCCAGAAATTCACATGGTGTGCAGGTGACAACACCCCTGTGCATGTGGCTAGGCTGTTGCACAATCCCTCATAGTGTGTGGTAATATCAACTGCACACATTCTGAGGGGGGGGGGGTTTGGCCCTCATATGCACGTATCATGATGGGTCATTGCCAAATAATGCTTGTATGTCATTTAACCTTGTGATAATTGCTCATCCATACAGGTAACCCTTCTCATGTGTGTGTGGGGTTCACCACACTCACTCTGGACTGTTGTTGCTACCCAGGAGCCAGTATATAATATGAGGGGTTTTTTGGGAAAATCTGATGTATGCTTTTGCCCTTTCCAGCTAGCAGCACTCGTGTGGATATGTATGGTCACGCATTTGGCCTATGTCACAGCAGGGGTGTAACGAAGTATATTTGGTGCTAGTACCTTGGCCTACTGTAGATGATCATGATTTAGCCACATATTGGCCAGTGATCCTCATGTAGTTTAACATATTGGAAAGGGGATGCCTGAAGCTGTGGGGCTATGTGTGTGCATACAGAGTTGTATTGTTTTCAGCTACACATGACGGTAATGTACCGATGTGTATCTCTATGAGGTTAAGACATGAGTAGTACAGTGTGCAGGTTTGCAGACCCCACCTTCAGTGGGATGTTCCCAGGATAGATACAGTGCACAGGATTGGTATTTAAACAATTTATGTTTAGCAATATACAGCATAAGGACACAGAGTATGAGATCTAGATATGTTGCCCGTACAGGACAGGATGCATCTAGGTGATATGGTTCACATTATCACCAGCCTCCATGGCATACATGTTCTGTTTTTTTCCCACCCTCTCATGGCAGCATATTTTACCTAGGTTACTGTTCAGACATACAATATGAACATGTGACACGTGAATCGTTACTATCGTCTCTCATTGGCAGGGGTGCCAATGTGGACAGTCAATGCATTACAATACCCATGTCACGCACACACACACACAATATGTTACAGTATAGATGGAAACTGTTGGGGTATTTCCCATGAGTGTACTTACTTTCTAGGCTATGTGTTCCTTTTCTAACAGCATATGTGTTTTTTACAGCTCATTAATTGTTCGGTTATATGTTGATGTCAGGATTTGTTTTGTGTAGGGTTACTACATCTTAACATATGTCAGTTATGTTGAATATTGACACGCACATTTCTTTTTATTTCCAAGGTGATGCAGGATATGGGTGTCGCCCCTGGCTGCTGACCCCTGTACGTCAGCCACGGACACGTGCAGAGCGGAGGTACAATGAGGCCCATGCCTCCAGCCGCTCAGTCATCGAGCGTACCTTTGGCGTGTTGAAAAGTCGCTTCAGGTGTCTGGATAGGTCAGGCGGGGCCTTACAGTATAAGCCAAGGACTGTTGCAGAGATAATCATAGCCTGTTGCATCCTGCACAACATTGCTCTCAGGCACAATATCCCTGCAGAGATTAATGAGGATCTGGAGCAAGATCCAATGTGCCCCCCTGTACGTGCCAGTGGTGACACACAGGATGGCACAGCAGTCAGACGGAGGTTGATTGGAGAGATCTTCTCATGTGCGTATTACCTACCCACACAGCTTTTTAATCCTATGTGTGTTATGTTTACAGCAGTTACAGTTTATGTCAGGATAAGATTTGTATGCGACACCACATTAGTATTTTAGTGCTAATTCACAACTCACATATAGGCATGTGTGAGGCACAAACAATGTGGCCAGTACACAACAGCATTTGGTGCCAGATGATGTGGGTGGTTGCTCATACGGCTGTGTGTGATTTTTAAGGTTAAAATTACAGTTAGTGGCTGCCTGTGTTAGCACCTGTTGTTGTTGTTGAGCACAAATGATGTTTTGTGATGATATGGGTGGATAACAGTGTTAGCCATATGGTGAGATGTTCACAGTGTGAGACCAGTCCACGTTTGGGGACATTAGTCCAGTGGGTTGAATTTATATGTTTCACCTTTGGGGTGTACATTTGGTTCTTACACTCCTGTCAGCTGGCTATGTGTTGCTTTGTTATTATGGCCGTATCAGGACATACATATCACAGGACAGATGCTTAGTAGTAGTTTCTGCGGATATTAGGGTATCTATGTGTAGGGTGTTAATGTCACCCTACAGTGTGTCGGAATGTATACTGCACCAGAAAGCCATGACATGGACATGTTATAGGATGGGGATCTGAGCATTGTCCAGCCAGAGAGGTAGTATTGCCACATTTACATGTAGGTGAATTGACCTTAGGTACAGTGCTACATATGTACACAGATACAGAGGATAACCTACCCCATATCAGCGAGGGGTGCGTTACAGTGGGCAGGATGAGCACAGAATGTGTTGGTGGCTTATGGTTGTGCAGAATTCTCAGGGAGTACATGGCATATCTTGCTGATAAATTCTCAACATATGCCATCATGCCTCAGCTACAGGCTGGGTATGTGAGCAGTGTAGGATAGTACAGTCCACATTACATAGATTGCATAGATAGTCGGACAGGGAAGGGGAGGATTATGTTGGCAAGGAAACCCAGACATATGTGAGAGTTGTTTCTCTGAGGTACACATATTGGCTATCCATGCGTTGACATTCTCAATGACACACAGTGTGATGGCATGCAGCCATCATGGTTTGCGTAAAAAAATATACATGCCATTGGTGTTTTAATGACATGACGCACACATTTACAGCTATCTGTGGAGATCATCAGCAAATAGCTGTCACTATGATTCAAGGTATGACATCTACACACCAGGATATGTATTTGTTCCCTGCATACATGAGGACACTCGTGCATATTCCATATGTGTTTCCAGAATTGTAAGCGACTTTGCATTCAACATTGACACACCCCTACACAAAGATAGGGGGCATTGTTGCCAATATAGTGGATCTGTGTGACTCGTCTGTACTTTGTGATGAGGTGCAAACATGGTGGTTTCTGACATGTCTGTTGATCTTTCTGTACAACAACACAGAGGTACGATGGGGACAGGATTGATTATGGACACCTGAGGATAGCCTCCTACAACTCTGTGCTGCCTCTCACATGTGAGAGATCTATACATTGTGATAGGGAGCAGTCAGACATTAGGTGATGGTGTGGGGTATGAGAGTTGTGGACAGGAAGGTGCAGTGTGTGATACTCTTGTAGAACATGACATGTTTGTTACTGTTGTGTTTCCCAATGCACAGGACATAGTTTATTCAGATGCTGTTGATGTGTTGGATTGGCATGTGACTGAACATCACCCAATATGCTTTGCGTTGGGGTAGGTGGATGTACAGGGAGATTGTGTGTGCCTGGGGTCATGTGGAAAACATATCTTCATTGCTCCATCATATTGGGCAGATGGTGTGTTGTTTTGTGTTTCACTTCAGGCTCCATCACCCATCCCTTGCTGTTGTCACACATATCCCCATGTGTTTGTGTTCAGCATGTCCTGTGCCACACTGTATATGTGACAGTTACAGCATATCTGCATGTGTGTGTATTTAAGGTTTGTATTTGGTTTGCCTGCACTTGCTCCCTACCCCAACATTGTACCATAAGCCAACAACAGGGTATTATTGCCGGTTCACGGGGCCTTTATATGTCTAAAGGTCCACTTGGACACATACAGGCCATGTGTTGCAGCTGGAATGCAGAAATATGCATACTTTGTGTGTGGGTGATTACAGGTTGCCTGTGTGATGAGACACTCTTCAGGCATAGTACATTATCATGTACTGTGAGGGGACTGTGCACCTGGGGGGCAGTTGTGATTGTGGTATGTGTTCCGTAGTGCTGTTTACCTTATGCGTATTATCAACATGTGTTGTGTGGTGTGCGACAAAATGTGTCTTGTGTTCTGAGTCACCACTGATGTTCACCTTTATTTATTTTCAGATATGACCATAATGTGGACATGCATCAGCAGCGGCTTGACCTTTTGTTTGTACACGGACTGCTGAGATTCTCTGCCTTCACTGTCACCTCTTATTGCTGTGTAGTGGTTCATGGGATTGCTGACATACACCTGATGCACACAAGGTAAGTTGCACATTTGTTAATTGCAGATTTGTATCTATGTTTACCTGTTGATGAATCATAATTGTCTTATATGCATATAATGTTTCCTCTATGTGCACATAAACAGATGCATGTCGTGTGTAGCTGTGACACACCTGTGTGACACGAGCATGGACATGACCATACCCATGTTTTACCCATGTGTGTTTCGGATTAATGATGTCATCACCAATGTTTTGTTGAGTAATGTACTGTGTGGTTTCACATACCTTTCTTGTGCATTTGCAAAGGTGTAACGGTGTGCATTGTGTGGTGTTTTTCATAGGTGGCTAACAAGAACATACGTATCCTCTCATGACACAGGGCTGAGTACATACCGGACACATCTATTACAGTGCATCTGGTGTCACCATCACCCACCTTTTGAAGAAACAACACCATAGACATTTTACACCAGAAAGTGGCCCATTGGATGTTTTACCTCTGCGAGTGAGACATATGACTGCGATGGACAGTATTACTATTAAGCTACTTAATTCTCCATTACAGAGGTGTTCTCTGCACTGTTTGTGTGATGTTTCTGCAGGGAGTCCTGCTCATTGTTGAGAACACACATGAACTTTCAAAGACAGTGGAATGTTGACATGTCACGCTTGACTATTCCTAGCCATATTTGGTGGAACACTATTAACCTCACCTGTTGGATTGCACATAGTATTGTTACTTTTGGCAGTGTTCCCCCCGTGTGCAGCAGCAAATGACATGGATAGTGCAGCTGATCCATTCGAACACAGTTTTAGTATTGTTAAGTTTTGGCCCTGGGTGTGACATGCCACCCAGGATACCCTCATCTTTTTCTTCCTAATCAAGCATACACCCATGTTTGCGCCATACAGCCAACGATGGAGCACTCCTATTGTGTATGTCCACCTGCTTTCCACATGCACATGCTACAAGTGTTACCTCAACAATGATTTTGGACACACGACCATCTTTAATTAATGTGGTCAATGTGACAAGGGTGTTTACGTGCATGTGTGGCATCACTGTCTCATGTTGCACTGTGGATGGTGCTTTTGCATATGACGGACTATGTTTGTGAGACAAAACATGTGGACCTCAGACTTCTTTGTGGCTCCGTATAGGATGTTTGGCCCTCATTTCCTTGTTCAGATGCTGCTTATTGTGTTTGTTGGATGTGCAGACGTGACAGTCTGCATGTATGTCAACACCTTGCATTTCCCATGTGCACAGTCCAGGCTATGCCCTGTGGTAGGGACACTCACATTGCGACATGATGTTTGCATTGTGGCAATGTGGGTCACCGTTGCACTTCGTCAATTGTGCATTCCATGTATTATGTTATATGTGGCCAAACACTGTCTACTCTGAAAAGGTTGCAGGGCCACCTCCTTCATGGTGGTATATGTATAGGTATGGGAAGGTAGTTGAGTTTGTATTTTGTTTGTGTTCATGTGCCTGTCCTACCTGTTGCATATACTCATTGTGATTTTGAGGAGAGTTTGTGTCTACATTGTTGCAGCTTTGATTCCTAGCTCAGACATTATGTGAGACCACACACATTACTTTCCCAGCGTGATTTTCACAATAAAACATTTTCTCAACATAGGCTTTTTTGGTTTGGTTGTCTCCTGTGTTGCAAGATGGATATGGTTTGAGGGACACATGATGTGTGTTGTGTCCTCAATATGCAGCGCCAACTCTCTACATGCACTCATATGTGCATTACACCTTTGCAGCATGCAGAATCAGGTAGGGGCTGGGGGTCTGCTGCCCAGTGCATTGTATGCAGTGGCTGCACATTATATCTCATGCTCTTCATTTGTGGTGGATGAATTAACTTTTCTGTGTGAGTTAGATTTATGCCCTATTAGAGGGGTTTCAATATTCCATCAGAGATGCACTCACCTTCATATTATGATGGCACTGACTACACTATTTGTGATGTGTATACCAAATAAAGATATTTATTCCACATACATGTGGCTCTTTTGGTGATTGAGCAGGGTGATACAAAGGCACACATTGCATTGCCTGTTTCTCAGTCCTGCGTCTTTGTGACCCAGGGACTGCATTGTTTATTTTGTCAATATCATTGGATGAGGATTAACTGGTCTTTGTTCCACGGTAATGAGGGGTTACATGACTTGACCTAGGCCACATGGGGTGCTAGTGGGAATTGATCAGTGTTTGCTTGGGTCCAAGGCCATTTTGTTAACAGTAGGTTAGTCCTTCTCTCTTTGATCACATTAACACTTGTCTGGGGCCATTTGCCACACATGTACATGTGCCACCTGTGCTCGCATCCTTGTACAGTGACAGCTGTGTATCTGGCAGACACATGTAACCTCACTGGGTATTCACGGTTGCCACACAGTGTGCTTAGTATGCTTGGCTCAGTGTGCTCAGTATGTTACTGTGTACTCAGTGTACTGTTTCTGGGAGTGGCTACAGTCATGTGTTTCTACTCTGTATTTTTTGTTTTGATTAGCACATGTGCTATATCCTTTGTTTTCTAATCTGCTGACTGTACCATGAGGTAACAGCAGGTTCCTCACCTCTACATACACCCTTCTCTCTCCTCACTGTACGTCAAGGTGCATCCTGTGTGCTGCTTAGCCATCACATATTATTTCGTTTCAGAGGTGTCCCACTTTAGGGTGTTTACATGGCAACACAGCAGGGGGTTTTGGTTTTCTGTGATTCAGGTGTTGTGTGTTACACCTGATTACATGTGGAACTTTCTCATGTCCTGATCCAAATTATTAACATATTCCACATACCGTCCTCTGTTGCCCTTGTGGTATATTTTTCCCCTCTTTTGCATGCTGTATCCACTGCAGAACATTTCATTGTGTGTGCACATGTGCACCACATCACAAATACAGACTGCAATTGTATGAGTAATTAGCAGCTCTGCATGTGCATTTCATCATGCTTACCTTTTGGTGTTTGCTTGTCCTGACAGTCAGCAGGCGGTTTGTTTAATGGACTGCACTCTTTCTTTCTGCAGTCTTTGCTAAGGAGCTCACATTGTTGGTGTGGCATGCCGGTTTAGCCATTGTGATTTGTGGTAGTGGTCATTAGTGTGCTTCCTCTGTGGTGTCTTATATTTGTATGCTTTTCCATAAAAGGTGTTTAACATTTGTTTGAGGGTCATATATGTACTGATGTGTGCTGTGAGCATATTGTACCCTCAACTGGGTTGTCCATTTTAATGGGTGCCACATGGGTTGGGGATGATTTCTGCAGTTCAGCAACTGATCTTCATCCCTCTTTTAATTTTGTATTGTTTTTGTGTTTTAGCTCTGTGCAGTGCTTGTGTTACGTGTGGGTTTGCCACATACCTCCTTTGCCATTCCAACTGAGGGATGTTAGTGCTAGTGGGTTACGTTTCTGGGTTCATCTCTACATCCTTGGGGCATCTTTTGCCATGCCTTTGATTGACACAGCTTATGGGTTACATACAATAGTGTCTTGGGAGTTGACAGCCTTTCCACATGGCCTTTGTGGAGAATGAGGTTTTCATTTCCTAGCAACGTGTGTGCCTTCTGAAACACCATAAAAGGTGCATTAATATCTGGCACAAGGGGGTAGTTCTTTTGAGACAGCATCACAGATTGCTGTACAGTTGCACACAGACAGTTGACATACCTCTGCCAACCTTATTCACTGGAACATTCAAACCATGATCACCCCTCCATCATTCACTATCTGCACAAGTTGTCAGCATTCACAACAGAGGAGTATTGGCTTCTTCCCCAGAGCATGAGTTTAATGGAGCTGTAGTACTCCAACGGGAATAGGGCAGTTTACAAGATAAGATACACTCTAATCCCCTGTTCATATCAGTCGCCTGCCCCTGTCTGCAGCCCCTCCCTGCCAAATCAGGTATGGCAGACCTTGGTGAACACACCGACTTACATTTCCCATACGTTACAATGCACACTGCTGCCATCTGGGACAGTGCTCTCACCTTACCCTGCCTCATATAGCACACTTGGCTACACTTTCACCAACATTGTAGGGTGCCATGGCGGACATTGCATTTTCACATGTGCCCTCTGCATTAACCTATGGGCGACGTTCTGTTACACTGCTTTGCGAGTGTATTTGCTATCAGTTATGATTCTACATATATACAATACGGTACTCCTAAAACAATATTACCCCTAACAGCTACTGCCTCAGCCAGCTATCTTCATTTTGCACTGTTGGGTATCGTACCCCTGATCCCTGCAGCATTGGTTGGTGTGGTAACCATTGTGCTGCAGCTTTGCTCTCTGATTTGCACATCAGCACGTCACTTATGCCTTTCAGTATTGACATGACTCAGAAAACAGTAGCGCAACGCTCTCTGCCCAGCATACCACCGCCTTATGCCACCCATTATATATCAGCCTCCTAACATTACACAGCAAACAGCAGTCTGCATTAGTCACTGTGGGGATTGAACCCCTGATCCCTGCAGCATTGGTGGGAGCTATAACCATTGTGCTGTGGCTCTGTGTTTCTGTTTGCACATCAGCGCCCCACTTATACCTTCCATTATGCGATTGCCGCCGTAACCGGCGCACCGCCTTCTGCCGCCCAGTAGTAATATGCCGCCAGATAACATCAGCGCGACGCTTTATGCCGCCCAGCATTCAAATGTCGCATAAAAACATCAGCGCGCCTCCTTATCCCGTCCAGTTTTGATGTGTGCCAAAACAAAACTCAGCGGGCTGCTTTATTTGGCCCAGTATTCCTCTGCCTCATAAACTAACACCTCAGCAAGCCATTGCGCATTGTGTGGTTTCGAACCCCTGCTCCCTGCACCATTGGTCAGTGCTTCAACCATTGTGCTGTGGCTCTGTCCTTCTGTTTGATCAGCGCGACACATATGCCTCCCGTTCGGCTCTCATTTGCGGTAAGGTGCGGAGCGCACACGGGCGCCGCGCACCTTAGCGCATCTGTCAATCACGGCTTTTCTTCTTCAGGACGGAACGCCCACTCCTTATACGGCACACTCACTCTACCGCGACCCGCACTTTACCGGCCTGTTAGTAAACATGCCCCTTAGTGTTAGGTTAATTAATATTGTCAATAATATACAGCTGTATGTTATTTTTAGTATCATGTTGTTTGAGTGTGACATGTTCAAAAATTGGGTGGTGTTTTTTGTGGATTATGGTGCTAGCAGTTGGTTTGTGTCTAGTAGTAGCAGTAAGAGTTGCAGTAGTTTGTATCTAAGAGTAGCAATAGCAGTTAACAAATATTTGTGACAGTTGTAACTTATACAGAGTAGAAGGTTGGTTGCAACAGTGTTAATACAGACAATAGTTAAAGAATTCCTAGGAACAGTTTGATTCATGTAGTGGTTATAAAATGACTTACTGTCAACAGTATAGATCAGGCAGTAGTTAAGAATGACTTATTTATCAGCAGTATAAAATCAGGCTGTAGTTATAAATCAAGTAATAGTTAAAAGTAACTTACTGGCAACAGTATAAAATCAGAAATGACTTACTGACAACAGTATAACATCTGGCTGTACTTACAGGAGGTGACTACTGTCAACAGTAGAAATCACAGAAATATACAGTGTGAATGTGTTAGTTACAGTATATTGATATAACTCATTAAGTAGTATTGCTATTGTGTAGTGAAACTGAGTCCAACAATGATAATTAGCTGAACTGAAGGTGGAGTAGTCTAATGTAATTAAACAATAATCTATTAGGAAGCAATGTCAGTTATAGGAATGTTCCAAGTAGGGTATACTTGCCACGTTTGCAGATATTGAAGGAAGGATGATCGTATGCTAGCTCAACCCTAGAGGAGCTCCGGCCGTGGATGATTTCTTAGCTATTCTTTTGGCGTTGCTGTTCGAGTCTCTGGACTGTTCTTGTGTGTTTTGTTATCGCCTTTGCCTAAGGGCCGTGCCAAAGGTCCCTCTTGCGCGGCCCTCAGGCGCGGGCCCGCAAGGCGCGGGCACGCCTGCTAGCGCTTCTTTTTCAACGGGTGCTCCTGCTGCCCGGATTGGGCAGAGCGGCTTGGTGGGGGTGGCCTGGTGCTCCGACCCGCTCGATCCCCGCCGGGAGAGCAGCTGGAGGGTAGGAGTGCTGGGCTGCTGACGAGGCCACGCGCCTGCTGGCGCTTCTTTTTCAACGGGTGCTCCTGCTGCCCGGATTGGGCAGAGCGGCTTGGTGGGGGTGGCCTGGTGCTCCGACCCGCTCGATCCCCGCCGGGAGAGCAGCTGGAGGGTCGGAGTGCTGGGCTGCTGACGAGGCCACGCGCCTGCTGGCGCTTCTTTTTCAATGGGTGCTCCTGCTGCCCGGATTGGGCAGAGCGGCTTGGTGGGGGTGGCCTGGTGCTCCGACCTGCTCGATCCCCGCCGGGAGAGCAGCTGGAGGGTCGGAGTGCTGGGCTGCTGACGAGGCCACGCGCCTGCTGGCGCTTCTTTTTCAACGGGTGCTCCTGCTGCCCGGATTGGGCAGAGCGGCTTGGTGGGGGTGGCCTGGTGCTCCAACCCGCTCGATCCCCGCCGGGAGAGCAGCTGGAGGGTCGGAGTGCTGGGCTGCTGACGAGGCCACGCACCTGCTGGCGCTTCTTTTTCAACGGGTGCTCCTGCTGCCCGGATTGGGCAGAGCGGCTTGGTGGGGGTGGCCTGTTGCTCCGACCCGCTCGATCCCCGCCGGGAGAGCAGCTGGAGGGTCGGAGTGCTGGGCTGCTGACGAGGCCACGCGCCTGCTGGCGCTTCTTTTTCAACGGGTGCTCCTGCTGCCCGGATTGGGCAGAGCGGCTTGGTGGGGGTGGCCTGGTGCTCCGACCCACTCGATCCCCGCCGGGAGAGCAGCTGGAGGGTCGGAGTGCTGGGCTGCTGACAAGGCCACGCGCCTGCTGGCGCTTCTTTTTCAACGGGTGCTCCTGCTGCCCGGGATTGTATTCCACGCTTTAAGAAAAGTGGAAGGAAGTCCAAAAAACTGCCAGCATGGTTAAAGGTGAGGTCAGAGAGGCTGTTGTTGCCAAAAAAGCACCTTTCAGGAAATGGAAAAAAGAGCCAAACGACGAAACCTGGAAACAGGACAAGCACTGGCAAGTCAAATGCAAGGCATTGATAAGGCAGACAAAGGGAGAATTTGAGAAGAAGCTTGCTACGGAAGCAAAAACGCGAAATAAAGACTTTTTCAAGTACATTCATAGCAAAAAACCTGTGAGAGAGTCAGTTGGTCCATTAGATGATAGAGGGGTTAAAGGAGCACTAAGAGGCGACAAAGCGATAGGGGAGAGACTAAATTAATTCTTTGCTTTGATTTTTACTGAGGAAGATGTAGGGATGTTACCCATGACTGAAGTGGTATTTAAAAGTGTGGCAGAATTGAAGGAAATATCTATACATCAGGAAGATGTATTCAACTATTTGATAAACTGAAGAGTAGCAAATCACCTGGGCCGGATGATATACATCCAAGGGTGTTTCCAGGTTAAAGAGCCCTAACCTTTTTAGCCTTTCTTCGTAGGAGTATCCTTCTATCCCCTTTATCATTTTGGTGGCTCTTCTCTGAACCTTTTCTAATAACGCTATATCCTTTTTAAGATACGGCGACCAGAATTGCACACAATATTCAAGGTGCGGTCTCACCATGGAACAATATAGAGGCATTATAATATCTTTTGTTTTATTTTCCATTCCTTTCCTTATGATACCTAAAATTCTATTTATTCTCTTGGCCGCCGCTGCACACTGGGTAGAGGGTTTTAACATGTTATTCACAATGACGCCTAACTATTTTCCTGGATGGTGGTTCCTAATGTGGAACCTTGCATCGTGTAACCATAGTTTGGGTTGTTCTTCCCTCAGTGCATAACTTTGCCCTTGTCCACATTAAATTTCATCTGCCTCAGGTTTACGCCTACATAGAGGCACTCGTCAGGGATGCCCTCTCTTCCTGATGTTGTTTACCATTGTTATTGAGGCTTTTGCAGCAAGGGTATGCCAGAACACTGACATTCACCCACTCAGAATGGTGGCTTCTGAACATAAAATTTTGTTATATGTAGATGACACCTTGGTATGTGTAACTCAGCAGAGGAGGTTGCTCCCTCTATTGCCAGTGCAAATTGACACATTTTCCGGATTGTCAGGGTTTAGAGTAAATTTGGGGAAAACCGAGGCTATGAACATGGGTGGGTTATCAAGAGCACACCTCCCGGGGTTCCCTTTACAATGGGCCGATCACAAGATCAAATATTTTTATCTTTATTTAATTTCTTAATATACTGCTGAAAGGCATTAGAGCAGTTTACAAATACTACAAGCAGGTACTGGATATTTTCCTGGGGCTCTATCTAACTAGGGACCCAGCTGATTTGTACTACCTTAACTATGCCCCCTTAATGAATTGTACAGAGGCGGATCTGCAATGGTGGGCTGTCCTGCACCTGAGTTGGATGTGTAGAGTGCCTCTATGTAGGCGTAAACCCGAGGCAGTAGAAGGTTAAGTGACTTGCCTAAGGCCACAAGGAGTATCAGTGGGATTTGAACACTAGTCTTTCTGGTCCTAGGCTGTTGCCCCTATCCACTAGACTATCCAGTGGCACTGACACTACTAATCAGATAAGTGGCACTGAATGATATTCCCTTGGATAGTGCCCTTGAATATCATTACAGACCATTTTGACACTATTCGGATAGTGGCATGGTCCATGGGTGGAGTAGCGAACTATCCAAGTGGAGACTGATTCTGAGCGGTGCACATCTGGGCCATCCGGACATCCAGAAAATGAATGGGGCAAAGGTGTGCCCGATTCTGCAACTGCGGGAGCTATACATTCCCACGGTGCCAGAATCAGGGCACTTGGACAGCCCAGCATGCCCCCTATTCTGTTGCTGTTGACGTCCCATGCACTGACCAGCCATTTATTTATTTAGCCAGTTTTGTATACCACCTTATCCTTCAATCAAAGTGGTTAGGGACATAACGAGGGATCTACATTCAACATAGGTGACAAGACATACATATATTTCTGGGGGTTGAGTCCCAAGTCTGAGATGTTGGTGTTTGGTGGCTGTATCGGCAAGGCTGCATGGCTTGGGAGTTAAGGTACTTGTTCATATGAGGCCATGAACAGGTGGGATTTGAGGGATTTGAGGAAGTCCTTGAGGTCCTCTTGTGCTCTTAGTTCCTCAGGGAGCGAGTTCCATAGCTCCGGTGCCGAGAGTGAGATGGCTCTTCTGGAAGTTGATTGCTTCGTTTTGTGGTATCCAGCTGGGGTGTGGAGTCTGTTGCTGCCTTGGGTTCGCCTGGGTCTGCTGCTTGTGTCTTTGGTTATTGTGGTCTGTAGAATTTCTGCTGAGCAGTGGTGTATGGTCTTGAAGATGATTAATGTTGCCTTGAATTTTGCCCGTGCCATTATGGGTAGCCAGTGCAGTTGTCAGAGTACTGGTGTTATGTGTTCGTATTTGGACGTGCCTGTGATTATGCGCGCTGCAGTGTTTTGAACCAATTGAAGTGGGTGTATTGAGTGTTTGGGTAACCCCTGATATAGTGAATTTCCATAGTCCAGTATGGGGGTGATGACTGCCTGGCATACTGTGCGGAAATGTTCTTGGCTGAGGATTGGCTTGAGTTGTCTGATAATCTTTAAACGGTGTTACGCTTTTGCTGCAGTCTTGTTAATGTGGGAATGGAGATTCAGGTTCTTGTCTATGATGACACCGAGATACTTTACTTCGTCCTTTGTTGTGATTGTCCTGTGTAGTATGTTGATTTCTTGGGGTGGGTTGAATCTTGTGCTCCTGGAAATAAACATTGCTTCAGATGGATAGCCACATAAGTTAGGGCAGAGAGGGCTGCCCTCTGTTTTCCAGATACTCTCATTGCTGCTATCAGGAAGGTTATCGCTGTTATCCGAATGGTGCAAGTACAAGTTGCCCTATCCAGATATTCAGCACAAGTGAGACTTATTGGAGTTTTCTTATTGGTAGGTGTATGACTATCCAGATACCAGCACTGAATATTCAGATTTGTTTTTTAGGGGGGTTTGTCATAGAAAATGACATTTAAAAAGCCACCACATGCCTCAGTTGGATATTGACCCAACAGAATATAATGATTATACAAGAAAGCTATGGACCCAATATTCAAAAAGAGCTGAGCATCTAAATTTAGGCTCTTAAGTTCGACTTCTACATTTGTGACCTATTTTCATCCAAAGTTAGAAGCCGGCATCCCTGGGCTCTCCACATGGGACATGAAGTCAGTGTTTTGGTGTGCCTTACCAGCCCGATGTCGGACCTCATACAGAAAGGGTTGGAGGCAGAGGAACCAGTGCAGGATCCATCCATTGTTCTTCTTATTCTGTGCCAACCACTTGAGTGGGGATGATCCATAATCAACATAAAAGGGCAGCCAAGCAAGTAATACTGTACTAGAAAAGTCTCTAGAGCCCACTTGACTGCCAGGGCCTCCTTTTTAATGGTGGCATAATGCTGTTCCCAGGGCAGCAATTTTTGGCTAATAGAAGCCACTGGCTGCTCTTCTCCCTCCATATCCTGTGCTAAGATGGCCCCAAGACCAACAGCCAAGACATCCATCTGAACGATGAACAGCTGTCTGAAGTCTGGACTGACCAAGACCAGTTCAGAACACAAGGCTTTCTTCAATTTTCTAAAGGTCTCCTCCAACTCAGCTGTCCAAAGGATCTTGTCTGGTGCTTTCTTCTGAGGGAGCCGGGTCAAGGGTTTGGCTATTACTGCCAGATGCAGAATAAATTGGCAATAGCAGCCAATCATGCCCAAAAACGCCTATATCTTTTTCTTATTTTAAGGAATTGGTATTTGGGAAATATCCTCTACCTTCTTAAGTTGAGGCTTCACTTGACCATTCCCAACTGAATATCCCATTTTCGTGGGTTGGCAGTCAGATCAGCCTCCCTCAAACTCATCAACATGGCTTGTAGATGCAACAGGTGGGTTTTGCAGTCATGACTATAGATCACAATGTCATCCAGGTAAGCTGCTGTATATCCCTCAATGGGTCTCAGTAGGTGGTTGAAATGTAGCGGGAGTCGCATGCAGTCCAAAAGGCAGCACCATGAAGTAGAATAGTCCTTCGGGTCTAGACAATGCAATCTTCTCCCTGGCCACAGGAGTTAGAAGGATCAGCCAATATTCTTTCTTTAAGTCCAACATTGAAATAAACCGGGATCCCCCTAAGCATTCAATAAGATCATCCACTGGGCATGGGTTACGCATCCCATTTGGAAACTTCATTCACCTTCCGAAAGTCAATGCAAAACTGGATGCTCCCATCTGGCTTAGGCACCAGTACAATGGGGGACTACTAGTTGCTTTTAGACTCTTCTTTTACTCCCAATTTAAGCATGTCCTCTACTTCCTTTGTCATAACCTGTCTTCACATTTCTGGAAGTCAGTAGGGCCATTAGCACACCATCACCCCAGGATCTGTGACAATGTCATGGTAGGCAAGATGGGTATGACCCAGAATATTGGAGAACACATCCCTATTCCGTTGAACTAGACATTCTAGATTCACTTTCTGGGTGTTCCTAAATGAAACCTGGTCCAGTTCAGAAGGTGGCTGTACCTTGGGCTCAAACTCCTTCCCTTGGACCATCGCAACCAGGACAGGAGTCCACCTCTTCAGCAGATTCAGATGGTAGATTGCGCAGCCAGACGAAAGGAAGAAACTCAATCTTGTAGTTGACTGTGCCATCTGTTCTACCATCTCATAGGGACCTTGCTATTTACAGAAAGGTTTAGTCTCCAAGATAGGAGTGGCCTAGTGGTTGGGGCAAGGTACTTCAGGCTGGAAGGTCAGGGGTTCAAATCCCACTAGAGGACAGCAACCTTGGGCTGGAAGGACTGGGGTTTCTAGTCCCACAGGTGCTCCTTGTGGTCTTGGGCAAGCCACTTAACCCTCCATAGCCCATGTTCCCTGTAAAATAGTTATCTCCAAGTTATAATGCCCTGTTCAATGTAATTTCAGTTTGTTCGATGTAAACCGCACTGATTCAGAATAGCGCGGTATATAAGAGAATGTAAATAAATAAATAAAATTAATAAATAGGGAGCAAAACTAAGACCCAGTCCTCAGGCTGGAAAGTCCGCTGCATTGCCTTCCAATTATAGGCATGGACCTGGCCATCTTGAGCTTTCTCCAGGTACTGTTTCGCTGTTGTCTCAGCTTTCCTTAAGTACTCCTACATCCAAAGTACATAGTCTACTACATTCCGGCCAGGATTAGGTTCCTCTTCCCAGGTCTCTCAAAGTTTCTATAAGATTCCCCAGGGTGGCTGCCTATACAGCAACTCAAAAGGGGAAAGGTCAGTCAAACTTTGGGGTACTTCTCTGATGGCAAACAAAAGATAGAGGAGTAAAAGATCCCAGTCCTTCCCTTCTTCGTTCACAAATTTCTTTAGCATCCATTTCAATATTTTGTTAAAACATTCAACTAAACTGTCAGTATGTGGCTGATACACCAATGTTCGCAAGGATTTGATCTGTAATAAAGTGCATATTTGCTTCATTACATGGGAGACAAATGGTGTCCCTTGATCCATGAGGATTTCAGCAGGTATTCCCAACCGAGGAAAGAGTTCCCATAGTGCATTGGCCAATGTTGTGGTCTTAGTATTCCATACGACTATCATTTCTGGATATAGTGTGGCATAGTCCATTATCACCAAGATGAATTTGTTGCCACAGGGAGTGCGTTCCAAGGTCCCACCAAATCCATTGCAGCCCTTTCAAATGGGGTCTCAACCAATGTTCCCTCTAATTTTCTGTAGGCTGTGTGCGCATAATATTTCAGCTGTGTGCAGCTTTTGAAGGAAGGTTAAATTTTTGTGCGCCACATAATGACACTCGGAGTTATATACTTTAAAATTTGACTACATGTCAGAATACAGTATGTACACCACATTGATTGCACTAGAAAATATTGTAGAACTTGTGAAAACCATAAATACACAACAACTTTAAAATTTTAAAATGTCTGGTTTGTTTTCTATCAGAATCAGAGCCGTAATTTTTGTGCGCTCTGTTGCAAAGTATGTGCGCTCACTCGGCAAGGTGTGTGCGCGCGCACACGCGCACAGCTTAGAGGGAACAGTGGTCTCAACAACAGACATTGGTACTAGAGGGGCAGGTCTAACTTTTGTCGGACTATGCAACTGGCAGGAGTGCAGAATTGGTAAAAGAGCTGTACATGTTTATGAAGCCCCCAGCCAGTAAAACTGGGCTAAAATGTGCTCCTGAGATTTCTCCAGCCCAGGTATCCACCCAAGGGATGACTATGGGCAAACTCCATTACCTGCTGTCAATATGGCTGGGGAACTACCAACTACTATCTTTTCTCCCTCTATTGCCCCCCCTGGTAACCCTATAGAGTAGGTCTTGTCGCACGAAAAAGTAGGGAAAGCCCCTCTGGGAAGGGTCCAGGTTACCTATCAGGGTCCCCTCTACTTCTTAAACCTGGTCCCAGGCTTTCCTAAGGGTGTCATCTCCCCTTTGGCCTCTTTTAAACTGGCCTGGACCCTCTATGCCACTTCACTCAGGTGGGCTGTTCCCGGTGATCCTAGTTGTGGTACTGGTTTTCTCGAGAATGATCTGCGGTAAGAACATTAGATATGCCATACTGGGTCAGACCAAGGTCCATCAAGCCCAGTATCCTGTTTCCAAATAGTGGCCAATCTAGGTCATACGTACCTAGCAGTATCCCCATGAGACACAGGTTCCACAATGCTTGTATTGGGTCAAGCATTGATATCCTGGGTCCCTTTTTAATAATGGTTTATGGACCTTTCCTCCAGGAACTTGTCCAAACCTTTTTTAAACCCAGCTACACTAACAGCTTTTACTACATCCTCCGGTAACAAATTCCAGAGTTTGATTACACGTTGAGTAAAAAAATATTTTCTCTTATTTGTCTTAAATAGTTTACCCTGTAGCTTCATTACATGTCCCCTAGTCTTTCTATATTCTGATAGCGTAAACAATCGATCTACGTTTACCTGTTCCACTCCATTCATTAATTTATAGACCTCTATCATATCTCCCCTCAGCCGTCTCTTTTCCAGGTTGAAGAGCCCTAACCTTTGTAGCCTCTCTTCAAAGGAGTAGCCTTTCATCCCCTTTACCATTTTGGTGGCTCTTCTCTGTACCTTTTCTAATAATGCTATATCTTTTTTAAGATACGGCGACCAGAATTGCACACAATATTCAAGGTACGGTCTCACCATGGAACAATACAGAGGCATTATAATATCCTTTGTTTTATTTTCCATTCCTTTCCTTATGATACCTAGCATTCTATTTGCTTTCTTGGCCGCTGCGGCACACTGGGCCGAGGGTTTTAACATGTTATCCATGATGACTCCTAAATCTTTTTCCTGGGTGATGGTTCCCAGTGTGGAACCTTGCATTGTGTAACCATAGTGTGGGTTATTCTTTCCTAGGTGCATAACTTTGCACTTGTCCACATTAAATTTCATCTGCCATTTGGATGCCCAGTCTTCCAATTTATCCAGATCCTCCTGCGGTTTTCCACAGTCCTCTTGGGTTTTAACAACTTTAAACAGTTTTGTGTCGTCTGCAAATTTGATAACCTCACTAGTTATTCCCTTTTCCAGGTCATTTATGAATATGTCAAAAAGTAGTGAACCCAGTACAGATCCCTGGGGTACTCCACTATTCACCTTTTTCCATTGGGAAAATTGGTCATTTAGCCCTACCCTCTACTTTCTGTCTTTTAACCAGTTCCCAATCCACAATAGTACACTGCCTCCTATCCCATGACTTTTTAGTTTTTCCAAAAGTCTCTGATGAGGGACCTTGTCAAAGGCTTTCTGAAAGTCCACATATACTATATCAACCGATTCACCTTTGTCTACCTGTTTATTCACACCTTCAAAAAAACATATCAGATTAGTAAAACAAAATATTCTTTGACTAAAGCCATGTTGGCTGTCTTCCATTAGGCCATGACTATCTACATGCTGTATAATTTTGTTCTTTATGATGGTTTCTACCATTTTCCCCGGTACTGACGTCAGACTCACCGGTCTGTAATTTCCCAGATCACCCCTGGAACCCTTTTTAAAAATTGGCGTTACATTGGCGATCCTCCAATCTTCAGGTATTACAGATGATTTTAATGAAAGTTCACAGATTACTAATAGCAGGTCTGCAATCTCATATTTCAGTTCTTTCAACACTCTTGGATGTACACCATCCGGTCCAGGTGATTTGCTACTATTCAGTTTATCAAATAGTTGTAATACATCTTCCCAGTGTAGCGATATTTCTCTCAATTCCTCTACAGTATCACCTTTAAATACCACTTCAGTCTTCGGTAACATCCCTACATCTTCCTCAGTAAAAACCAAAGCAAAGAATTCATTCAGTCTCTTCGCTATAGCCTTGTCTCCTCTTACTGCCCCCTTTTACCCCTCTATCATCTAATGGTTCAATTGACTCTCTCACAGGCCTTTTGCTATGAATGTACTTGAAAAAGTCTATATTTCGTGTTTTTGCTTCCATAGCAAGTTCCTTCTCAAATTCTCCCTTTGTCTGCCTTATCAATGCTTTGCATTTAACTTGCCAGTGCTTGTGTTGTTTCCAGTTTTCGTCGTTTGGCTCTTTTTTCCATTTCCTGAAAGATGCTTTTTTGGCAGCAACAGCCTCTCTGACCTCACCTTTAAACCATGTTGGCAGTTTTTTGGACTTTCTTCCACTTTTCTTAATGTGTGGAATACAGCTGGTCTGGGCTTCTAGGATAGTATTTTTAAACAACACCCAAGCTTGATGTAAGTCTTTAACCTTTGCAACCGCTCCTTTTAGTTTTTTCTTAACTATATTCCTCATTTTATCATAGTCTCCCTTTCGAAAATTAAAAGGTACTACTGTGGATTTCTTTACTATCCCTCCTCCACTAATTAAATCAAACACGAACATGCTATGATCACTATTGCCAAGTGGTCCCAACACCCTTATTTCTTGCACCAGATCTGGTGTTCCACTAAGGACTAGGTCCAGTATGGCTTCCCCTCTGGTTGGTTCATGAACCAGCTGCTCCAAGAAGCAGTCATTTATTTCATCTAGAAACTTTATCTCCCTAGCATGTCCTGCCATGACACTGACCCAGTCGATACCGGGTGTGACGTAGAAGCCCACACAGAACCTAGGTAAATAGATAGAAAGGAGGAATTTATCTTTGAAACTGTTAGTCAGTCAGCATATACAAGCTCATGAGAAAGAGGGAAAGAGAGGAGCAGAGCGGACACACCCAAGCTCTGATGTAACAGCAAGCTTAGAGCTTGATTACACTCACCTGGGCAAGAAAGCCGAGCCAGCCTACAGGGAACAGAGAGATAAAAGCCGGAGGGTAGCTCCAGCAAAGAAGTGCTGTGATTCCCCAGAGAGAAAGAAGTGCTGTGATTCCCCAGAGAGAAAGGAGTGCTGTGATTCCTCAGAGAGAAGCAGTGGGCATGTCAGAGAAGCAGGAAGCAGCAGAGAAGAAGCCTCAGAGAAACGTGGCGGGAAAAGCACACAGACTACAGGCAGCTGGCGGTCCTGTGAGGAACCAGGTTGCAGCTCAGAGAGAGAAGCCAGGGCAGCAGAAGGAAGGAAGGCACACCCTGTGGCTAGGAACCTACCTGAACCAAGAGAGCAGGGAGTCTCCCAGACCTCACTGCCAGAAGAGAGGCTTCAGCATTCATACAGGTGAGAGCCTAGCACTATAATAAGGAAAGCCAGAAGTTCTGTTCGGAACAGAGGGCCAGGGCACTGCTCAACACAAGAAGTGTCAGCAGAAAGTTATAAAGGAGTTCCTGATAACTGGCAGGAACAAAAGGAGAGCGGGGGAAGAAACACTACAGCTACAGGTACTTTTAAACCTCACTGTATGGAACTGTGTTCTTATGAGATACCCGAGTTCTCAGCGAGGGGATTTTCCAGAGACAGCAGTAAAGGTCTGAAGCCAAACCCCACACACACTGAATGTGAGGATACGCAATGGGAGTGTAGCCCCAGTGAACCTGAATATGCTCCTATGGATTGTACGCTATGCCTTGCAGACAACATTGAGTCTTTATGCTAAGTTTTGTATATAGCAAAGAAAAAGAAGATATTTTTCTTTCAGAAGAAGTTGTTTGTTTTCCATGTTTTGTTTGCACTTAAAAATCCTTTGGGAAGGGGAATAAATTCCTTGTTATGTTTTGCCTTGAACACTCGACTTACGACTATTATTTGCTAACAGAAGATATCAGGGTACCCCAACCTTCACACCCTAGGCGAAGGCCTGGCACCCGTTTACACGGGGTAATTGAAATCACTCATTATTATTACTCTGCTGTGACTTTTGTTAGCTTCCTTGATTTCTTTGAGCATTTCATCATCCATTTGTTCATTCTGGCCAGGCGGTCGATAGTACACCCCCACTGCCATCACCTTCCCCTTCATACATGAAATTAAAATCCATAGAGATTTTACAGCAAATTTTGTTTCCTGTAAAATTTTAATCCTTTCTGAATCAATGCCCTCTCTAACTTAGAGCGCAACCCCTCTGCCAATTTGATCAGTTCTATCATTCCAATATAGTTTGTATCCAGGTATCACAGTGTCCCATTGGTTATCCTCCTTCCACCATGTCTCTGAGATTGCAATCATATCTAACCCCTCATTTAGTACTATATATTCTAACGCTCCCATCTTATTGTTTAGACTTCTTTCATTTGCATACAAGCATTTTAGAGACTTTATTTTATTAATATTAATCTGGCTATTGGTAGGCATGGGTAATTTGGAATCTTTACACTCTGTCTGCACCATACTCAAGGGCATTTGGGCTACTTTACTCTTTTTTGGAACCTCACTGCTTTTGGTAGTATCCTTCAAGGATACCTTCTTCCGAACCATGCGCTCTTGGCAACTGTCGGCTTTCCCCTATTATCTGGTTTAAAAGTTTCTCTATCTCCTTTTTAAAGGTTAATGACAGCAGTCTGGTTCCATCCTGGTTAAGGTGAAGCCCATCCCTTCGGAAGAGCCCCTCCTTTCCCCAGAATGTTCCCCAGTTTCTAACAAATCCAAAACCCTCATCCTTGCACCATCGTCTCATCCACGCATTGAGACTCCGGAGCTCTGCCTGCCTTTTGGGTCCTGCACATGGAACGGGAAGCATTTCAGAGAACGCTACTCTGGAAGTTCTGGATTTCAACTTCCTACCTAAAAGGTTAAATTTAGCCTCCAGAACCTCCCTACCACATTTTCCTATGTCATTGGTATCGACATGTACCAAGACAGCAGACTCCTCCCCAGCACTATCTAAGATTGTATCTAGGCAGTGCGTGAGGTCCGCTACCTTCGCACCAGGCAGGCATGTTACCAGGTGATCCTCACATCCACCAGCCACCCAGCTATCTACATGCCTAATGATTGAATCACCAACTATAACAGCTGTCCTAAGCCTTCCCTCATGGGCACATGGCCCTGGAGAAACGTCCTCAGTGTGAGAGCGTTTTACATCACCTGGAGGACAGGTCCTAGTTACAGGATCACGTCCTGCCACACCAGGGTGATGCTCTCCTGTCACGTGACCTCTCTCCTCCATGGCAACAGGGATGCTGCCAGACTGGAGGTGGGACTTCAGGACTATATCTCTGTAGGTCTCGTCTATGTACCTCTCTGTCTTTCTTATGTTTTCCAAGTCTGATCCTCTAGCCTCTAGAGAACAGACTCATTCCCTGAGAGCAAAGAGCTCCTTGAACCTAGTGCACACGTAAGACCTCTCACCAACTGGGAGGAAATCACACATGTGACTCTCAATGCAAAAGACTGGAAAGCCCCCATCTCGCTGCTGGACTGTTGTCTGCATCTTAGTTTAAAGCTTGTGTTTAGGTCTTTAAATTCTGTACTTACTAAGGGTTGGTGTAGATGCTTATACTAATAAAAGTGTATCTAATACCTCTAATATAACTTGTTCACCTAAAGCTTAATTAATCTCAGGTCCTCAGCGTATGACTGATTTGGATAAAGAGCTGCACCTGAGAGCAGCCCCTTTCCTCTACGACATGTAAGTACCTATAAAGCTACAATTACCCCAGGGGCAGGTAGGTGTTGGGGAGGGAGGGAGTGAAATAAGACCTATTAAAAAAGGGCTGTTACAAGGTACCCTGTCCTGTACCCTCAGCAGGGGGGGAGGGGGTTAGTCCCTCGGGTAGGCTAGAGCAGGAAAAAAAAGTTTAAAACGCAGACAGAGCAGGGAGAGATATTTAATTTAAAGTAACAGTTAACCTGGCTACCACACAAAGGCCAGTTAGTTGAGAGAGGCAAGGTAAGTTATACAGCTGAGAAAGCTGAAGTGCAAAACTAAAGGGAACAGGGAGGTGAAGTAGCACACCAATAAAGACAACAATATATAAATAAATAAATAGACAGCTAGAACTCACAGCAAAGTCGTCACAGGAGTTAAATATCCACCTCTCTAGCAGAGCACTGTGAGGGCACTGCTCTTCCCAGAGCAGAGAGAGGCAAACTTTCCAGGGATTTCTCTCCCTCAGAACCCTCCTCTGCAGCTGCCCCCACATTCAAGTTATGACAGGCCCTCTCCAACTGGCACTACCTGTGGGACTTGGGAATTTTGGGGTCCTTTTCACAAATAAGTCTGGGTCTCTCAAATGGAAGAGTTTCAGAAAATCCTCTGCCGTCCCCTTGTCTGGGTTGCTTTTTCCCTGGTTCCAGATGTCTGTGAAATTTGGGAAATCTTGGCCTATAGTCACTGGATAAGACAGTGAGGGTATGACCACCTCTTCTAGAGTCTCTGTATCCATGGGGGATTTTAATTCAACTTGCGCCGGATATATCCGTTGATCTCCATGGACGCAAACTAAGGTCACGAGCTTCTCATAGTTGTCCTGGTGTCCCACCTGATGAGAGAGTCTTCACACTTCCCAAGTCCACCAGGATTTGTAGACAAATGCCTTCCAGCTTTACAGGTATCACAAACATCCCGCCCTCCACTAGGGATGCTTCCCCAATACCACACTCATGGGAGGTCATAAGATTTGCATCCATTGGTTCCCCCATCACCATGGGGCACTCACGGGCATAGTGTTCCCTGCCCCCACTCTTGAAGCAAGTCAAATAGCCACCTCCGGTTCCTCAGGAGGTTGGGGACCATGGGAGCCTTGGTGCAGGGGCCCTCAAAGGCTCAGGTTTTCCTCCCTGACCCCTTTGGGCTATGTCTGGCCTTATTTCCTTCACCTTGGGTGCCTCAGTTACAGGTTGAGCTTCATAAAATCCTTCTGCTATTTCCACAGTGCTTTCCAGGGTCAGTTTAGAGAACTGATGCATCCACTGTCTCATGGGGGAGATCAAGCCCTCTAGAAACTGTTCCAACAGAACAATCTTAGCCACCTCCACTCCGGTCTTCTCCTCTGGTTGGTAGATTTTAAAGCAAAGCAATCTCTTTCAGTCTATAGAAGAAATTCTGGGGGGTTTCTTTAGGTCCCAGAGCTCCTTTTCTGAACCATGGCTGCACCCATGGTTACACCCAACTCGCTTCAGTATGGTGGTCTTTACTGCTGCATAGGGAGCTTGCCTGGAAGGCAGCTTGACTGTTTCCAGTTAGCAAGTTTCCCAGTTATATAGCCCATATCATCTCTGACCACCCAGCCAGCTGGGCTGTCCACTCAAAATTTACTAGGAAGTAGTCCAGGTCCTCACGCTCCATCAAGTTAGGCAGGAGTGGTACCAGGGGAATGGGGCTGCTGCCCTTGGATCACCTGAGAGACTTATGGTAGTGAACTCTGCTGTATTTCCAATGATTTCTCGACATGCTGCTGCAATATGTCTGTACCAGCTGCTGCCATTGTCCTTCCACTAGGGCATGTTGCAACTGTTACTTTCCTTCCACTAGGGCCTGAAGTAATCTCTCCATTTTGGTTTAATTATTCTTTCCAACCCACCCGGAGTTGGAAAAAATAAAACAAAACTCCTGCCTGTCTGGCTTCTAGCTAAACTGAGATTCCTTCCTTAACTGCGGCATGGCTAACCCGTTTAGCCGTATAAAATAAAAAACCCTTCCTCTCTCCTTCTTCTTCCCTGTACTGTAGAGAGCTCAGAGCCCAGAAGGTGCCTGGGTTTCTTCTGTCACTGGGTTAAGAAGAAACATCCCACTGCTAACACCATCTGTGGTATAGGTGTGTAACTGAAGGGCACTAACCCAAGGATCCACAGCCGATTGAAGGTTGAGAGGGAAACACAAAAACATTATTAGGCACTTGTGCAGGATCAAGCAGGCTGCCTGGTCCCTTCTTGGGCCTTAGTGCAGTTACAAACAGTATTTTAAAGGCACAAAACAAAAGCTGGTGCTTCAGTTTCCTCACTCTGGCCAGCACAACTCAGTTCATACATTTGTCAGTTTTCCAGCAGCAAGGCAACATACATATAAACCAGAAAACAGCAGCTTTCAGCAGGTACTGTTCCTACCTTCTCAGAGATAAGTCATCAGAACAGGAGAGGTTGTTGCAGCCAGTCACTTCATGCTGGGAGGAGACTCCTTTGAGAGGGAAAATCCAAGTTCATTTATAAAACCCCCAAAACAGAACTCTGACTTTGGCAACCAGTCACTGTACCATGCAGGAGTAAGGTGTCTTCCCTAAGGGGCAGCAGAAGGGAGCAAAGGCATTTGCCCATTGGACAAGAGTCTTTGGGACACAGTCTCTCATACCATGCTGAGGGAGCAACAGGAATTGGAGCAGCAGCAGCACCACAGGAGAAGAAAGCAGAGGCTCTATGTCCGTGCAAAACCTGCCCATGCCTCAGAAGGAGAGTAGCTCTGCCTGTGTTAAAAGGAGAAAGGTTTCAAGAACTGTACCAACAACTCGGCCTTCCAGTCCATCAGATCCAGGACCAGCTCTCAGAAGAAAGGAACCTAAGCACTCATCATACACCAGTGACACCAGATCCAGGGGGGCCAGTATCGGGGACCTGTGTCTGCATCTTCAGGTACACAGGGAAAAGTACCAGAAACAAGAGAGAGAGGGATTCCCACTCAGGGAAACCCGGCTAAGTAACAACGGTACAGGAGCGAGGAAGAGTGGAGTAACTGTTCAGCTTAAGTTAAAGCAGTGGTTCTCAAGTCAGTCCTATGGTAACCCCAGGCTGGTCAGGTTTTCAGGGTATAGACAATGAATATGCATCAGATAGATCTGCATGCACTGCTTCCATTGTATGCAGATATATCTCATGCACATTCATTGTGGATACCCTGAAGACCTGACTGGCCTGGGGTTACCATAGGACTGGCTTGAGAACCACCAAGTTAAGGGGTAATTGAAGGGAGTGTGGTAACCAAGAAGTAACCTACCTGCAGCCATTTTGACTAAGAAGAGTTAATTGCTGGTAACATAGTTCTTGTTTGTTGCTATTTGAAAAGGGAAGAGGTGTGAGAGTGTCAAGTGCCAAGTGCCTCCTGGCGCATGCTGGTTCCCATCAAAGAATCCTGATGTTAAATTCCTAGAGCCCTAGAGTCTCCTAGACTAAAAGACTGGAAAAAGGCTCATTAGATTAGTGTTCCCCCTTGTCTGCCAAGCCCTTAGCAGCAGTTGTGAGAACCACACAGAAAGGAGGGTTACACAGTTATAGCTGGAAAGTTGCTTTTTGGGACCTTGCCCAGGTTAACTAAATGAACTGTTTTCCAGTTGAAAAAGGGTCAACAGAGAAGTGCCAAAAGGTCTCATAGATGAGTAACTTCTTGGATTTTTTATTTTTATTTTTTTTGTTAGCTACATAGTCTTGAGCCCTGTGGATTACTTTAAATGATTCCCATTCTGAAATCTGAGCTTGGAAACGGACCACCCCTGTCTGCCTCTGAAGTTTATCTTGACAGACTTTTGACTTTGCAAGCATCAGCAGATGAGCACAAGCTGAAAGTGCTATAAAATTAAGTCAAAAGCAATAAAAGGTTAGCAGTGGGAATTTAGCTGCGAGACCTGATAATGAGAGCTTTTGTGCTAATGGTCTGTAACTGTTCTTGGTAACTGTGTATATTCCATTGATACTTTGTTAAATTAAGTGAACACTGGATGGAGACCTCAGAGTATAAACGTGTGGTAGGTTCAAGTGCTCATTTTGCTTAGTAGAGACACTGTATATAAAATGTTACTGTAAAGCTTTTACAATCTTGTATATGTATTTTTGAGCTCTTTCATATAAGAAGTTAGGACATGACCTTGAGAAATTAGGAGACTGGATGTTCAAATGGCAGATGAAATTTATTGTGGACAAGTGCAAAGTTATGCACTTAGGGAAGAACAACTCAAACTATGGTTATATGATGCAAGGCTCCATATTAGGAATCATCACCCAGGAAAAAGATCTGGGCATCCTCATGGATAATATTTTGAAACAGTCTGCCCAGTGTGCAGACGCAGCCAAGAAAGCAATAATAATGCTAGGAATCATTAGGAAAGGAATGAAGAATAAAAACAAGGGTATCATAATGTCTCTAAATCACTCTGTGGTGAAAGCACACCTTGAATATTGCATGCAGTTCTGATCGCCATATCTATAAAAGAATATAGAGGACAGAGAAGAGCAACCAAAATGATTAAGGGGATGGAAGGATTCCCCTACAAGGAAAGGCTTAAAAGGTTAGGGCTCGTCAGCTTGGAAAAGAGACAGCTGAGGGGAGATATGATAAGAGGTCTATAAAATAATGAGTGGTGTGGAATGGGTAAACATAGATCGGTTGTTTACCTTCAAAAAGTAGAAAGAGTAGGGGACATGCAATAAAGATACACTGTAGCAGATATTTTTTCACTTGGTGTGTAATCAAACTGGAATTTGTTGCCGGAGGATGTAATGAAAGCTGTTAGTGTAACTGGATTTAAAAGAGGTTTGGATGAGTTCCTGGAAGAAAAGTCCATAGATCATTATTAAAGGGGACTGGGGAAATTAATTGCTTATCCCTGAGATAAGCAGCATGGAATCTGTCTATCTTTTGGGAACCTGACAGGTACTTATGACCTGGATTGGCCATTAATGGAAACAGGATATTGGCTTGATAGACCTTTGGTCTAACCCAGTACGGCATATTTTATATTCTTAAGCTTTGCTTTAGAGGAAAAGTACAGCAATCAACCAATTCATTGAAGAGGAAAATCAATGCTTTCATGGGAAAAGATCAGAACATTAACTAAAAAGGCAAGAAAAAGTGATTACGAGATGCAGGATTAATCAAAGAAATTCCAGGGAGGGGGGGGGGGCTAATATAAAAGATATTAAACAATGTAAAAAAAACCCAGTTCTCCTATCAAATGCATTCTGTTGGAATTTTCTTCTGTTTTTAATTCTGAGTACATTTCCTTTGGATGCGCTTTTGAGATAACATTGATTCATGCAGTCAGTGGGGGTCGCTGGATCCAATTTCTGAACTGCAGGGAAGTTAGGTCGAGGTCAGGGCCGGCCTGTCTACTAGGCGATCTAGGTGGTCACCTAGGGCAGCAGACTCTGGTGGGTGGCTCAGTCCTATACAGTCCCGATATGCCACCCACACTACAACATATGCTGTCGCCACACCACACCTAACATTCAGCTTCTCACCAGGCAAGGCAATCAGCTCTTTGAAGCTGCAGCAGTCTTTAAAGCATGCAGATGTGCACACTTGCATCATGCTGTTCTTTCCCTCTCCGACAGGAAGTCAGAGGAGGCAGGAGTGGCAGGCCATGTTCTTCTTGGTCTCCCCTAGTACTCCCTCGCCTGTTTACAACTCATTCAAAACACTTCCGCTCGGATTCTTACACACTGTACTCATTTTGATCATGTCACTCTGCTTCTGACTCATCTACATTGGCGTCCCCTCAAATTTCAAGTACAGTAAAAACTTTTAACTATAGTTCACAAGGCAATACACACTAGCACTCCTACATACTTATCTGACGTGCTCCATTTATGTGCTTCACCCCGCCCCCCCCCCCCCCACCTTGCTCCTTACAAGCCAACCGCCTTCACCTTCCATCTTCTCAACTTGCCCACCTAGAATCTATCCATTCTTCCACCTTCTATTAGCTTGGTCCTGCACTTTGGAACAGGGCCGTACCAAGGGAAGAGCGCGCCCTGTGCGACTTGCACATCGGGCGCGTGCCCCACTGCCCCTGCCCCCACGGTGGGAGAGAAGAGGCGCGCCCAATGTGCAAATCGCCGGCATGCTAAGCAGATCTTTCCCTCCCTGCAAGAGCATGCCGGCAGAAGACTTAACATTTTAGCTTTCCTGGAAAGAGAGTTAGGAGAAGACAGACAGAAGAAAGAAGAGAGAGAGACTGGGACTAAAACAAATGGAAAAATAAAATGCTCAAATGTAGACAATGGGGGTCTATTCTGTCCCGCAAAAAGCAGGGATGGACGTTGGGAAGTCCATCCCCGCTATTCGCCCCCCTTGCCATCCCCGACTAAGCCTCCCCGTACAAACAAGGAGTTTGTATGGGGAGGCTGAGAGATGGGCAGGAGGGGGCAGTGCAGAAGAGGAGCTAGGATGGGCAGTGGGCAGTCTGCAGCCCCAGATGGTACAGGGAAGATTCTGAAGTCAGTCCTGTATGTCTGGGGCCAGCAGACTGGATGGGGGATTTAGTCCACCCTGGAGGTAGAATTAGTCTCCCTAGATGTTGGGAGATGGGAGGCCTGGACAGCAACGAAAAGGTGAGGGGGTGCAGGAGATTCCCAACAGCCCAACCCCAACTATGAGAGGCCAGATCAGGGGTTAGGCTGCGTGTAAAGGAGAAAGTGGGCGGGGGCTCCTGAATGGAGCCACAGTGCCATGGCAACTGGACCCAAGAGTCTGACTGAGTTAGTTGGGAAGGGTCCTGTATGTGCAGGTCAATGGGAATTGGGTCTTTGCCTGCACGTATAGGCTCAGACATGATTCTGATCCCACGGGGGCTAGACATGCACTGCGGGATCAGAATCACATATACCTCTGTGCATCCGGTTCCTGTGCATGCCATTTGTCCTAGCAGTGCGGGCAGGTTTGACATAGGCCCTAAGTGTGCCCTTTTCAGGGTTTTGTATTACTTTATAATGAACCTGACAGTTAATACTGAAAAGAAAGTATGGAACTGTTCCTGAGGTGACACCAACATGTAATATTAAACTTTACATGAACATAGGAGTGTGATGTCCAATTATGAGTTTTCACTGGCTCATTCTTGGAGGGGGGGCCATGATTATTTGGGATTTTTTGGATAGCTTTAATAATCAAGATCTTGGGTGGGGGCTCTATAAGCCCGGGTTCAAATTCTTTTAAGTACCTATTAATGCCTCTGTGCCCACTGCTCTTCCATACATCTCTCACCTCTCTTCCCTCTCCCACCTCCCTAGCTCCCCGCCTACACTCAACTATCTGATTCCAGCAGATAGCAAGGGAGTGGCGTCGGTGGCATTGCAGGCCAGATGCTTCACTGACCCATGTGAACTTTTCCCAGTGCCTCAGCATGAGACGGTCACTGCATGGGCAGGAGAGGTACCGGCAGCAGGATGTTCAGATAAAAGAAGCACTAGCTCCGCTGCACCACCAGGAATATTTTCCATAGTGTTATGTGCCACAGGTTTAAGAAGAATTTCCAAACACACCTTGATAAATTACCCATACATGTTCCATCTTATGAACTCCAGAGGGAGGCTCTCTTTGGCATGATGCAAGTACTACACCGAGCATTAGCAGTAAATTTGAGAGAATGAGATCATACTCCACATACCCTGGCTTAAAAGTGAGTTTCATGACTGTCATGATATGCGCAAAACTAACCCGTTTAGAGAAACTGCCCCAGCACTCTCCTGCTCTCAAGCTGGGATTGGACCACCTCGAGGGAGGTGAGGGCAAAAGACTAGATATGATGTGTGTATCTGGGGGGCACAAATGTAGATACTGGCCTCCAGGCAGTGAAGCCCCACGGTATGCCACTGTACTATGCTATCATTTTGTTTTACTGTAGAAGTCTGATTAAGAAATTTCCTCCAACATCTGACCAGACTACAGCTAATAAAAACCTGCTGACTGCTACAGATGACTAGCCTGGTGTTTGTGTAAAGGGGGAGGGGGGGGGGTGCAGCTGGTCTGTTACACCAGCAGCAGCACATACAGCTTGGTTTAATTCTTGGGCTCATTTCCTGCTCTTTGAGGCAGATGGACCAGGGAATTCTTTGGCAGTAGTGTTCGCAACTCTTTGAAGAAATGACATCCTAGCCATCATACAACAGCAAAGCTACTGGCCGGCAGAAGAAAGCAGTTCTGGGGGTTTTGTGCCTCTCAACCTTAGGGTTGTCACTGAAACAGATGAGCTGGATATAAAAAAAATAATAAAATTGGGAAAACCTGTTCTGAAAGGCTTAACCAAAAGAAACGGCAACCACTACCAAAAGAACAACATGCCCTGAGGTGCTCTGACTAGTGACAAATCTGTCATTATCCCAGATCATTCTAACCCATGAACTCTGTTCTCCTGAGGACTGGAAGGTGGCCAGTATAATACCAGTTTTAAAAATGACTAACAGTGACCAGAGATCTTTAGCCCAGTGAGCCTGACATCAATATCAGGCAACAATGGCAGAAGCTAGTCTAGAAAACATAATTGGTGACCACATAGAATGAGTCAACATGGGTGTAAACACAAATCTTGCCTTACCAATTTATCAAATGTTTTTTTAACGTATAAACAAATGTGGCTAAAGATGAGCAGGTTGCTGTAATATATTTGGATTTTCAGAAGGCATTTGACAAACTTCCTCTTAAGAGATTTCACAGGAAATTAGAACGTCATGGGAGAAAAAGCAATGTTCTACTGTGGATTTGCACACTGGCTAAATGAGAGGAAATGGAGTAGGACTAATATGGTCACTTTTTCAATTAGAAAAAGGTCAATAGTAGAGTGCCCCAAGAATTGCACTGTTTAGCAATAAATGATCTGGAGAAAAGAGCAATGAGCGAGATGCAGATGATACAAGATTATTCAAGGTCATTAAAAGAGCAGAGAACCGTGAGAAACTGCAGAAGACTGGGCATATATCAATGAAATTTAATATGGATATGTACCAAATGTTGCACATGGGGAAAAATAATTCCAACTAAAGATATAAAATGCTGGATTCTAAGTCAGGAGTCACAACCAAAGAAAATGACCTTGGAATCATTGTGAACTATATGTTGACATTTTCAGCCCAGTATGCCTAAAAAGCAATAGATTATTCAAAAAGGGATAAGAACATAAGAATATGCCATACTGGGTCAGACCAAGGTCCATCAAGCCCAGTCTCCTGTTTCCAGCAGTGGCCATTCCAGATCTCAAGTACCTGGCAGGTTCCCAAAAAGACACACAGGTTCCACAATGCTTGTGTTGGGGCAAGCAGTGGATTTCCTGGGTCCTCTTTAATAATGGTTTATGGATCTTTCCTCCAGGAACTTGTCCAAACCGTTTTTAAACCAAGCTACACTAACAGCTTTTAATACATTCCACGGTAACGAATTCCAGAGTTTGATTACGTGTTGAGGAAAAAATATTTTCTCCTATTAGTCTTAAATGGGTTACACTGTAGCTTCATTGCATGTCCCCATGTCTTTCAACTTTTTGATGGCATAAACAATTGATCTATATTTACCAGTTCCACTCCATTCATTAATTTATAGACCTCTATCATATTCGCCCTCGGCTGCATCTTTTCCAGGTTGAGGAGCTTTAAGCTTCTCCTCATAGGAGTATCCTTCCATCCCCGTTACCATTTTGGTGGCTCTTCTCTGTACCTTTTCTAATTTTGCTATATCCTTTTTAAGATACGGTGACCAGAATTGCACACAATATTCAAGGTGTGGTCGCATTATGGAATGATACAGACACATTATAATATTGTTTGTTTTATTCTCCATTCTTTTCCTTATGATTCCTAGCATTCTATTTGCTCTCTTGGCCATCACTGCATACTGGGCAGAGGGTTTCAACATGTTATCTACGATGATGCCTAAATCTTTTTCATGGGTTGTGGTTCCTAATGTGGAACCTTTCATCGTGTAACCATAGTTTGAGTTGTTCTTTCCTAGGTGCATAGCTTTGCACTTGTTCACATTAGAGAACAAAACTGAGAAAATCATAATGCCTCTGTATAGGTCTATGGTGTGACTGCATCTTGAGTATTGTATATGGTTTGGATCGCCCCATCTCAAAAAAAGGATATAGTGGAATTAGAAAAAGTTCAGGGGAGGAATGACAAAAATGATAAAGGGGATGGGACAACTCCCTTATGAAAAAGGCTAAACAGGCTAGGACTCTTCAGCTCAAAAAAGACATGACTGAAGTTTACAAAATCATGAGTCGATTGAAACATTAAAATAGGGAACTGCTGTTTAACACTAAACCAAAGAGACACTCCATAAAACTATCATCCAGCAAACTGAAAACAAATCATGGAAAGTGTTTTTCACACAGCTCACAGTTAAGCTGTGGAAGCTTTTACTGTAGGATGTGCCAGAGGAAAGGGTCATTAAAAAATTATTAGCCAGATAGACTTGGGAAATCCATTATCTATCCATTTAAATGACCAATAAGAAATTTGATCTGCTTTTTGGAATCTGCCAGGATGCTGGGCTCGATGGACCTTGGTCCATAGTTTATCTTAGATTCTTAGAGAAATTAATGAAGGGCAATAAATGGATTGGTTAGAAAATATGCTTAAGCAACAATGATAATAATCCTTTGTATTTCTAGAACACCCGTCCAATTGTAGCTCAAAGGCAGTTTAGAACAATGTTGGGCGTATGAAAGAGCTTTGCTACAACAATGGGAGCTAAAGTAACTTGCCCAAGGTCACAGGGAATGTTGATGGGAGAAGTGAGATTTTAAGCCTGGTTTCCTTGGCTTGCAGATTAAAATTAAAAAAAGAAGAACCCCTTACACAAAAAAAAGCCTACACAGCAAAGGGAACACCAGTCCAGCACAAACTAGATTGTTTCATGAGGTGAGTCAGCATTTGTGACCAGCAATCAAATCGAATACAGCATAGTGTCATTCATGCTACTTGTGGCAGGGAATAGCAGGGGACCCATCATGCTAATAATACTTAATGGCATGATTTTCATAATTATATGGTGTAAATATTACTTTTCCTCTCAGTATATGCACTGTCTTCAAACACTGTCAATACCCTGGTGGCTGGACTCTCTCAATGACAGGGGCCACGCTAGGACATCGAGGGCAACATGCTGTTCACTCTTCCAGTCTCTCTGCACCTAGTATAATTATATTAACTACAAAGGTGTTTTATGTAGTAATGCATTGGGTCATTAATTCTAAGAATGTCAACGAGTTCTTGCTATCCCATTTAGCCTAATTAGTGTACATACTGCAACGTAACAGTACACTTCACAGGGAAGAATGTACTGCATAGTGGACTCATAAACACAGCAAGTTTCACGCACACCGTTAGGTTACTCAATGGGATAATAAGAGAAAGATTACTCCAGAAGGTTGTGATAAAAGCTGACAGTCTTATAACAGTTCATGTTTATTACTTTTGAAATACTCACTGGGAATTATATGTTCTACTAAAAGTAAAATCTAATAGAACATTTATCCTGATCTGCTGCTGACTGTGGGCACCACACTGCACCACACAGACAAGTAAATACAATGATCCCATAAAATATTTTTAAAAGGTCAGGTAGGACTTACAACATAAAGACTCAATGTGACAGGTTCTGAAAGGCTGTTTCCTATTGCAAAAAAAAAAAACCAAAACATTTCTGCACTTAGAAAATAAGATATGACATAAGAACATAAGATATGCCATACTGGATCAGACCAAGGTCCATCAAGCCTAGTATCCTGTTTCCAACAGTGGCCAATCTAGGTACCTAGCAGTTTCCCCAAAGGACAGGTTCCACAATGCTTGTGTACAGGTTTAAGCAGTGATATCCCGGGTCCCTTTTAATAATGGTTTATGGACCTTTCCTCCAGGAACTTGTCCAAACCTTTTTTAAACCCAGCTACACTAACAGCTTTTACTACATCCTCTGCTAACAAATTCCAGAGTTTGATTACATGTTGAGTGAAAAAATATTTTCTGTTATTAGTCTTAAATAGATTACCCTGTAGCTTGAATGCATGTCCCCTAGACTTTCTATATTCTGATGACGTAAACAATCGATCTACGTTTACCCGTTCCACTCCATTCATTAATTTATAGACCTCTATCATATCTCCCCTCAGCCGTCTCTTTTCCAGGTTAAAGAGCCCTAAACCTTTTAGCCTCTCTTCATATGGGTATCCTTCCATCCCCTTTACCATTTTGGAGGCTCTTCTCTGTACCTTTTCTAACACTATATCATTTTTAAGATACGGCAACCAGAACTGCACACAATATTCAAGATGCAGTTGCACCATGGAACGATACAGAGGCATTATAATATCCTTTGTTTTATTTTCCATTCTTTCCTTATGATTCCTAGCATTCTATTTGCTCTCTTGGCTGCCGCTGCACACTGGACAGAGGGTTTTAACATGCTATCCAGGATGACGCCTAAATCTTTCCTGGGTGGCGGTTCCTAATGTAGAACCCTGCATCATGTAACCATAGTTTGGGTTGTTCTTTCCTAGGTGCTTAACTTTGGACTGGTCCACATTAAATTTCATCTGTCATTTGGATGCCCAATCTTCCAATTTATCCAGATCCTCTTGCAATTTTCCACAATCCTCATGGGTTTTAATAACTTTAAATAGTTTCATGTCATCTGCAAATTTGATAACCTCACTCATTATTCCCATTTCCAGGTCATTTACGAGTATGTTAAAAAGCAGCAAACCCAGCACAGATGCCTGGGGTAAGCCACTATTCACCTTTCTCTATTGGGAAAATTGGTCATTTAGCCCTATAGTACACTGCCTCCTATCCCATGACTTTTTAGTTTTGCCAAAAGTCTTTGTTGAGGGACTTGTCAAAGGCTTTCTGAAAGTCCAGATACACTATATCAACCGACTCACCTTTGTCCACCTGTTTATTCACACCTTCAAAAATACATAACAGTCAGATAAGATCTTCCTTGTCTAAAGCCATGTTGGCTGTCTCCCATTAAGCCATGACTATCTACATGTTCAGTAATTTTGTTCTTTATGATGGTTTCTACCATTTTTCCCAGTACTGACATCAGGCTCACCGTCTGTAGTTTCCTGGATCACCCCTGAAACCCTTTTTAAAAATTGGTGTTACATTGGCCATCCTCCAATCTTCAGGTATTACAGATGATTTTAATGATAGTTCATAGATTAGTAATAGCAGGTCTGCAATCTCATATTTCAGTTCTTTTAACACCCTTGGATGTATACCTTCCAGTCCAGGTGATTTGCTACTCTTCAGTTTATCAAATAGTTGTAATATATCTTCCCGGTGTATTGACATTTCTTTCAATTCTTCCACAGTATCACCTTTAAATACCACTTCAGTCATGGATAACATCCTTACATCTTCCTCAGTAAAGACTGAAGAAAGGAATTCATTCAGTCTCTCCGCTATGGCCTTGTCCCCTCTTAGTGCCCTTTACCCCTCTATCATCTAATGGTCACAGGTTGGTTTTTTTTTTGCTATGAATGTCTTTAAGCGTTTTTGCTTCCACAGCAAGCTTCTTCTCAAATTCTCTCTTTGCCTACCTTATCAATGCCTTGCCTCTAACTTGCCAGTGCTTGTGCTGTTTAAGGACAAGTTTAAGGACATAAGATATGCCATATAAGGTCAAACCAAGAGTAGATCAAGCCCAGTATCCTGTTTCCAACAGTGGCCATTCCAGGTCTCAAGTACCTATCAGGTTCTCAAAGGTATACACATTCCATGTTGCTTGACTCAGGGGTGAGACGTGGACTTCCTCAGTCATCTTTAATAATGGTTTATGGGCATTTCCTTCAGGAACTCATCCAAATCTGTTTTGAACCCAGATACACTAATAGCTTTTATTACATACTCCAGTAACAAATTCCAAAGTTTGATTACGTGCAGAGTTTCTTTTGTTGTTAATGATGGGGAGAAAATCCTGTTTTAAAGTAATGCTCAGTGAAAACTGAACACCTGCAACAAATCATGAAAATGATTTTTCTAGGGGGGTGGGGGATCATCAGTGCTGTACTCACAGCCTATGCTTCCAGAGCCTGAACAGAATCCCCAGCCCTGCGCACACACACTCTTTCCACCAATAGCTCAGATAGGAGGCCTGGACTCCTGTCTCTTGGATCTGAGGAGATCTTTGGCCCTGTACAGAATCCTGTTTCCTGAACATCCCTGAGCCCATGCTGACTCTTATGTCCTCACAGGACTTGAGAAGGGATCTACAGCATCATGCTCAGTGTCCCCCTTCTCTCAGTATCCAAGGTGGGGATCCCAGACCAGGGTTAACTACTATTGTATGTGACAGAGAATCCTGAAAGCCTTTGAAAACAGCCATTTTTAAAAGGGCTGCTGTAACATTGCCTGAGCAAATCAGGGCAGGATTAAAGCATAGGAAAACTATGCATGTGCCTAGGGCCCAAATGTTTAGGAAGCACCTTCCCAAATGTGCTACTTCAATAGCTCCTAAGAGTGGGGATGGGGAAAGAATAGAGGAGTCTTGAAGGACTAGAAAAAGGGACTGCTACTTCTGGAGAAAGATCTGCAATTGTGAGTATATACTTCTGGGAATTTTCTGAAAGGACTTTGTATTAAAGCTAATTAATCTGTGAACCAAGTGTTTTTTGTTAAATCAGTCAGGGCCTAGTAGCAGCAGTTAAACTTAAATTTAAAACACAGAAGAGAGCTTTCTGGTTACATTTCATACCCAGCAGAGAGCTTGTAGTTTACATTTAATAGTCATTCAGGGCATAGTATCAGCAAAAGTACTTTTAGTTTAAATTTAAAACACAGAAGAGAGCTTTCTGGTTAAATTTGGAACCCAGCAGAGAGCTTATAGTTTAAATTTCATAATAAGTTAGAGCCTAGCAGCAGCAAAGAGCTGTAGTTTAAATTAAATCAGACTATAACTTAGCATAAAAGGCAAAACAGGATCAGTACTCTTTGAGCAACAAATAAAGTCTTCTAGAGACCTTTACAAAGAGGCCTTCTAACTAGGGGGCAAGAGACCTGTAAAACATTTTCAGTAGGTGTCAACACCAGGTGGCAGGTCAAAAGGCCATTTTGAAAGACTCCTTCTATCCAAGGAAGGACTGTTAATAACCCAGGAAGTTGGTCACAGCTTACCTCAGCAGCACAGGACAGGGTACTGTGTAGCAGCCCTCTTTTAATAAGTGTTATTTCCCTCCCTCCCTCACCAACACCCACCCACCCCTGGGATAATCGTAGCTTTATAGCTACTTACACAGCTTAAAGGAAAGGAGGTGCTTTCAGGTGAAGCTCATTATCCAAATCAGTCATATACTAAGGACCTGAGATTAATTAAGCTTCAGGTGAACAAGGTATATTAAACTTATTAGGTACAGTTTTATTAGTATAAATATCCATAGCAACCCTTAGTAAGTAAAGAACTTAAAGATCTAAACACAAGCTTAAAACTAAGATGCAGACAGCAGTCCAGCAGCAAGATGGGGGCTTTCCAGTCTTTTGCATTGAGTGTCACATGTATGATTTTCTCCCAGTTGGTGAGAAGTCTTACGTGTGCACTAGGTGCAAGGAGCTCTTTGCTCTCAGGGAACGAGTCTCTTCTCTAGAGGCTAGAGTAGCAGACAGAGAGGTACATAGATGAGACCTACAGGGATATAGTCCTGAAGTCCCACCTCCAGTCTGGCAGCATCCCTGTTGCCATGGAGTTGAGAGGTCACGTGACAGGAGAGCATCGCCCTGGTGTGGCAGGAAGTGATCCTGTAACTAGGACCTCTCCTCCAGGTGATGTAAAACCCTCTTGGCACCTAGGAAGTTTCTCCAGGGCCATGTGCCCATGAGGGAAGGGTTAGGACAGCCATTATAGTTGGTGATTCAATCATTAGGCATGTAGATAGCTGGGTGGCTGGTGGACGTGAGGATCGCCTGGTAACATGCCTGCCTGGTGCGATGGTAGCGGACCTCACGCGCCACCTAGATAAGGTCTTAGATAGTGCTGGGGAGGAGTCTGCTGTCTTGGTACATGTCAGTAACAATGACATAGGAAAATGTGGTAGGGAGGTTCTGGAGGCTAAATTTAGGCTTTTAGGTAGGAAGTTGAAATCCAGAACTTCCAGGGTAGCATTCTCTCTTCCACGCGCAGGACCCAAAAGGCAGGCAAAGCTCCGGAGTCTCAATGCGTGGATGAGACAATGGTACAAAGATGAGCGTTTTGGATTTGTTAGGAACTGGGAAACATTCTGGGGAAAGGAGGGGCTCTTCCGAAGGGATGGGCTTCGCCTTAACCGGAATGGAACCAGGCTGCTGGCATTAACCTTTAAAAAGGAGATAGAGCAGCTTTTAAACTAGATAATAGGGGAAAGCCAATGGTCACACAAGAGCGCATGGTTCGGAAGCTGGTATCCTTGAAGGATACTACCAAAAGCAGAGAGGTTCCAAAAAAGAGTAAAGTAGCCCAAATGCCCTCGAGTATGGAGCAGACAGAGCTTAAAGATCCCAAATTACCCATGCCTACCAATAGCCAGATTAATATGAATAAAATACAGTCTTTAATTTTTTTATTTTTTTTTTTTTATTGCGTTTTCAGTCAAATATACAAAACCAAAAATACATTTGAAGGTCAATCCGAATTTTTTTTTATTTAGCTATATTTATATCCCGCTTTTCACCGGGTCAAAGCGGTCAATTGGGGGATACATTTAACACGAGGGGATATGAGACACATACACTGATACTTACAGGGAACATGGGCAATGGAGGGTTAAGTGGCTTGCCCAAGACCACAAGGAGTGCCTATAGGACTAGAAATCCCAGTCCCTCCGGCCTGAGATTGCTGTCCCCAGGTGGGACTTGAACCCCCGGCCCTCCGGCCTGAAGTACCTTGTCCTAACCACTAGACCACTCCTCCCCCGAATATACAAGAATAAGGAAAACAATAAACTAAAAAAGAAAAGATATCCAGGATAAAGACCACATTATGGAATCAGCAAAATCCATCATAAAGTAAATACAAAATAGCAATCAAGAGAACAATATCTCAACAATTGGAGGCAACATACATTAATTATCAGACCTAACAACAACCTGCCTTTCTTTCAGAAAATTTTCAAGATGTGACACTTCTGTGAATGTATACAAAGCATCCTCAAGGCCAATAAGGCATTTGCATGGGAAACGGAGGAAAAAAGAAGCACCCAATGCCAATACACGGGGCTTAAGTTGTAAAAATTGCCTCCGCCGCAACTGGGTGTTCCGTGAAACATCAGGAAAAATGCTAACCATTTGCCCACAAAATTTAGCAGATTTAAGTTTAAAAAAAGACCTGAGGATACGTTGCTTAACTTCCACAGAAGGAAGAGTTACTAACAAGGTGGCACGGGTAGAGATGTTATCCTGAGAGTCTTCAAGGAACGCCGTCAAATTATCAATCGTAGAGGCAACTTGATCAAAACCCCCTTCAGCCTTATTTAATTTTTTAACAGTAGAGGGAATATAATACAAATGCGAAACCAACACTGACTCAGAGAAAGCCAATACTTCTTTAAATAATTTTTCAAGCAAAATCCTATGGGAAAGTAAACTAGATTGTGGGAAATTAAGAAATCTCAAATTGCAGTTACGAGAAGAGTTTTCCAACGCTTCTATCTTAGCATGCAAAGACAAAGAATCTTTAATAGCCGCAACACTTGTAGCATGTAAAGAAGACACTTGCGCTTCTAATTTAGTAACAACAGAATCAACCTGTACAATTTTCTCATCAAGCTGCCCAAGAGATTCCGTAGCAGCGTGCGAGTAAGTGCACAGGGAATTCAGTGAGACCATCATTTTACTATCAATGGACTGTAGAGCAGTCCAAATATCCCTCAATGTAATTTCTGAATCCGACAAAGAAGCAGGAAGTTCCGAAGAGCCACCTGCTTCTACTTCTACAGTCTTTAAAATGCTTGTTTGCAAATGCAAGAAGTCTAAAAAATAAGATGGGAGAGTTAGAATATATAGCACTAAATGAGAGGTTAGATATGATTGGAATATCAGACACATGGTGGAAGGAGGACAACCAGTGGGACACTGTGATACCTGGGTACAAACTATATCGTAATGATAGAGCTGATCAAATTGGTGGAAGTGTTGCGCTCTATGTTAGAGAGGGAATTGAGTCAGAAAGGATTAAAGTTTTGCAGGAAACAAAATTTGCTATAGAATCTCTATGGATTGAAATTCCATGTAAAAAGGGGAAGGCGATGGCAGTGGGGGTGTACTATCAACCGCATGGCCAGAATGAACAAATGGATGACGAAATGCTCAAAGAAATCAAGGAAGCTAACAAAAGTTGCAGTGCAGTAATAATGAGTGATTTCAATTACCCCGGTATCAACTGGGTCATGGGATAGGAGGCAGTGTACCATTGTGGATCAGGAACTGGTTAAAAGATAGAAATCAGAGTAGGGCTAAATGGCCAATTTTCCCAGTGGAGAAAGGTGAATAGTGGTGTACCCCAGGCATCTGTGCTGGGTCCGCTGCTTTTTGACATATTCATAAATGACCTGGAAAGTGGAATAACGAGTGAGGTTATCAAATTTGCAGATGACACAAAACTATTTAAAGTTGTTAAAACCCAAGAGGATTGTGGAAAATTGCAAGAGGATCTTGATAAATTGGAAGACTGGGCATCAAAATGGCAGATGAAATTTAATGTGGACAAGTGCAAAGTTATGCACCTAGGGAAGAACAACCTAAACTATGGTTACACGATGCAAGGTTCCACATTAGGAACCACCACCCAGGAAAAAGATTTAGGCGTCATTGTGGATAACATGTTAAAACCATTGGCCCAGTGTGCAGCGGCGGCCAAGAGCAAATAGAATGCTAGGTATCATAAGGAAAGGAATGGAAAATAAAACAAAAGATATTATAATGCCTCTATATCGTTCCATGGTGAGACCGCACCTTGAATATTGTGTGCAATTCTGGTCACCGTATCTTAAAAAGGATATAGCGTTATTAGAAAAGGTTCAGAGAAGAGCCACCAAAATGGTAAAGGGGATTGAAGGATACTCCTATGAAGAAAGGCTAAAAAGGTTAGGGCTCTTTTATCTGGAAAAAAGACGACTGAGGGGAGAAATGATAGAAGTCTATAAATTAATGAACGGAGTGGAACAGGTAAACGTAGATAGATTGTTTACGTTATCAGAATATAGAAAGACTAGGGGACATGCAATGAAGCTACAGGGTAAACTAAGACTAATAAAAGAAAATATTTTTTTCACTCAACGTGTAGTCAAACTCTGGAATTTGTTACAAGATGTAGTAAAGGCTGTTAGTGTAGCTGGGTTTAAAAAAGGTTTGGACAAGTTCCTGGAGGAAAGGTCCATAAACCATTATTAAGAAGGGACCCAGGATATCAATGCTTGACCCAGTACCTGTGTCTTTTGGGGAAACTGCTAGGTGACCTAGATTGGCCACTGTTGGAAACAGGATACTGGGCTTGATGGACCTTGGTCTGACCCATTATGGCATATCCTTTGTTCTTATGATTAGCTAGAAGCTCTTCTGGCTGAATGACCTGATCTTTCTTTAGCCAAGCTAGTCCTGAAGCTGCCCAACATCCTGTTCCAACCTGGAGATTTTCTCCCCACTTGTTCTTCCTGGACACTGGAGAGATCTACACAAGTAGATTTCACTCCTGAAAGTTCAGTACTTACAGAACCCATAACATTAGTCAGCGAGGTGTTCAGGGCTGCCAGACCGTCCCACAGCACATCCACTGTAATCACCGCAGGTCTCACCAACATGCAGACACCAGAGGAACCCTCCTCTCTCCTTTGTACTGCTGTAGCCTCCAACTCTGATAACTCAACTCCCACTACTGCCCTTTGCTGCACCGCAGAGCCAAGAGGTAGAGTTACTGGCGCTGAAGTACCCCCAACACCCTTCTTCAATGGCGTGCTCACAGGCAAACCATAAGGAAGCGCTGCTCCAGCCGGCGAAAAACCTCCGGGTCGTGGGGGTGGGGGGTTGATTCTGCAGGGAAAGCCAGACACCTGATGTGCTCAAGGACGACACACCATCTGCCGGCCCCATCGAAGACACCGCTCCAACGTCCACTGCAAAGCTGCATGCATCCAAGGTTCACTGGCCAGAGGCACTCAGCAAGAGCGGTCCCGGGGGTAAGCCAGCCTGCTTCCGTTTTTTCCGTTCCATACTACAATTAGTAAGGAGCGCACCCTAAAGCCAAGGAATGAGGGAAAACGCAACCTCACAGCGCCGCACCTCCTGCCGCCATCTTGTTTTTCCCCCAGTGTATGAGAAATTAGACAGTTTAACTACTGGCAGTGAATCTGACTGAGGCGAGTGCCAACACCATATAGTAACATAGTAACATAGCATATGACGGCAGATGAAGACCAATATGGTCCATCATGAGCCCCACTGACGAATAGATTGAAAAGTAGAACTGCTAAGTGATTTTAGGCCCATCCTGGATTTCTGTCAGTCCTATCAAGATGCATCATGGAACCTACAGCACTGATTTCAAGCAAAGAATAGAATCAGGAATTACAGATAACACACTGCTCTGTGGTGTTAAGTCCAAAATCAGCGCTATCAAAAACAAGGAGCAGGGTAACTTGGTAGCTCTGTAAGAAGATCTTTGCCCATTGTATTTATCCTGCTCCAGAATGCACTCTCATTCTTGATTCTGCTTTCCATACAATCTTGCCCCCTTTATGAGGCCATGGTACATCCCGTCCCTACAAAAACGTAAAACCTACCTATGAAGCTCTCACTTGGTTTGCAGCTTGTCGTGCTGTGAGGGCTTGCGTGCATCAGTGATGCTGAGAGCTAAACTATCGGTAGTTTAACTACTGGCAGGGTCTCCCAAGATGGACAGGTCTCAGCTGAGGTGCCAGACCAAGACAAACCACCCATCTGGGCAGCAGCAGAATGGGACAGTGTTGACGGCGGAGGATCACATTTTTGTGACAACGGCAACACCACCAAACTTAAACTGCGCGGAAGAAAGGCCCGGCAATCTACTTCTGTATCTTGCCATGAAAACCCAATGGATAGTTACAACAAAACAAATTGTGCTATGGTGCTGGAAGATGAGACCCCCAGGTCAGAAGGCACTCAACTAGCTACTGGGGAAGAGCTGAAGACTTTTCAGAGTAAAGCCAGCATTTATGATGTGGTTGGATCAAAGCCCTCGGGAAGTCTGACTGCTGATGTAGCTGCGCATGAAATGAGAGTCAGAAGCTGTAAAGATGTCTTACACATTGGAACATGGAACGTACGAAGCATGAACCAAGGGAAGTTGGAGGTGGTCAAGAATGAAATGGAACGTGTACAACTTGATCTGTTGGGTGTCAGCGAACTTAAATGGACTGGCATGGGGCACTTTGCATCAGATGATCACATGGTCTACTATGCTGGAAATGAAAGACAAAGAAGAAATGGTGTTGCATTTATAATAAAGAAGAAACTTGCAAGAACTGTAATGAAATACAATGCAGTCAGCGAACGCTTAATCTCTATTCGTCTACGAGGATTGCCTATCAACACAACTATAATTCAAGTATATGCCCCCACAACAGCTGCAGAAGAGAATGAAATTGAAGAGTTCTATGAACAAGTACAAGCTGAAATTGACAGAACATGCAAAAAGGATATCCTGATAGTCATGGGTGACTGGAACGCAAAAGTTGGCAACAAAGAAGAAGGCAAAGTAGTTGGAAAATATGGACTTGGCAACAGAAATGAAGCTGGAGAAAGACTGATAGAATTCTGCAAGACCAATGATCTATTCATCTCAAACACATTCTTCCAGCAACACAAACGCCAACTGTACACATGGACTTCACCGAATGGATTATATAAAAATCAAATTGACTACATATGTGGAAGTCAACGATGGAAAAGCTCTGTAGCATCAACAAAGACAAAACCTGGAGCTGACTGTGGTACAGATCATCAACTACTAGTATGAAAACTCAAGCTAAAGTTGAAAAAGAGCAAACCACTCATGAATGCAGCAAAATATGACCTTGAGAATATACCACTGGAATTTAAAGACTGCCTGCAAAATCGATTTGCTACTTTAGATACAAATGACAGAGCTCCGGAAGAGTTATGGAATGACAACAAGAAGGTTGTGTTGGAAGAAAGCGAGAAGTCTCTACAAAAGGTGAAAAAGCAAAAATGGCCAAAATGGATGACGGAAGAAACTCTGAAAATTGCCCAGAAACGCAGAGAAGCTAAAGCCAGAGGAGAAAGAAAGACAATCGAAGAACTCAACAGAGATTTCCAACGTGCAGCAAGACAGGACAAGGAAAAGTACTACAATGACACTTGCAAGGAAATAGAAGCAGAAACTATTAGAGGAAGAACAAGATCAGCTTTCCTAAAGCTACGAGAGTTAAAGAAAAAGTTTCAGCCTCGAATTGGAATGTTACAAGATGCTCAAGGTTCTATGTTGAATGATGCTGAGAAGATCAAGAAAAGGTGGAAGGAATATACAGAGTTTTTATATGATAAAGATCAAGTGGACCAACAGCCGTTTCAACCTGTACCTTATGATCGGGAACCATTGGTGATGAAAGAAGAAGTTGAAGCAGCATTGAAAGCCTTATCAAAGAACAAAGCACCAGGCATTGATAGCATTCCTATAGAAGTATTGCAGCAATCTGATGCAGCTGTTACCGTACTCACAAGGCTCTGCCAAGAAATATAGAAGACAACATCATGGCCAACTGACTGGAAAAGATCTGTGTTTATACCAATACTAAAGAAAGGTGATCCAACTGACTGTGATAATTATCGCACAATCGCTCTGATCCCACATGCCAGCAAGATTCTACTGAAGATTATTCAAAAGAAACTATAACCATACCTGGAACAAGAACTACCTGAAGTGCAAGCAGGGTTCAGGAAAGGCGAGGAACGAGAGACATCATTGCGGATGTGAGATGGATCCTTGAAAAGACTAAAGAATACCAAAAGGATATCTATTTGTGCTTTATCGACTATAGCAAGGCTTTTGACTGTGTAAACCATGAGAAACTCTGGGCCACATTAAGAAGCATGGGTATACCAGAACACCTGATCGTTCTCTTGCGCAATCTGTACATTGATCAAGAAGCAACAGTTCGAATGGAACAAGGAGAAACAGAATGGTTTAAAATAAGCAAAGGTGTAAGACAAGGCTGCATACTTTCCCCCTACCTGTTTAATTTATATGCAGAACAAATCATCAGAGAAGCAGGATTGTATGAAGACAACAGAGGTGTGAAGATTGGTGGAAGACTCATCAACAACCTTCGCTATGCTGATGATACCACATTACTGGCTGAAAGTGAAGATGATCTGAAACATTTGCTTCTCACAATCAAAGAACATAGTCTCAAAATGGGCCTGCACCTTAATGTAAAGACAAAGATCATGACAACTGGCATAATCAACAGGTTCATCGTTGAAGGAGAAGAAATTGAAATTGTGAACAACTTTAACCTACTTGGATCAACTATCAATAAAGAAGCAACAAGCAGTCAAGAAATCAGACGACGCATTGCTCTTGGCAGAATGGCTATGAAAGACCTAGATAAGATTCTCAAGAGCAGAGATGTCTCTCTCCATACAAAGATTCGACTTGTTCAAGCCATGGTATTTTCAATAACATCATATGGATGTGAAAGCTGGACAGTGAAAAAGATAGACAGGAAGAAAATTGATGCCTTTGAATTATGGTGCTGGCGGCGAATACTGTGTATACCATGGACTGCCCGAAGAACAAACCAGTCGGTACTAGAGGAGATCAAACCTAAGCTTTCTTTAGAAGCTCAGATGACAAGACTTCGACTTTCATACTTTGGACACATCATGCGAAGAGAGATCATTAGAGAAAGACATTATGCTTGGCAAGATAGAAGGTCAACGCAAAAGAGGAAGGCCAGCAATGAGATGGATTGATACAATAACAGCAGCTACGGGTAACAGTCTGTCAACAATGAGCCACCTGACTGAAGACCGAACACAATTTAGGATAGCTATCCAGAGGGTCGCCATGAGTCGACTCCGACTCGACAGCACTTAACAACAATGGTTTCTAACATTTTGCTGGTACTGACGTCAGGCTCACCGGTCTGTAGTTTCCCTGAAACCCTTTTTAAAAATTAACGCTACATTTGCTACTCTCCAATCTTCAGGTACTACAGATAATTTTCATGATAGATAACAGATGACTAAAAATAGGTCTGCAATCTCATAGTTTAGTTCTTTCAGCATCCTAGGATGTATGCCATCCAGTCCAGGTGATTTGCTGTTCTTCAATTTATCAATTAGTTGTATTACATCTTACCGATTTATTGAAATTTGTTTTTATTCCTCTGATACATCAACTTTAGATATCATTTCTGGCATGAGTAAGTTTCCTTCTTTAGTCTCTCCACTATGGCCTTGTCCTCTTCTCGATGCACCTTTTATCCCTCTATCATCTAATGGTCCAACTGACTCTCTCATACATGTTTTGCTACAAATGTACTTGAAAAAGTTATTATGTGCTTTTGCTTCCATGGCAAGCTTATTTTCAAATTTTCTCTTTGCCTGCCTTATCAATGCCTTGCATTGAACTTGCCAGTAGTTATGCCATTTCCTGTTTTTGTCATTAGGTTCTTTTTTCCATTTTCTAAAATATTCTCTCTCTTAGTTATAAACAGCTTCTCTGACATCACCTTTAAGAACTGAAATATGAGATTGCAGACCTGCTATTAGTAATCTGTGAACTATCATTAAAATCATCTCTAATACCTGAAGATTGGAGGATCGCCAATGTAACACCAATTTTTAAAAAGGGTTCCAGGGGTGATCCGGGAAACTACAGACCGGTGAGCCTGACGTCAGTACCGGGAAAAATGGTAGAAACCATCATAAAGAATAAAATTACTCAGCATGTAGATAGTCACGACCTAATGGGAGACAGCCAACATGGCTTTAGACAAGGAAGATCTTGTCTTACTAATCTGTTATGTTTTTTTGAAGGAGTGAATAAACAGGTGGACAAAGGTGAGTCAGTTGATATTGTGTATCTGGACTTTCAGAAAGCCTTTGACAAGGTCCCTCATCAGAGACTTTTGGCAAAACTAAAGAGTCATGGGATAGGAGGCAGTGTACTATTGTGGATCAGGAACTGGTTAAAAGATAGAAAGCAGAGGGTAGGGCTAAATGGCCAATTTTCCCAATGGAGAAAGGTGAATAGTGGTGTACCCCAGGGATCTGTGCTGGGTCCGCTGCTTTTTGACATATTCATAAATGACCTGGAAAGTGGAATAACGAGTGAGGTTATCAAATTTGCAGATGACACAAAACTATTTAAAGTTGTTAAAACCCAAGAGGATTGTGAAAAATTGCAAGAGGATCTTGTTAAATTGGAAGACTGGGCATCAAAATGGCAGATGAAATTTAATGTGGACAAGTGCAAGTTTATGCACCTAGGGAAGAACAACCCAAACTATGGTTACACGATGCAAGGTTCCACATTAGGAACCACCACCCAGGAAAAAGATTTAGGCGTCATTGTGGATACCATGTTAAAACCCTCGACCCAGTGTGCAGCGGCAGCCAAGAGAGCAAATAGAATGCTAGGTATGATAAGGAAAGGAATGGAAAATAAAACAAAAGATATTATAATGCCTCTATATCGTTCCATGGTGAGACCGCACCTTGAATATTGTGTGCAATTCTGGTCGCCGTATCTTAAAAAGGATATAGCGATTTTAGAAAAGGTTCAGAGAAGAGCCACCAAAATGGTAAAGGGGATGGAAGGATACTCCTATGAGGAAAGGCTAAAAAGGTTAGGGCTCTTTAACCTGGAAAAGAGACAGCTGAGGGGAGATATGATAGAAGTCTATAAATTAATGAACGGAGTGGAACGGGTAAACGTAGATCGATTGTTTACGTTATCAGAATATAGAAAGACTAGGGGACATGCAATAAAGCTACAGGGTAAACTATTTAAGACTAATAAAAGAAAATATTTTTTCACTCAACGTGTAATCAAACTCTGGAATTTGTTACCGGAGGATGTAGTAAAGGCTGTTAGTATAGCTGGGTTTAAAAAAGGTTTGGACAAGTTCCTGGAGGAAAGGTCCATAAACCATTATTAAGAAGTGACCGAAGATATCAATGCTTGACCCAGTACAAGCATTGTGGAACTTGTCTCTTGGGGAAACTGCTAGGTACATATGACCTAGATTGGCCACTGTTGGAAACAGAATACTGGGCTTGATGGACCTTGGTCTGACCCAGTATGGCATATCTTATGTTCTTATGTTCTTATGGCTGTCATTTGGCCTTCCTTCCATCTTTTTTAAAGTGTGGAATATATCTGGTCTGGGCTTCCAAGTTAGTATTTTTAAATAATGCCCAAGCCTGATGTAAACTCTTAACCTTTGCAGTTGGGGCTTTTAATTAGTTTGGGGTTTTTTTAACCATTTTATCATAGACTCCTCCTCTGAAAATTAAATGCTAGCACAGTGAATTTCCTTTCTATCCTCCCTCCATTTATTAAATCAAATGTGATCATGTTATGATCACTATTGCCGAGCGGCCCCAAAAGAGTTACCTCTCACACTAAATCCTACGTTCACTGAGGACTAGGTCTAAAATAACTTTCCCTTGTGTCTGTTCCTGAAGCAGCTGCTCCATGAAACAGTCATTTATTTTATCTAGAAACTTTATTCTCCCTAGCATGTCCTGATGCTTCGGTCTTTACTGAAGAAGATGTGAAGAATTTACCAGTGCCTGAAATGGTATAAAAGAGTGATGTATCAGAAGAATTGAAAAAAATATTGATAAACCGGGAAGATATATTACAACTATTTGATAAACTGAAGAGTGCCAAATCACCTGGACCGGATGTTATATATCCAAGGATATTGAAAGAACTGAAATATGATATTGCAGACCTACTATTAGTAATCTGTGAACTATCATTAAAATCAACTGTAGTACTCGAAGAGTGTAGCATGGCCAATGTAATGCCAATATTTAAAAAGGGTTCTAGGGGTGATCTGGGAAACTACAGACCTGCAAGTCTGATATCAGTACCAGGGCAAAATGGTAGAAACCATTATAAAGAATAAAATTTCTTCATTGGAAGAAAGCCAACATGGATTTAGCCAAGGAAAGTATTGCATTACTAATCTGTTATATTTTTTTTTGAAGGTGTGAATATACAGGTAGACAAAGGTGAGCCGGTTGATATAGTGTATCTGGATTTTCAGAAAGCCTTTGACAACTACTGCTGAGCATTTGTATAGCACTACAAGACTTAAGCAGCGCTGCACAGACGTAAGACAGTCCCTGCTCATCAGAGCTTACAATGTAGTCAACACAATAGGTGTAGACAGGGCTATATCTAGGGGCAATGGTAAGAAAACACAAGGAGATCTGGTGAGTCAAGATCGGAAAGCGGCAGTGAAGAGGCGAGTTTTCAGCCTGGATTTGAAAAGGGTCAGAGAAGGCGCCTGACATACAGTCTCAGGTAGTTTGTTCCAGGTGTAAGGTACAACAAGGTGAAAGGAGTGGAGTTAGCAATAGAAGAGAAAGGCACAGATAGAAGCGATTGGCCAGAAGAGCAGAGTTCCCAAGGAGGGGCATAGGGAAAGATAAGAGAGGAAAGATAGTGAGGAGCTACAGAGTGAATGTACATGAGAAGTTTGAACTAGATGCGGAAACAGATAGAGAGCCAATGAAGTGACTTGAGAAGAAGGGTAATATGAGCATGATGAGGCTGGCAGAAAATCAGTCTCCCTCATGAAAGACTCTTGGCAAAATTTAAAAAGCTATGGGATTGGAGGCAGTGTAATATTGTGGATCAGAAACTGGTTAAAAGATAGAAGGCAGAGAGTAGGGCTAAAAAGCCAATTTTCTCAAAGGTGAAAAGTAAATAGTGGAGTACCCCAGGGATCTGTGCTGGGCCTGCTTCTTTTTAACATATTCATAAATGACCTGGAAATGGTAATAATGAGTGAGGTGATCAAATCTGCCTATGACACAAAATTATTTAAAGTTGTTAAAACCCTAAAGGATTGTGAAAAATTGCAAGAGGACCTTGATAAATTGGGAGACTGGGAGTCCAAATGACAGGTGAAATTTAATGTGGACAAGTGCAAAGTTATGCAATTAGCAAACAACCCAAACTTTGGTTACATGATGCAAGGTACCACCTTAGAAACCACCACCCAGGAAAAAGATTTAGCCGTCATCGTGAATAATAACGTTGAAACCCTCCACCCAAGCCTGCAGCAGCAGCCAAGAAAGCAAATAGAATGCTAGGAATCATAAGGAAAAGAATGGAGAATAAAACCAAGGATATTAATAATGCCTCTGTATCATTCCATGGTTCGACCACACTTTGAATATTGTGTGCAATTCTGGTTGCCGTATCTTAAAAGGATATAGTGGAATTAGAAAAGGTACAGAGAAGAGCCACCAAAATGGTAAAAGGGATGGCATGATACCCCTATGAAGAAAGGCTCAAGAGATTAGGGCTCTTCAACTTGGAAAAGAGAAGGCTGAGGGGAGATATGATAGAAGTCTATAAATTAATGAATGGAGTGGAACGGGTTAGCATAGATCAGTTTTTTACGCCATCAGAAAGACTAGAGGACACGCAATGAAACATAGAAACATAGAAACATGATGACAGAAAAAGACCACAAGGCCCATCTAGTCTGTCCTTCCATAACAACAACTACAACAGTCCACTTTTTACCTTTAGAGATCCTCTGTGTTGGTCCCATGCTTTTTTGAATTCAGTTACTGTCCTCATCTCTACCACCAAGAACCAGTCAGAAACCATGGCAGGAGGTTCAAAAGTCACCTTTATTGATCCACGGACAAGGTGTGCCAAACCCAACACAGGCCGTGTTTCGTATACCACTTCTTCAGGGGTTATAGGCTCACTACAAAACATGTACATACATATGAAAACAACAGCAAACAGAACCTATTATTCAAACATTAAATCAAATCCTGTTATACCATATACAATAAATAAATAAATACTAAAATAAATAAATAATTAAATAATAAAATTAATACATAAATAAAAATGTTTAATATCAATATTAAAAATAAATAAATAAGTGAATTAAAAACAAACACTCATGATGTGATAACTCATTTAATAAAACCATAAACAATACGTCACATTAAAAATTGCTAATTAATACTAAAAAATGTAATGATGATGTTAGTATTAATTAGCAATTTTTAATGTGACGTATTGTTTATGGTTTTATTAAATGAGTTATCACATCATGAGTGTTTGTTTTTAATTCACTTATTTATTTATTTTTAATATTGATATTAAACATTTTTATTTATGTATTTATTTTATTATTTAATTATTTATTTATTTTAGTATTTATTTATTTATTGTATATGGTATAACAGGATTTGATTTAATGTTTGAATAATAGGTTCTGTTTGCTGTTGTTTTCATATGTATGTACATGTTTTGTAGTGAGCCTATAACCCCTGAAGAAGTGGTATACGAAACACGGCCTGTGTTGGGTTTGGCACACCTTGTCCGTGGATCAATAAAGGTGACTTTTGAACCTCCTGCCACGGTTTCTGACTGGTTCTTGTTGCCCACGTGGCAGTTTGCTGTTTCTTGGTGGACCCTCATCTCTACCACCTCCACTGGGAGACTATTCCACGGATCCACTACTCTTTCCGTAAAGAAATATTTCCGCATATCACTCCTGAATCTATCTCCCTTCACCCTCATCCCATGTCCCCTCGTCGCAGAACTTGCTTTCAATTGAAAGAGGCTCTCTCCCTGAACATTTATGCCATGGAGGTATTTAAACATCTCAATCATATCACCTCTATCCCACCTTTCCTCTAAGGTGTACATATTAAGATCCTTAAGTCTGTCCTCATATGCTTTATAATGAAGACCACTAATCATCTTAGTAACAACACTCTGCACCGACTCCATCCTGTTCACATCCTTTTGAAGGTGCGGTCTCCAGAATTGCACACCATACTCCAAATGAGGTCGCACCAAAGACTTATACAGAGGCATTATCACCTCCTTTTTTCTGCTAGCCATTCCTCTCCGTATGCACCCAAGCATCCTTCTAGCTTTTGCCGTCGCCTTTTCTACCTGTTTAGCTACTTTAAGATCATCGGACACAACTACGCCTAGGTCCCGCTCTTCTTTAGTGGACAAAAGTACTTCACCTCCTATACTGTATTGCTCCCTTGGATTGCTGCAGCCCAAATGCATGACCTTACATTTTTTAACATTAAATCCCAGTTGCCAAATTCTAGACCATTCTTCAAGCTTAGCTAGATCCCTCCTCATGTTATCTACACCTTCCTGGGTGTCTACTCTATTGCAGATTTTGGTATCATCCGCAAAGAGGCAAACCTTACCCGACAGCCCTTCCGCTATATCACTAACAAAGATGTTAAAAAGAATCGGACCAAGGACAGATCCCTGGGGCACACCACTGGTAACATCCTTCTCCTCAGAGTGAGCTCCATTTACTTGTACTCTTTGTCGCCTCCCACCCAACCAATTTCTAACCCAAGCAGTAACTTTAGGGTCTATCCCTAGGGTGCTCAGTTTGTTTATAAGTCGCCTGTGAGGAACAGTGTCAAAGGCTTTACTGAAATCTAAATACACCACATCTAGAGCTCTCCCGCGGTCCAACTCCCTGGTCACCCAGTCAAAGAAATCAATCAGATTTGTCTGACAAGACCTGCCTCTGGTGAATCCATGCTGCCTCGGATCCTGTAATCCGCTGGACTCCAGAAACATCACTATTTTCTCTTTCAACAGCGTTTCCATTAATTTACTCACCACTGAAGTTAAACTAACCGGCCTGTAGTTTTCAACCACATCCTTACTACCGCTTTTGTGTAAAGCTACAATGTAACCCATTTAAGACTAATAAGAGAAAATATTTTTTCACTCAATGCATAATCAAACTCTGGAATTCATTCCAGACCATAGAACCATTAAGAGTCCCAGGAAATCCACTGCTTACCCCAGGATGAGCATTATGGAAGCTGTGGACTTTGGGTACCTGCCAGGTACTTGTGACCTGGATTAGCCACTGTTGGAAACAGGATACTGGGCTTGATAGACTTGGTTGGACCCAGTATGGCATTTCTTATGTGACACTGACCCAGTTAATACCAGAGCAATTGAAATATCCCATTATTACTGTGTTATAAATTTTGCTAGCTTCCCTAATTTCTTTTAGCATTTCATCATCTGTCTGTTCTTTCTGGCCAGGCAGACAGTAGTACATCCCCACTGCCATTCACTTTTCATATGAAATTTCTATCTGTAGAGATTCTATAATGTATTTTGTTTCCTGCAAAATCTTCATCCTGTTTGACAATGTCCTCTCTAACATGTAAAGCCACCCCTTCACCAATGTGATCTACCCTATTATAGCAATACAATTTGTAGCCTGGTATCAATGTGTCCCATTGGTTATCCTCCTTCCACCAGGACTCTGACATGTTGTTGTTGTTGTTAAGTGCCATCGAGTCATGGCAACCCTCTGGATAGTTTTCTAAATTGTGTTCGGTCTTCAGTCAGGCGGCTCATTGTTGACAGACTGGCATCCATAGCTGCTGGCCTTCCTTTTTTGCGTTGACGTTCTACCTTGCCGAGCAGGATGTCTTTCTCTAATGATCTCTCTCTTCGCACAATGTGTCCAAAGTATGAAAGACGAAGTCTTGTCATATGAGCTTCTAAAAAAAGTTTAGGTTTGATCTCCTCTAGTACTGACTGATTTGTTCTTCAGGCAATCCATGGTATACGCAGTATTCTCCACCAGCACCATAATTCAAAGACATCAATTTTCTTCCTGTCTATCTTTTTCACTGTCCAACTTGCATCCATATGATGTTATTGAAAATACCATGGTTTGAACGAGTCAAATCTTTGTATGAAGAGACACATCTCTGTTCTTGAGAATCATGTCTAGGTCCTTCATAGCCATTCTGCTAAGAGCAATGCATCATCTGATTTCTTGACTGCTTGTTGCTTCTTTATTGATAGTTGATCCAAGTAGGTTAAAGTTGTCCACAATTTCAATTTCTTCTCCATCAACGATGAACTTATTGATTTTACCAGTTGCCATGATCTTTGTCTTCTTTACATTAAGGTGCAGGCCCATTTTAAGACTATGTTCCTTGATCTTGAGAAGCAAATGTTTCAGATCATCTTCACTTTCAGCCAGTAATGTGGTATCATCAGCATAGCGAAGGTTGTTGAGTCTTCCACCATTCTTCACACCTCTGTTTATTTTTATTTATTTATTTAGGTGCTGTTGTCTTCATACAATCCTGCTTCTCTAATGATTTGTTCTGCATATAAATTAAACATAACAAATTCTGCCCAAGCAGCCCCTGCAATGTGGCGGATGGGCCCAGTCAGAAAGGGGGTCCACCCAGCAGTGGTGGTAGAGCAGCAAATTTACTTTACCATGTTTGCCGGGCTGCCTCCGCTTTTGTAAGTTTGCTGTAGACCCGGCAGCTGTTCCTCACTTGGCTGAAGTCTCACAATAACCACCACACCACAAGACTTCAGTCTGGCAGCGAACAGCCACCAGGCTTGTGGCAAATTTACAAGAGTCGAGGCAGCCCAGCAAACACAATGAAGTAAGTTTGCCACAACTGCAACAATGGGGGCCCTTCATTGTAACTTACTGTACTGCTGAGATGCCAATCATATCTAACCTTTCATTCACTGCTATAAAGCCTAATTCTTCCATCTTATTTTTTGGACTTCTAAAATTTGCATTCAGGCATTTCAAAGTTTGTTTTTTGCTCATATTAAACCATTTGGTTATTTGATAATAGGGTTCATTTGGAATTTTTCAACTGTTGATTTTTAATTAAAGGCACCTGGGTTACTTTTATCTTTATTTGAACCTCTCTATCGGGATGTCCTAACTTTCCTGTTTTGCTAGCATCCTTAAAAGTTATATTTAACAATTTTTCTATACCACTTTTCTCATATGCAAAGCAGTTTATATTCAACAAAATAAAGGAGCAAAGGAGCTTTATGTATTTGGATGAAAAATTCTGAACCATGCATTCTTGGGCAACTATTGGCTTTCCCCTATTATCCCACTAGAGCAGGGGTCTCAAACTCAAATTGCTTTGAGGGCCAAATGAGGACTTGTAAAGTAACCCGGGGGCCGCATAAGACGCGGGGCCTCATTTGCATAAGGGGCCTCATTTGCATAAATATTTGCATAATGTTACAATACACTAACTTTTAGTAAACATGCCTCTTTAATGAGTATGGATAAAGAAAGACTAAAAGATTTAGAAACAGGAAGACAATAATTAAACTGGGAACCCCAAAAGCCAAACTTGGAATGTACAACAACACTGTAGAAATAAAACTATAAATTAATTTCCTCTTGTACTAAACAAAGCGCAAACATTAATGATGCACATTTCCCAGAGCTGACATATTCCAGTTAATAAATTCAAAATAAAGAGAGATTTTTCTACCTTTTGTGCATTTTTTTTCAGTTGCAATTGTTCCAGCCACTTTCTTCTGGTTTCTTCATGTCTTCTGCTAACTCTCCATCGTCTGCTGTCCATTTGCCCTTTCTTCTCTCCTAGTTTTTTTTCCATTCTCTCTCTACATCTGCTTTAACATACTAATCTTTCTCCTTTTTCTCTTTTCCTCATTCCTATTTCATCCACTCCAATTTTACCCTCCATCCTCAATCCCCACTTACTCTCCCAATACCTGGCCAATTGTAGATTTGTCTTCTCTCCTAGACAAAATATTTTTCCCCTCTCCATTTCACTTTCCCAGCTCCATCCCATTCTAATCCTCCCCCAACATCAGCTCCCTTCTAGTTCCAGCCCCACCCAGCATCCGCTCCCTTCTAGTCCCTGCATCAGTCCATTTCCAGTCCTATCATAGCCTCACCATCAGCCCATTTCCAATCCTAGCCCCCCATCAGCCCATTTCCAATCCTAGCTCCCTCCCCTCACAGCCCATTTCCATTCCAAGCCCCCCTCCCCATCAGCCATTTGCAGTTCAAGCCCCCCTTCCACTCAGCCCATTTCCAGTCCTAGCAACCCCCCCCAGCCCATTACCAGTCCTAGACCCCCCATAGCCCATTACCAGTCCTAACCTCCCCATAGCGCACTTCCAGTTTTACCCCCTATCACCCCATTTTCAGTCCTAACCTCCCCATAGCGCACTTCCAGTTTTACCCCCATCACCCCATTTTCAGTCTTACCTCCCCTCATAGGCCATTACCAGTCCTAACCCCCCAATCAGCCCACCTCCAGTCCTAACCCCCCAATCAGCCCACCTCCAGTCCTAACCCCCATCTGCCCATTTCCAGTCCTAGCCCCCACCATAGCCCATTACCAGTCATAACCCCCCCCTGCCAATAGCCCACTTCCAGCCCTAACCCCCATTACCCCATTTCAGTCAGCTCCTCCATAGCTCATTACCAGTCCTAACGCCCCCCATCAGCTCACCTCCAGTCCTTCCTAACCCCCACATGCCCATTTCCAGTCCTCGCCCCCACCATAGCCCATTACAAGTAATAACCCCCCCGCCAATAGCCCATTTCCAGTCATAACCCCCCCTGCCAATAGCCCATTTCCAGTCATAACCCCCCTGCCAATAGCCCATTTCCAGTCCTACACCCCCCCTGCCATTAGCCCTTTTCCAGTCATAAGCCCCCCCCCTGCCAATAGCCCATTTACAGTAATAAACCCCATGCCAATAGCCCATTTCCAGTCCTACACCCCCCCTGCCAATAGCCCATTTCCAGTCCTACACCCCCCCCTGCCAATAGCCCATTTCCAGTCATAACCCCCCCCCTGCCAATAGCCCATTTCCAGTCATCACCCCCCTTCCTATAGCCCTTTTCCTGTCCTTCCCCGCCCCTGCCTTTAGCCCATTTCCTTTCCTTCACCCCCCCCTGCCAATAGCCCATTTCCAGTCATAACCCCCCCCCTGCCAATAGCCCCTTTCCAGTCAAAACCCCCCTGCCAATAGCCCATTTCCAGTCCTACCCCCCTGCCAATAGCCCATTTCCAGTCCTACAGCCCCCCCCTGCCAATAGCCCATTTCCAGTCCTACCCCCCCCCCCCTGGTAAATAAAAAAAACACCTGGCTTCTGCTGCTGCAGCAGAAAATCAGCTGTCCCGCGGCCCCTTCCTCTCTGCCCGGAGATCCCTCATTGTGCTTCATCAGCGGCGTGCTTTTTAAGCCGCGAAGAGAGTATTTCCCTCTCGCGCGGCTTAATCCTATTCACTTTTCAAGCCTCGCGAGAGGGGAATACTCTCTTCGCGGTTTGAAAAGCACACGCTGATGGAGCACAATGAGGGATCTCCGGGCAGAGAGGAAGGGACCGCAGCACAGCTGATTTTGCTGCTTGAGCAGCAGAAGCCAGGTTTAAAAAAAAAAAATTGACAGTCGATTCTGCCGCTGCCACGGCAGAAGCAGAAGCAAGGCTTTTTTCTTTCCCTCCGTCGCGGGCCGCACAATGTTCTCTCGCGGGCCGCGTGTTTGAGACCCCTGCACTAGAGGACAGCAACGTTGGGCCGGAAGGACTGGGGTTTCTAGTCCCACAGGTGCTCCTTGTGGTCTTGGGCAAGCCACTTAACCCTCCATAGCCCATGTTCCCTGTAAAATAGTTATCTCCAAGTTATAATGCCTTGTTCAATGTAATTTCAGTTTGTTCAATGTAAACCGCACTGATGCAGAATAGCGCGGTATATAAGAGAATGTAAATAAAAATAAATAAATAAATAAATATCTAGTTTAAAAGCTGCTCCCTCTCCTTTTTAAAGGTTAATGCCAGCAATCTGGTTCCACCCTGGTTGAGATGAAGCCCATTCTTTATGAAAAGCCACCCTTCCCCCTCTTTCCCCAGAAAGTTGCTCAGTTCCTAACAAATCCAAATCCTTTTTCCTTGTACCACTGTCTCATCCACACATTGAGACTCCAGAGCTCTGCATGCCTCTTGCATCCTGCGCATGGAAGAGGAAGCAATTTTGAGAATGCTACCCTGGAAGTTCTAGATTTCAACTTTCTACATAAAAGCTAAATATGGCTTTCAGAACCTCCCTCCCACACGTTCCTGAGTCATTGATACCAACATAGCAGGCTCCTCCCCAGTACTATATAATTCCTTAGTTAGGTGGCGCATGATCGCACAGGCAGACCCCAGTGCCCACCAGCCACCCATGCCTAATAATTGAATCGTCAACTCTAACAGCTGCTCTAACCGTTCCCTCATGGATTCATAGCCCTGGAGATGCATCCTTGGTGTGAGATGCTATTATATCACATGGAAAACAGGTCTCAGCTACAGGATCACTTCCTATCACACCAAGGTGATGCTCTCCTTTCACACGACTTCTCTTCTCCATGGCAGAGAGGCTGCCAGGCTGGTGGTAGGACTTTTCTACTATATCCCTGTAGATCTCATCTATATACATCTGTCTGCCTCAGTTCTTCCACTACTCTAGCCTCCAGAAATTGGACTCATTGCCTGACAGCAAAGAGCTCTTTACACCTAGTGCACACATAAAACCTCTCAGCAACTGGAAGGAAATAAGAGAATAGATATAATTGTATTGGTTCAAGTATCCCTAATTATTATAAGGGGCTTTTAATGTTCATCTCAAGGTGAATACGAGGACTTGATTTATAGCCTCTTAAACTAGTTAAGAGGAAAGGGATGATCTTAATCAGTTAAACCTGAACATGAGTATCTCCATTAGTGAGTTATTAGGCCTTAGGAGTAGATTAAGGATTATTCCTGGAGTGAGTGGGAGGGATGACCTTTTTATATCTGTGCTTCTAAGGGAAGCTCCTAGTTTCCTGGGTGATTCACACTGCCCTTGGTTTGATAGAGGGAGCCCTCAAGTTGTCCCTTTGATCTGTGACTTGGCTTTAACACCTATTTAAAACAATTTCACAGTTCTCTTGCCTTCTAACTGGAAGGCTTCTATGTAAAAGGTCTCTAGAAAATAATTTCTCTCTATATACTCAAGAATATTTACCCCATTCTACTCTCTCTGTGAAGATATTCCCTAGCTGGCTTTAAATTAACTGAAGGCTGGCTTGTTATACTATGCTCTAACTGACTTAATAGAACACTGGGTTTTAAAATACACAAATTTTAATCCATTTTAACCCAAAGAATTCCTTTTTCCCAAGATTTAGAGAGTTCTCAGCAGGTAAGTACATATAAATACAGATTCCTTCCCAGCAGTAGCAGCCCTCTTGGGTTACAAGATATATCCTTTATTTTGGAGCTGTCATGCTAAAAGGCGTATGCCTTGTAGCATTATACAAATAAGTAGTAGTAAGCAGTAGTAATATGTTCCTGATTCTTACTTGTTTGGCAGCTTTCTGTCCTGGATTCCATCAATGGTGACAGAGGGGACAGAAAAAAAAATATCTTCAATTTAGTGATTTGAATATGTCAGTTTTTAGAATTTACATCCATTATCTTTACATTGTGCACAGGAGGGGAAAATGCATCACTGTTTTTGTTTCAGTTGATTTGTCTGCTTGGAGGTGATATTGATGCTGTCATAGGATGAATGGGGAGGGGCCATAGTAATGATTCCGCTTTCCTCCTTTATGCCTTGTTGCTCAAACATGGAGCCGAGGTACCCCTTCCTTCCTACCTCCTCCAATCACACTTTAGATAGGTGTCCTAGATTTGCCTAAAAAAATCTGGTAACCTTATTTTCAGTGTAAAAGTGGAACACATCGGGCAGATGTATTCAGCTTAAGTGTGGCTGGCAACTGGCTCTCTTTTTTCAGAGCAGGCTAATCAAGTGCTGGTTTTATTCTGCTACATACAGGGACTTGCTCTCCTCTTCTTAGGGAAATCCAGTCTTTAATCCATGACTGCTCCCAATGCTGCAATCCCCTGATGCCGTCAAATATTCTCGGGGGGGTGGGGGTGGGGGGGGGGGAGTGGTGTGGTGTCCCGCCACTGCAGTGCTGGCGTTTCCATACCGTGTTCAGCTCAGTTCAGAGAACGCAGGCCACGGCAGGAACCGGTTCACAGGAACAGGCCCAATCCCACCACTGCCTCAGTCTCTCTCTTCTGCTTTCTTCGTATCTTCTGCTAACTCTCCATTGTCTGCTGTCCATTTGTTCTTTCTTCTCTCGTCTTATTTTTTTCCAAACTCTCTCTACATCTGCCTTTGACTTATTGATCTTTTCCTTTTTGCTCTTTCCTATATTTCTTTCTTTCCTTCTCCTTCATTCACTGATATTTCACACTCACACCCATCCTCAATCCCCTCCCTTTGACTTTTCACCTAGCAACTTTCAATTACTCCTCTGACCTCCAGCCCAGCCTCTCTCTCCTATTTCCCGTCTCACTCCTTTGCTAGCCTCTTATTCCCTGCTGTCTCTCACTCACTCTCCAATACATTTCCACCTTCTGTAATCACAATCCTCTTGTCGCTCATCTCCTTGCCAACTTCTCATGCTCTCTCTCACATAACTCTACCATGCACGCCATCTCCATACTCTCTCATCACCCATCTTCAGCATCTCTCAGGCACCTCACCCTTCCCCTTTACCCCCAAGGCCCAGCATCTTCCTATCTCTTCCACCTCCCCAGCCCTTTTTTTCTTCCCCCCCCCCTTAGATCCGAAGCCTTCTATCCTCTTCCCCTTTTCCATCCTCTCCTCCTTCAGTGGGTTGGCATCTCCCCCTATCCCTAGTCCGATATATCCCTTCTCACTCATAACCAAAATCTCTGTTTTTCTCTGTCCCCTCCCCCCCAATCCAGCAAATCCCTTCTCTTTCTCATAAACCAAAATCGCCCTGTGTTTCCCCCTCCAACCATGACAAAAATATCATGCGGCCCCATCCCTGGAGTCATCTTTCTTTTTCTGAGTTGGCTTGCTGCAGCCAGTGTTGCCAGTAGCTATCACTTATGGTGCACAGTACAATGACCCCGCACACTGGAAATCAAGGTTACAGGCAGTAGTGGCTGGCCTCACTGACTTGGAGAAAGAAAGATGAAGCTTGGGATGGTGCCGCAGGTACCACAATCTTTCTGTTGCTGGGGCTGCATGCACAGTGAGTTGTGCTGGCCCTGGGCCTGCCCCCTGAATCCCCACTTACTCTTCCAATACCCAGCCAGAGTTTGTTGTCTTCTTTTCTCCCGCCCAGTTTAAAGTCTCTACTTAATTCCCAGACCAGCTCTCTCCCATTTTCCTCTCCCCAGTACCTACTCTTCTGCCTCCTACGTCCCCCCTCCACATCCACCCAGCTACTTTCTTCTCTGAAATTCATAAACTCTGCCTTTTCTCTTTCTTATCCCAGAATCCATCTTATGCCCCCCTCTCAACCTTTCACTCTGTATTTGTTTCTTCACTCCTATAGAAAATATCTGTCCCCTTCCCATCCTCACTACCCCAGCTTTTTTCTCCACTTTGATCCAAGCATCTGCCCCCTTTCAGCTCCCCAGTATCACCCCCTTCCAGTCCTTCCCAACCTCAGCTCCCTTTCAGTCCCAGCCCGTCCAGCATCATCTCCCTTCCAGTCCCTACCTCTACCAGCATCAGCTCTCTCCCAGTCCCTCTCCCTCCCAATATCAGCTCTCTTCCAATTCCAGTCCATCTCAGCATTAGCTCTCCTTCAGTCCCAGCCCCCCTCCCCATCAGCTCCCTTTTTGTCCCAGTCTCTCCCTGCATCAGCTCTCCTTCAGTCCCAGCATTAACGCCCTTCCAGTCCTTGCCCCCCAGCAGCAGTCCTCTTCCAATGCTGTGCTTTTCTCCTGTGCCTTCCCCTCCCCCAGTCAATCACCCATCCCTTCTCCTCCTTCCTCCTCATCCCGGTGGAGTGGACCTGTCTGCGCCAATCACTACACAGCTGTGGGGACATTCTTCTTCAGTCCCATGGCTGTGCTAAACTGCAGCCCCCAGCATGATTGCCTCGCCATACTTTTGAAAGTGAAACAGGGGAACTTCCCATCTCTTGCACAAGATAGGAAGAACCCCCATTTCACTTTTAATAATGTGGTGATGCAATCAAGCTGGCAGCTGCAGTTTAGCACAGCCACAGGACCAAAGGAGAACAGTCCTACGGCTGTGTACAGGTGAGTCGATGAAGGGGGCTTGTCGGTGCCCTGAGGCAGTGCCTCAATGGCTCACCATTTAAGCTGGCCAGGTGCAGGGTCTGCTCCAGTGTGGGCAACATTCCCATACATGCCTAGGGCGAGCCCTGTGTAGAAGAACCACCTTATTTTTCATTACTAGGCTTGTGTTTCTTCATCAAGAAGCATATGGGATGTTCCATAATATAGTAAGATCAGGAGGAATTAAACCATTGCTCAAGACATACCCCCACAACACTCACCATAAATAGTATAGTCCAACCAGTGGTCAGTGTACCCATGTGAAGCTTACGAGAGTTGATATGAGCCTGTTAAGGACCTCCAGAGAGTTGAGAGCGAGAAAGAGGCCAGACGCAGTGTCTCTCAGTTCTTAGAGCTGGAGCCTGTGGGCAGGCAGCAGTTAGGGTCTGTTTGTGCCCTTGGGGGGGGGGAGAGGGGGGAGGGGCAATTAGTGGACAAAACATGCAGGAGGGAAAGACCCATACTGGACTCATTTCTAAGGTGGATCAGAGTCTCAAAGGCAAGAGTATCCTGCAGAGTAGCATGTGAGAGGTGGCTGCTTAAAGTCCAGCAAACCTTGTCTATTTTAAGAATTTAGAGACAATTGAGATAGTAATAACGTCGACATAGGCAAAAAGTAAGTGTTCCATATGAGACAACTAAAAGAAAAAACACTTCAGTGACCAAGAGCACAAAAACAGAGCAGAGTAAGAGAAAGAAAATAAATCACAAGAAGAAACATACACTAAACAAATGGGGAAAGGAAAGCGTGCAGAGCATAGTATATGGAATTTTTTCCAACCCCTGTGCATGTGCACATACACACACATACACGTGTCTTTATCTGCAGTGCCTGTTTCTGTGTGTACAAATATCTCTGTCTTCTATATTTAAGGCTCTGTGTGTGTTTGCTTGTGAACAGAAGAGATGAAAGGGGAGGGCAGTCTGAAAGATGCATTTTTACTCATGTTATAGTGAATCAGTTTTAGGCTGCAGCTGTTTGATTGCTTTTCACATAGAAATGCACTGGGCATTCTGGGGAGCAGAGGCAGATTTAGTTTGCTTCACTCCCTCTCCCCCCCCCCCCCCCCACACCACATGCAGCACAAGAACTTTCCCCCAGCTCACCCCCTCCCCCCTCCTGTGACTGAAGTACAAAGACAGAATGCCCCCATTGCCACCACATACCCTACTGTACCTGAATGTAACTTGACGTGAAGTTCTACTCAGAAAGGCATGAAGTAAATCCAAATAAATATGTGATCATGTGTACAAGCGATTCACGTTTTGGATCTGCGATGGAACCCTGCTGGCAGTGCACTAGGCCAGGCTCAGAATTCTAAAAGAAAATGTCTTATTCAATACAGTAAGCAAAAAGCATGGTTACTCACCTATAACAGGTGCTCTCCGGGGACAGCAGGAATCAGTCCTCACATATGGGTGACATCAGCACTGATGGAGCCCTCACGGAAGCATCCCCCCAGCTTTCAAAAAAAGCCTTTGGGAGATGCCACCACGCATGCGTGGTCCCTTTCCTGCCCAAGGGTGCCATCTTGCTCAGTCAGATGACATAGCTAAAAGACAGCAAAAAATAAAAGATGGTAAAGGAGCAACTCCAAGGGGAGGAGGGAGAGTTGTGAGGACTAATTCCTGCTGTCACCCGAGAATACCTGCTACATGTGAGTAACTACGCTTTCTCCGGGAACAAGCAGGAAGTCAGTCCTCACAAATGGGACTCCCAGCTACAGGCTACTGAAAGCCCATAGCAAAAATAGGACTCCCCCAAGGGGAGCCACAAGCAGCAGCAAATGAGTCCATGTTCACAGACCACAGTAGGACCCCTGTGTCCAATGAAACAGCACTCCGGTAGCCTGAACACAGAAGGGTCAGAGGATAGAGGGTGCTTAGACCCCGAAAAGGTTACGGAGCACAGCCTGGCTGAAGGCACTATCCCATTGGGACTCTCTTTACAGGCAATAATAGACTGCGAAGATATGGACTGAAGACCAGGCGGCAGCCCGGCAGATGTCCACCATCGGGACAGAGCGCACGTTTGCCACCGAAGCCGCCATGGTCCTGACATTGTATGCCATGACACAGCCTTCCAGTGGGAGCCCCACCTGCTCATAAGCGGGGGTGATACAGTCCGCCACCCAGGTGGACAGCGCACACTTGGTCACCACCTCCCCCAGCCTACTGGGGTCATAGGAGATGAAAAGCTGAGAAGCCTTGCGGTGGCCTCAAGTGCATTGGCTATAAAAGGACAACGCCCTCTTACAATCCAAGGTGTGCAGGACAGTCTCCGCTGACTTTAGTGAGGTCTTGGGAAGAAGGTAGGAAGCACCACCTCCTGGTTAATATGGAAGGGTAACACTACCTTCGGCAGGAATTTGGGGTGCGTGCGAAGTACCACTCTGTTCTTGTAGAACCTGGTATAAGGCACCTCCACCACAATGGCTTGGAGCTTGCTAACTCTGCGAGTGGAGGTGAATGCAACCAGGAAAACCACCTTCCAAGAGAGATAGCGAAGGTGGCAGGTAGCCAGAGGCTCAAAGGGTGGGTGAGTGAGTGAGCTACCACAACACTATGTTGAGGTCCCATTCGTTTGCCAGATGGCAAACCAGGGACTTCAATAAGAGCAGGCCCCAAAGGAAACAGGTCACCAACAGTTGGATCGAGAGGGGCTTACCATCCATAGGATGGTGGTGCGCCGTCAGGGCACTAAGGTGCACCCAGATGGAGCTAGACTTGAGCCCGGACTGAGAAAGGTAGAGAAGGTACTGTAACACTAGAGCCACCGGGTAGGAGAAAGGATCAGCCCCATGTTGGGCGCACCAAGTAGAGAACATGTGCCATTTGAAGGCATAAGCCTTTCTAGTAGAGGCCTTGCGAGAAGCCAGCAGAATTTCCTCCACCTCAACCAGAAGGTTGAGAGGGGCCAGAGTCACCCTCTCAGCAGCCACATTTGTCAGCGAGAGGGACCCAAGGTTGGTTTGTAGGAGAGAACCCCCCTCCTGAGATAGGAGACCTGGGGCAGTCCCCAGGGGGATGGGGACCTTCACCGCCAACCTCAGAAGCAGCGGGAACCACAGCTGCCTGGGCCACCAAGAAGCTATCAGAATAAGCAAGGCCCTGTTAGGGAGGTTCCTTAGCAGGGTCTTGGAGATCAGCTGCATCGGAGGGAAGGCATATATGAGGCCTTCCAACCATGAGACCAGGAAAGCATCCACTGCCACCCTGGAGGGATGGACCTGCCAGGAGCAGAAGCAGGGCAAATGAAAATTGCCTGGACTGGTGAACAGGCCCATCACTGGCTCCTCCTAGAATCGGAAAAGCCGACTGGCTACTCTGGGATCCAGCTGCCACTCGTGCAGCTGGAGAACTCTGCTGTTGTCCTGGTCCCAGCAGGTACACAGCTCTTAGGAGATTACCCTGAAGGATTGCGTACCAGCAGAGGACCAGTGCTTCCTGACAAAGGGCACGAGACTCCGGGCACGAGACCCCATCCCCCCCCCCCGTTTGTTCATGTAGAACATCTCCACCTGATTGCCATCTGGACCAGCACTGACTGGTGCCATAGGTAGTGACAGAAGACCCTCAGGGCAAGGTGTATGGCTCGGAGATCCAGGAGGTTGATCTGCTGGGTGCTCTCGTCTGATGTCCAATTGCCTGAGTGTGGAGATCTTCGCAGTGGGCTCCCCGGCCAAGCAGGAAGGCATCCATGGTGAGGACCCTTGAGTGACGTGGGGCCTGAAAAGGCATGCCTGCTTCGCGATGCTAGGGTGACTGCCACCTTTCCAGGGAGTCCGCCAACTGGCATGTTGCTGACACTCTGTCCCAGAGACAGCCTGTGGCCTGAGACTACTGGTCCCGGAGACACCACTGCGCCATCCTCATATGGAGGCAGGCTGTCTGCAGTGACATGGACTGTGGAGGCCATGTGTCCATGGGAGAGCATCTTGAACTTATCCCTCACCAGGAATTTGTTGAGGTTGCGCAGGTCGAGGATGGGCCTTAGGCCCCCTGTCCTTTTTGGGATGAGGCAGTATCTGATGTAGAACCCCTTGCCCTTGAGGTGGTAGGGCACCAGTTCCACCACCCTGTCCTTGAGAAGACCTGCCAACTCCTTCAGGAGAAGGTCCCGGTGTAGGGGAGACATGAGGGGCTCTCCTGGGAAATAAGAGGGAGGTGTCTGAGCCAGGTGGAAGAGATAACCCTCCCTGACTACCCTCAGTGCACAGGAATCGGTGGTGATAGCCACCCATCTCTGGGCATAGAGGGCCAGGTGCCCCCCTGTGGGCTGTTGACCTCCTTGGGATAGAGAGGCTATGCTCATGGAGTCAAGAACTCCTCCATGGCTGGGCTGGGGTCAGTGCCTGGGGTTTTGGAGCCTTCTGCTTACGTGGGCCATGCTCATGTCCCTTGGCCTGCTGACCCTGTTGGGGAGCCAGGGAGGACTGATAGGATAGGTAGTTTCGGTAAGCAGCTCCCTTCCTCGGGTAGAAGGACTTTTTACCTGAGCCCTTCCATCGGGAAGGGGCAGTGGTATTCTTAGAGAGCCTGGTCCTCGTTATGAACTCAGTCTCCAGCTCGGCTGCCTTGTCCGTCATGGGTTTGCCAAAGAGGTTCTCCCCTTGGCATGGACCGACCAATCTGTCCTGAACCCACTGCTCGAGATCAGACGACTGAAGCCAAGCTTGGTGGCGTCCACTGATGGCCGCCGCAGCTACCCGAGCCGCTGACTCAAACCCATCATAGGCCGCTCGAGACATAAATTTGTAGCACTCACGGATGGCTTTGGCCAGGCTCTTGAACCTCTGCAGGGGTTCCTCAGAGAGACCAGCTGAAAACCCGGCAAGTTCCTTCGCCAGGTCTCCCAGGTACATGCCATGTACAGCTGGTAGACCTGGATGCGGCAGAGGAGCATTGAGCCCTGGTAACACTTCCTGCCAAGGGCTTCCAAGGTACGGGCCTCCCTGCCGGGTGGGCACAGACGAATGTGTCTTCTGGATTTTCAGTTAATGCATGGCCGACTCCACCACCAAGGACATGCAGCAGTTGTGACTTCTGGAAGCCCAGGCTCCGGCAGACACGATACATCGAGTCGAGCCATCTGCTCACCACCGGCACTGATGCCGATGTCTCCTACATGTGGAGCATAAGCCGTTCCAGGATGGGAGGAATGGGTACCATGAGCAATTTCCATAGTGGGGCCTCATACTGGAGGATTTCTAACTCATCCACCCGAGGGTCCTCCTCCAACTCGGTCAGGAATGCCAAGGCCTTGGACATGTCCTTGACAAAGTCCAGGAAACCCATGTCCTTGGGCAGGGACCACCGCTGAGGTTCCAAGATGGGGGAATCGGAAGAGACATCGCGGTGACGATGGGTATCGGGGGACTCCTCATCCTCAGTCTCCCACTCGGAGTAGTCCATGGAGGACTTGCCGGAGGGCTGCTCCACGGGCCTTGAGGGCCCCAATGCTCTATGGCCGACACCTAGTAGACTTGCTGGGGACGACCGCGATCCCGACGAGTGGGAATCAGAGCGTGACCTTGGCCAAGGATCAGCTCGGCCTCCGGGGACGTCTTGGACATCGACAGCCCAGTGGTCGGGGCGGATGAACCATTTGAACTGGATAACAGTGCCCGCTGCTGGTCCATGAAGGCAGACAAACTGCGCTCCAGGGACGCCATTCTGGACTCCAGCACAGAAGGCTCTGCAGCCTTCAGCGTGGGCACCAAGGGACTCTGGCCCAATGCTGGCTCCTCTGAAGGGGAATCCTCAATGAGGATGTGTCTAGGGACAGAGGCCTGCCTGTGGCTAGATCCTTCCAGGGAACCTTCACAGGTTGCTCCCTCTCCGACTCCTCAGACGAGCATCTCAGACTGCGGAACCGGGCAGCTCCCGGCCGGTCAAAGCCATCCAAGGACGCTGCCTTTGAGGATTTCTTCTTCTTTCTGGGTTCCCGCAAGGGAGACCCCCTTTCTGAGGACCCACGACGAGGCTCAGGCTTGGAAAGTTCTGCCCGAGGTGTTGGGGCCTCAGACGAGGGACTTGGGGAAGAACTTATCATGCTGCTGGTGGCTCTTGAGGGTCTTGCTGGACATCCTCTTGCTCTCCAGATACAGCCATGTTAAGGAGAACTGGGAATCTCTTCTATTACACTCTTCCTTGAGAGATGATTTGCACCAATAATGACATCAAATGTCCAGATACAGTCTGTTTCTTGTTATTAAAGTTAGGTACAAGGTTAAATATCTAGCAGCAAGATACAAAGAACAAACAGTTCCTCACCTATAGCTTTAATTCTCTGAAATATGACTTTTTTGAAACTCCACTGCTTTGCACATGAGGAAAGAAACATACCATAAAAAGATTTGAGCGATTATAAGTCAGCCTTAAATTTAAATCTTGATTCATTTTTTATTTTTCTGCTCCCATTGGATTAGATGTTTTAGGTATATTTATGCCTGGAACAAACTTCCTGAGTCTGTACGTCAGGCTGCATCTCTGCCCCTTTTCAAATCTATGCTAAAGGTTCACCTCTGAGGCTACTATTGGCGCCTGCTCCCTTAGTGCTTTGTGTCTCCTTACCCTTTCCCTATTCTATCCTTATTCCTATCTTTTGTCTGTCTGTCTTGAATAGATTGTAAACTCTGATGATTAGGGACTGTCTCCGTTTGTACAGTCCTGTGAATGCCTTGTAGTACTTTATAAATGTTTAATAATAATAATAGTAGTAGTAGTAGTACTTTACAAATGTTTAATAATAGTAGTAGTACTTTATAAATGTTTAATAATAATAATAATAATAATAGTAGTAGTACTTTATAAATGTTTAATAGTAGTACTTTATAAATGTTTAATAATAATAGTAGTAGTAGTAGTTTATAAATGTTTAATAGTAGTAGTAGTAGTAGTACTTTTGAATGTTTTATAGTAATGTTAAGAATTGTTTGAACTGTGTAATTCACTTTGTACTTTGATTGTAAAGATGGAATATAAATGTAATCTACAGTTTAACTTACTTTAATAAGCAATCTGACTGAGGTTAATTAAGCAGAAGTGAACAGCAAGATATCCTTTGCAGAGAAAAAAAAAAGCATGTGTTCTCCTAAGTTGGAAGAGTCCAAAGTGTTAAGCAGCGGGAGCCTTAAGCATATGTAGAATGGAAGCCACATGCCCATTCAAATCCAGGAAGACTTACAGCACGTGACTTACAGCACGTGAACAATAGATGCCAGCACAACCCAGTGTGCCCACATTTTGCTCTTAACATTCAGGATCCCTGCCCAAAGGAACTGGATGATTCAAAGCAAACCACTGCGGAAGGAAAGTGGCAGTGGAGCTATAAAGAAAAGCAATTTTCAAAATCTAAGCATTAAGGTTTCAGGACAGAGCTCCACTTTCTCCTACAGACAACTTTGCTGAATGGGTAAGCACAAAACCATGCACCATTCAACCAACCAAAAGATTTGCTGGCATGTAGTAAAGGTGTCGCGCTAGACTTCTATCAGACCCTGCTTTGGGGCAAGCAGTGGGAGTCGCACAGCAATGCTTATAAGAGTTGTGTAGCACACCTTGGGAACTGCTCACCAAAGGTCTTCAATGAAGATGGAATTAGTTAGGTCAAAATGACTTCCGAGTTCCTCGCATTCTGGTAATGGAATGCTCTGAAACATGTAGCAACGCAAGCTGTGCAAAGAACTCAATAAATAAAATATTAATAAACTTGACAAGCTCTCAAACCATAACCAATGGAAAACTTCCACATTTGTCAAAGGCATTCATTTTGCTTGTGAGTAGAGAGGGGGGGGGGGGGGAAAGAGGCCCATAAAAGCTGTCTTTGTTGGGTCCTCAAACTTAAATAGACACCAGGGACGGTGTTAAACATGCAGGGACTCAGGACAGAAACTGGTGAGGGGGCCCCAATGTCTGCTTGCAGGCTATGCCTCCTTCAGCTTGAGGCAGACTTGGGGGCTTCCTGGGACATGGGGGCTCAGGGCAACTGCGCCGTTTGCCACCCCTAACTCCGGCCCTGATAGACACAATTAAAATATAGATGGAAGGAAGAAGTGAAGATGACAGAAGAAATGGGAAATGGAGTTAAAAGACAGAGACCAGTACTAGCATGCTTTCTAAAATAAAAGATGGCCAGGCCAAAAGTCAAAAAAGCATTAGTTCAGTTTAGTTTGATTAGAATATGTCAGGCACATTTCTCAAAGCTTTCTTCCCTGGTTTGGGTTTAGTACAGGAGGAAATGCATTTGTTTATTTCTCTGGTGGTGCACTACATAGAGTCTGGCTTCTTGGGCTTTCTAATTCAGGTAATTCAGGTTGTGTGTGTATATTTCTTCTTCTGTATTTGGCGAGGGTCTGTGTGCATTCCGTATATATGATCAAGCTGTTGAATTCTACTAGTGTGTGGTTTCTATGGAGCGATATCAAACAGTCTAGTATTGGCGGTCTGACCCCACCCAGTGCATCCCAGGATGCACCACACAAGGCCAGGTGCTGCTATTTTTCAATATAAAGGCACAAGGGGGGAACACGTGGGTAACAATCCCATCCCCTGATTAAGGATACCAGAAGCCGGGGTTCAGGGGCTACTGGGCCATCAGGGATTCTTTATGTTTGGGTGGATGGGGGGGGGGGGGTACTGGAAATTGTTTTATTGCGTGTGGCGGGGGGGGGGGGGAGAGTTGGGGCCACTAGGGATTATTTTAGTTTGGTGTGGGGGGGGGGGAGAAATCAGGAACCCTGGGGATTTCTTTTTATTTGGTAGGTAGAGGGATCAGGGGCTGCTGGACCACCGGTGATTTGGTTTCTGTCGAGGGGTCAGTGTCCAAGGGAGGCATCAGCTCCCTTGACAGTATGCTGATGGCATTGGGGGCTTTCCCCGATGCCTGGATTATCTGAGGTGAAGCATCAAGTTTCACCTCAGATGATGCTTTTGCTCCCGGCTGGATCTCTACGCTTGCCTGAAGTTGGCGTAAAGATTCAGCGTTAAAAGACAGTGTAAAAAACTGTGCTAGGCACAATTACTTACGCAGCAATTTGCATACCAAAGTGCACTGCAATTTAGCGTGGTGGTCGTTTTGGTATTTTTCCAGAGCTAGCTTGCTTTAAGCTTGCTCACGGCTGTAGAGTGTGGGGAATGTGCCAGAAAAATGCCCTGCTAGGCTTTTTTGCACGGCCAATAAATTTGCACCCAAGGCAATAGCCCGTTAAGTAACTTGCCCAAGAACACAAGGAGCAGCAGTAGGATGCAAACTCTTTCTTCCCTAGTTCTCAGCCCGCCGCTCTCACCATTAGGCTATTCCTAACTGAACGAGATTGGAATTTTCTTCTAATGATTTTTCAATCCCAGGGCAGGGAGGCTGCTTCACCAGAAGATGAAGGGGCTGTAATCCTTTTAGGCCAAGGCATATCAGAGGTCTCTCCGTATTATCACCCTGAAGATAGTCTGCTACAGCAGAGACTGTAAAAGGTTAACTCACTCTAAACAGAATACTAGCTCTAGAAAGAGACTTTAATTCTCTATCTCACAAAATAAGCTACAAATTAAAGCGAGCGGTTGGGTCCTGGATGTTCACAGACCACTGCTTTGCTGCTAGATTTCATGTTAATTTAATTTTAAAATTTGTGGTAGTTTGCTGCAGGATTTTGGAAGAAAAAAAAAGACCAATCCTGTCACAACCGAAACGGTTAGTTTCAGAATCAGATCCTCTTAGCTATGTGACCACTCATGTGGAATTGCTTTGCAGTTTCTGTGTCCCACCTGCATAACCTTTCAGGAGGATGAATATGACCAAAAATACTAACTTCTCTTAGAAATAAAATCTACAGTGTTAAAAAGAGCAAGCACTGGTATTCCTGAACATATGAAATCATTATCCACAGTGGGGCAGCATCACCCTACAAGTGAAACCAGTGGCAGACGAAATTTTATTTTAGTAACAAACTAGTAAAATACAGGGCGCCAGACTTGCAATGACTCCCCCTCCCCCCCCAAACAAACCATATTCCACATGTTTCAGGGAGAAAATGTTTCAATGGTGGACAAAGTATACTGATACTTGAAAAACACAAAACTGAAATGCAACAATTCAATAAATCTCCACACCCCAAATCCATACTTGGTGGAAGCACCCTTATCAGCAATGTGAGATACAAGATTATTGGTATCCCCTAAATTAGTACATCTAGAATTGGTCAATATTAGACCATTCTTCTTTACAAAATTGTTCACGCTTAGTCATGTTACTTGAGAGCATTGATAGACAGCAATCTTTTATGGAAGTGCATTTGGTTAGTTAATGTTTTTTTTTCCCCTAATGTTTATTTATATTTTAAATTTAAACAATTACAACAACATCTGCAACATTACAGAGAACATACAGACCCAAATCCTAGTTCCAAGCTGATGTATTAACTCCAAAGTCCAGATCTAACGTTTACATAACAAAGAAGCAGATAAATTAGTGGAATCTGAATCTGAGATGAAGTCGTCCAAGGTTTTCCAGCGAAGCGGCCACTGGGCCGTCTGATGCTGTCGTGTCCAGTAAGCGGATTCATATCTATGATATAAACAAGACTATATTCCACCAGTGATGGAATTCCAAAGACGAGGTGTCTTTTCAATGACTAACTATGAGTTTAATCGCTAAACCATTTATCAAAAAGAAAATGATCTTTAAATTGCAGATTAGGAACATCTGCTAGAGACTATAGTATGACAATTTTATAGGTTAAATCCCCCTGTATATGTAGGATTTGAGTTATCCTTTGCCATATAGATTGCCAGAAGGTTTGAATGTTGGGACAATCAAACGATGATGAAAGCTACCCAGGGAGGTGTGACAAGACCAACATCGGTTTCCATGACCTTTTTGCCACTTAGACAGCAAAATGAGCATAACAAAGGCTCTATGCACCAGAAAAAATAAGGATTGAGAAACTAACAAATCTAGAAATGCATGGAGATGAACCCCAGAAGGATTGTCATTGCTGTGGCAATAGGGAAACACCCAGGTCCTGCTTCCAGGATCTCTCAGTCCTAATACATCTGGCTTCTGAGCATCCCGAAACAATTTCTATATCTTGGAGGCAGCATAGGGAAAGTCAGCTATATCCTGAACAATACTGAGAAATCCCAATTCTGCAGCAAGCTGAGTCAGTACAACGCTGGCTTTAGCTAAGCATGAGCGAAGTTGCAACCATTGATAGAGCATAGTAGCAAGAAGGCCAAACCTTTGCTGTAGATCTCAAACAGTCTTAAACCATTCCAAAGATATCTATTGACCTACTGTCCAAATCCCTCTAGTTTGCCAAGCCTTCCAGCTAATGGGCCGTTTTAAGTGCACCTGCCACTCCATGCAGGTCACCCCTCCCCATGTCTTTGTTTAAGGGTGTACCCACCGTTCCATATAGGTCACCCCTATTTACTGAGATATAAGAGATAGTTATGTTTGTTTTGATTTGATTTTATCTTGTTGCTGTAAAGGGATCCACATTGTCTATCCCATGCCATTTTGAATTCTGTCACTGTATTTGCCCCCACCACTTCCATCGGAAGGGCAATCCAAGTATCCACCACCCTTTCAGTGAAAAAGTATTTCCTGACATTGCCTTTCAGTTTACCCCGTTGCAGATTCATGTTATGCCCTCTAGTTTTAGAGCTTCCCAGTCTTTGGAAGAGGTTTGTTTATTAATACTCTAAGTATTTAAAAGTCTGAGTCAAATCTTCCCTGTCCCTCCTCTCCTCCAGTGCACATATTTAGGTCTTCAAGTCTCTTCTCATGTCTGACGCAGGCTCCAAATCATTTTGGTAGCTTTCCTCTGAACCGTTTCCAGCCTTTTTACTGTATGTCCTTTGCAAGATACGGTCTCCAAAACTGAACACAATATTCCAAGTGAGGCCTCACCAGCGACTTGTACAATGGCATTAGTACCTCTTCCTTTCTGCTGGTAATTCCTCTTTGTATGCAACCCAGCATCCTTCTGGTTTTGGCCACTGCTTTGTCACCTTGAGATCCTCAGAAACAATCACTCTGAGGGCTCTTCTCCTGGTCCGTGCACACCAACATCTTGCCCCCTATCGCATACCATTCCCTTGGATTTCTGCTTCCCAAGTGCATTACAGTGCACTTCTTCACGTTAAATCTTAACTGCCAAGCATTCGACTATTCTTCCAGCTTTTGTAGCGCTTTCCTCATGTTATCCAATCCCTCAGGGGAGTCCACTCTGTTGCAAATTTTCGTGTCATCTGCAAAAAGACAACTTTCCATTCAGTCCTTCAGCAATATCCCTCACAAATACATTTGAATAATACCAGTCCCAGGACCGAACCCTGGGGCACGCTGCTAATCACCTTCCTTTAATCCGAGTGAGTTCCGTTTACAGTCACCTTCTGTCATCTGTCAGTCAACCAATTTCTGATCCAGTTCACCACCTTGGGACCCATCCCCAAGCTGTTGAGTTTATTGATAAGCCTCCTATGAGAAATAGTATCAAAGGTTTTACTGAAATCTAGATAGATCACATCCATCGCATGCCCTTGATCTAGTTCTCTGGTCAATCAGTCAAAGAACTCAATCAGATTTGTTTGGCAAAATCGCCCTTTGGTAAAACCATGTTGCCTCGGATCATGCAACCTGTTGGTTTTGAGGAAGTCCACTATTAGTTGTAACTTTAAAATTATACCTTTGCTGATCACGTGAGCACATGAGCGAGTGAGGACGTGTCCTCAGTGCGCTCCTGGACCGTCGCCTTAAATCGGCAAGAAACCTGCAGTAGTTGAGAGCGGGTGTGGGTGAATACCGTGGGATAAGTGTTCCGGTGACCTACGTGTTCGGAGAGCCCCAGAACTGCAAGAGAGGTGCCGAATACTCATGCGGGCTGCAGCGAAAAAGGAGAAGGATAAAGCGCATGGGACCCGTGAATCTAAGATGGCGCCGGCCACGAGGCCTGGAGCGAGTGTGGACTCCCCAGGATCCTCTCTGGGTTCAGGCAACGGTGAATCGGGGGCAGAGGACCTCGCACATGAGGTAGCTAAGCTGCTGACACCTCAATTTGATTCTATTCTGCAAAAACTGGATTCGATGGCGGAGACATATGGTGAGCTCACCCGGAGAGTAGAGGAAACAGAGCACCGCATCACAGCGTTGGAAGAGGGTGAGGTGAACCGCGATACCATTATTGCCCGCCACCAAAAGGAGATTGCAGCGCTGCTTGAGAAAATGGACGATATAGAAAATCGATCACGCCGAAACAACTTGTGGCTGGTGGGGGTGCCTGAGACGTGGTCTGATCAGCAACTTGCTGGCCTATTTGAAACGTGGCTGCCGAAAGAGTTGGGGCTAGAGGGCTTGATTGGACGTGTCACCGTGGAAAGAGCACACCGCCTGGGTCCGAAGCGGGAACCTGATGAGCGGCCGCGGCCGGTGTTGGCCAGGTTATTAAATTTCCAGCACAAAATGGCCCTGCTTCAGGCATATCGTAAGAGGCGCGCTTTACAGCTGGACAATAAATCTATTCTCATGTTCCAGGACTATTCTGCCGCTTTAGCGGCCAAGCGCAAGGAGTTTGCCCCTCTCTGTGGTCAGCTGGTGGGAGCGGGGATTCGCTTTGCACTTATATATCCCGCTGTGCTTCGAGTATATCACGAGGGGAAGGCCCATGTTTTTGATCGGGCTCCGGCGGCCAAAGCCTTTGTGGCCACAGTAGTGGGAACTAGGACGGAGCCTGGAGTGGACACTGGCTCCTGATCTGGACATTTGGATCTGATCAACTAGGTCCTGGCTGAGCAGGCCTCGGGTCACCTAGACTGGCTGTGAGTGTCTAGTGTGATAGAGGCGACATTGCTGTATTTGTAAGAATATCTAATACACTGTCTACAGATGTGTGGGTATTGTTCCAAGGCTCACTCACCCTGACATTCTTGCAATGCAGACCTATAAGTATTAAGCATGTTGGTTCCTCCCTCGAGGGGTTGTTTCGCCTGTTTGCTCCCCACATGGGCTCTCTGTAAGGGGTGGTGTTGAGGGGGGACGGTCCAGAAGTGTGGATTGTGATTCTCTCCTTGGGGTATATGGTAGAGGTTTTTAGAGTGGATGGGGGGAGGGATGGGATAGCGGATATTTTGTTGGGGGGAAAGGGGGGGCAGTATCGAAGAGAACTGGAGTGGGGGGAGGGGGGAGCGGAGATGGGATTGGAGGGGTGGGGATGGGGGTGGGTAGGGGAGGGAGGGGGGTGGGGGTAAGGGAGGGAGAGATTAGGGGAGATTTAGATTGGGGAACGGCAACTGTTCGGATATTGGTTACGCAGCATGGTAGTTTGAACCTTCGGGAGATTTGGGCTTTGAACCTGGAGATGAGGCTGGGCGTCTCTGGGTGGTTTTCTGGCTGTCTTGTTTGCTGGCTTTTCTGGGACTGGGAGTATGCCTGAGATAAAGATAGTATCTTGGAATGTTGGAGGCATAGGCTCCCCGATAAAACGCACTAAGATTCTGCAAGGGTTGAAGCGAAAGGGAGCACATATTGCCCTGCTGCAAGAGACTCATTTGAGCGCCATGGAGCATCAGAAACTGAGGCGGGACTGGGTAGCGGTTTCATATGGGGCTGACTCCGGTACGAAAAAGGCGGGGGTGGCGGTGTTAGTGCGACGAGGGGTGCCCTTTGAAGTACACACAATACAGGCAGACCCTAATGGCAGGTATCTCTTGTTGCAGGGCAAATTATATGCTGAACCGCTCTGGATACTGAATGTTTATGCCCCAAATGTTTATGAACATGCCTTTTTTACTAAACTGCTGGGACTGTTGAAATGTGCTGGGCGGGCTAACGTCGTTGTGGCAGGAGACTTTAATTGTCCGCATGACCCGAGATTTGATAAATCCCATCATCGGGGGGAGGGTGCCTGGTCCCGTAGGGGAATTAGCTATCTTTGTAGGCAAGGGGATTTAGTGGATGTCTGGCGCATGCTGCACCCTGGGGAGCGTGAATATACGCATCAGTCGAGAGCGCACCTCACTTGGTCCCGCATAGACTCTATTCTGGTTAGTGAGAGAGGAGTTACGCGCGTCCTGCAGGCTGAGATAGAACCGATATTGATCTCGGACCATGGGATGGTCTGGATAACTTGGGACTGCGCGGGGCCGACAAGAGCAGGATGGCGCTTTCCTGTATATATGTGGGAAGATGAGGATTTCCGGGGCTATCTTGCAAAACAGTGGGAAGAATATGTCTCTTTCAACGACACCCCGCAATGCCCTCCGATGTTGTTTTGGGAGGCTGGTAAAGCCGTGATGCGGGGAGCGATCATCTCCTATACTGCTCGTCGACGCAAACATTTAGACCGAAGTGTACTGATGTTGGAACGCGACCTAAGAGTGTTGCAGCGTAAGTTGGGTAGGCATAGAGATAGCGCCCTCCAGAGGGAGTATACCCGCTCGCAGACAGTATTGAATGAATTGCTCCAGAAAAGAGCGGCACTTTCGATGCAGCATTATAAGCATCGTCTTCATTTATTTGGTAATAGGTCTGGGAGATTATTAGCAAAACTTATTCGAGATTCAGGGGGGCCTCGGTTTATTCCTGTGCTGCGGGATGAGGCTGGTAATCTACAACATCGGTCGGAGGCCATTGCCAAGATCTTCCGCACCTTTTACATGCATCTGTACAGCGAGGAGGAGAGGGATTACGCCCAGGGGGTGGCTTTTCTGCAGAAACTAGAGTTGCCGCAACTTTCGGCGGAAACACTAGAACAAATGAATGCGCCGTTGTCGGTGGCAGAGATTCTGGCTGGTATTAAGCGGGGAAAATCTCACAGGGCTCCGGGTCCAGATGGTTTTAGCATGGAATATTACAAAATTTTGGCTTTGAGCTTGGCCCCTTCTATGGTGGTGATGTTTGAAGCGGCGCGGGATGCCGGTATTTTTCCGCGTGATATGAGGTGTGCGGACATTACTGTGATCCCCAAGCCTGGGAAGGATTCGGTGGATCCCGCCTCCTACCGTCCGATCTCTCTCATTAATTGTGACTTAAAGCTGCTGGCCTCTGTGTTGGCGAATAGGCTTGCTCCCATCATACCGTCTCTTATTAATGAGAGACAGGTGGGTTTTGTACAGGGCCGGGAGGCATCCTGGAATATTGCTCGACTACTTTTGGGCATGGACCAGTGTTTACAGAGAGCTGAGGAGCTGCTGCTTGTCAGTCTGGATGCCGAAAAGGCCTTTGACCGAGTGGCATGGCCATATCTCTGGGATGCTTTGGAGGCCTTTGGATTCCAAGGGGACTTCGTGCGCTGGCTTCGAGCGTTGTATGCACAACCCATGGCTCGAGTAGGTTCTAATGGTGTCTTCTCAGATCCTTTTGAATTGGCGAGGGGAACTAGACAGGGATGCCCTCTCTCTCCATTGTTATTTGTGCTAGCTTTAGAACCACTGTTACGGGCTCTGCAGACCAGTCCTGAGGTTGCGGGGATTCAAATGGGTGGAGAGGAATTGAAAGTTTGCGCCTTTGCCGATGACATGTTGCTCTGCCTCACGAATTTGCCTTCATCGTTGACTAACGCGCTGGGTTTGATACAGGAGTATGGGCGATTCTCTGGCCTAAAAGTTAATTCTGCAAAGTCGGTGGCTTTGGATGTTGGGGGTAGGGTGCGGCCTCGCTGGCCAGGGGAGTTTCCGTTGGTGTGGGCGGTTGGGCAGATTACATATCTGGGCGTGCAGTTGCCGGATCGACCTGCCGATTTGTATCGTGCTAATGTGCCCAGATTACTTTCCAGGAGCAGTCAGACTCTGATGAGCTGGCGGGGTCTTCCACTGTCTTTGAGAGGACGGATCGCACTGTTTACAATGGTAGAGTTTCCTAGGTGGATTTATGTTCTTCGTATGCTCCCGATCTGGGTCCTAGACAAGGATTGGAAGCGCTTGGAGCAATGTCTCCGAACGCTTTTATGGGGAGGTCGCCGAGCGCGCATACCTTTGCAGGCCTTACAGAGTAGACGGGAGGAGGGTGGTTTGGAAACGCCCTCCTTACGCAACTACAATCTTCGGTACTTGGCTCGCCACATCCGGGCGATCCTAGAAGGCTCGGAGGGGGGGGGCCCTGGTCCGGCAATTGACGGAGGCCTTCACTCCTTATCATGTTTTATATCTTTTACATGCTAAACAGCTGCCCCCGGTGACTAGGCTCGGGGTGGGGAGGGAGTATTTAGAAGCCCTGCGTGCTGCCTGGAAGGCACTCTGTCGGAGGTTTAGCTGGGACAGGCGGCTGTCCCCGCTGATGCCTTTGGTGGGTAATCCGGACTATGGACCTGGATTTTTACAACGTAGTATTTTCTGTGCCTGGGCTGAAAGGGGGCTGGTGTGTTTCGGGGATTTGTATTCGCAGGATGCAGGTGTTTTGGATAGCTTCCGGCAGGTGCAACGGCGGTATAATATCTGAGCCCAGGACTTCTATGGCTACCTGCAGGTGAGGCATTATTTAACCTCGGTAAGTACGAGTGTTCGGGGTTGGACTACTTCCGGCTTTCCTCGTTCCATCCTGGGGAAGTTAGAGGAACGTTTGCCGAGGGAGGAGATTTGTCGGCAGGTGCTTCGGCCCTCAGGGGGTGATGGGATACTTATTGAACTTGCGGTGGCAGGGAGATGGAGTGGAAGAGATGACGGCGGACATTTTGCGGGTGGCATTTGAGGGGATCCCGAAAGGCCCGAGGTGGATTTATCTCCAAGAAATGCAGTATAAATTCCTGTGGAGAGCCTATACTAGTGATAAATGGGCCTCGCAGGCTGGGTTGCGGCCTAACGCTATATGCGCGTGGTGTGATCGGGCAGTTGGGACCTTGACCCATAAATTTTGGGGCTGCCCGAGAGTGCGCGACCTATGGGTGCGAGTTTGTGCTAAATTACGGAGGTGGACTGGGTCAGAGTGCGCCATACAGAGAGAGATATGCCTTTTCCATAATTGAGCTCTAGGTTTTGTTCAGCTCCCGTATTGGCGTAGAACGCTTTTTGAACGTGGATTTCTGATGGTCAAGCGGGTGTTGCTGAGTCGCTGGATCTCTTCCTCGCCCCCCTTTTTGGGGATGTGGGAACAGTCTATGTTTGACTTGATGATTATGGAAAAGATGACTGCTCAACAACGGGGAGGTAGGAGTTGGGAAGAGTTTTGGGAATTGTGGTCCCCTGTGCTCTCTCATCTGTCACCAAAGGGGCGGAGTGCGGTACTCAATATTAGCGGTTGAGGTTTTCTGGTAGTGGGGTGCTAGTTCCGATTTGGGGAGCTCCTTGCCACGACGATGTAGCCTTTGCCCAAGTGCTGTCCTGCTGTAGTGTGAGGCTGATTTATGTAGCTTATCTGCCGGAGGGGCTCCTGTTCTTTTCTTTTCTTTCTTGGATGGAAGCTCTTCGCCCTGTCTAGGGTGCCGACTTCGGGGATAGTTAGCCTAATGCTCTGCACTGTGTCTCTTGTTGGGATTTGTGAACTGGGGGGGTTCATCCATGCTGTGGGGGAGGGGAGAGAGGGGGGGTGGGGGGCGGGTGTGTGTTGGGGGTTTGTAAGTTCTAGAATGGGATTGAGTCTATGTTGTTGTTGTGCAATGATGTATTGTTTGTTTATGAAAAATTTTCAATAAAAATGATGTGAAATAAAATTATACCTTTGCTACCAAATTTTAGTGGAAGACTTAGGTAGAAGACCAGGTCCCTGCAAATCTAAGTACTTCTATTCCAATATATAAACACATCACAAGTGTCACCGGCCAGAAGGCCTTACATGAACAGAGGGCACACTCAGATATCTGATTTAAATGCTATGCAAGGAACGCAGGCAATCAGAATATTCCTAAAAACTTATATACAACAGTTAAAATCTATATTAGAAAAAAAAAAAACAGGCAATAGTTAAGTGTGAAAACTTAGCTGTGTGGAGTCTCTTGAAACTGTGAAGACTAGAAACATAACAGAAAAAGACCACATGGCCTATCTAATCTGTCCTTTCATATCAACCACTACAACAGTTCTGTTTTTTCCTTTAGAGATCATCTGCTTTTGTCCCATGCTTCTTGGAATTCAGATACTGTCTTCATCTCTAACACCTCCACTAGAAGACTATTCCACGGATCCACCACTATTTCCGCAAAGAAATATTTCCGCATATCACTCCTGAATCTATCCCCTTTCACCCTCATCCCATGTCCCCTTGTAGCAGAGCATGCTTTCAATCGAAAGAGGCTTTCCTCCTGTGCATTAATGTCACAGAGATATTTAGACGTCTCACTCATATCACCTCTATCCCGCCTTTCCTCTAAGGTGTACATATTAAGATCCTTAAGTCTGTCCTCATATGCTTTATAGTGAAGACCACTAACCATTTTAGTAGCCACCCTCTGTACAGACTCCAGCCTGTTTATATCCTTTTGAAGGTGCGGTCTCCAGAATTGCACACAATACTCCAAATGAGGTCGCACCAAAGACTTATAAAGAAGCACTATCACCTCCTGCTCGCCATTCCTCTCCCTATGCACCCAAGCATCCTTCTAGTTTTTGCCATCGCCTTTTCTACCTGCTTAGCTACTTTAAAATCATGAGACTCAATCACGACTAGGTTACGTTCTTCTTTATTGGACAAAAGTACTTCACCTCCTATACTATATTCCTCCCTTGGATTGCTGAAACCCAAATGCATGATCTTGCATTTTTTAACATTAAATCTCAGCTGCCAAATTCTAGACCATTCTTCAAGCTTAGCTAGATCCCTCCTCATGTTATCTATACCTTCCTGGGTGTATACTCTATTGCAGATTTTGGTATCATCCGCAAAGAGGCAAACCTTACCCGACAGTCCGTCCGCTATATCACTAACAAAGATGTTAAAAAGAATCAGACCAAGGACAGATCCCTGGGGCATACTCCTCAGAGTGAGCTCCATTTACCTGTACCCTTTGTCGCCTCCCACTCAACAAATTTCTAACCCAAGCAGTAACTTTAGGGTCTATCCCTACGGTGCTCAGTTTGTATATAAGTCGCCTGTGAGGAATGGTGTCAAAGGCTTTACTGAAATCTAAATACACCACATCTAGGGCTCTCCCTCGGTCCATCTCCCTGGTCACCCAGTCAAAGTAATCAGATTTGTCTGATAAGACCTCCCTTTGGTGAATCCATGCTGCCTCTGATCCTGTAATCTGCTGGACTCCAGAAAACTCAATATTTTCTCTTTCAGCAGCGCTTCCAATAATTTACTCACAAACAAAGTTAAACTAACCAGTCTGTAGTTTTCAACCACATCCTTAATTCTGCTTTTGTGTAAAGGGACCACATGTGCCTCTCTCCACTCCCGACTCCAATGAGGCACTGAAAAGCTCAGTCAGTGGAGCTGCTAGAACGCCCCCAAGATCCTTCAGTATTCTAGGGTGTATCGCATCTGGTCCTATTGCTTTGTCTACATTACGTTTAGCTAGTTTCTCACAAACAGTCTTCTGAAAATTGTTCAAGATGTCCCTCGTTTGTTCCTGTTTGCGGGTGTTTTCCAAGGTCCTGTTCATGGTTCTTCATCCGTGAACACAGAACAGAAATATTTGTTAAGCAATTCCGCTTTATCCTCAGCAGCTTCTACATATTCCTCCCCTTCACCCTCGAGTCTGACAATACCACTTTTGCCCTTCCTCTTCTCACTAACATATCTGAAAAATGTCTTATCCCCCCATTTAACTGCATTGGCTATTTCCTACTCTTTTTGAATCTTTGCTTTCCTGACTACTTTGCTAGCTTCTCTAAGTTTTTCCAAATATAGATGCCTGTCTTCCGCTCTCTGTGATCTCTTGTATTTTATGAAGGCCTCCCTCTTTTTCTTCACTTTTCAGCTACTTCTTTCGAAAACCATAGTGGTCTCCTTTTCCTTTTACCTTTATTTACCATTTTAACAAAAAAGGTTGGTTGCCCTTAAAATATCCCCTTTCAGTTTTAACCACTGTTTTTCTACACACCCCAGCTGTTCCCATCCCGCTAACGACTCCCTGAGGTATTGGCCCATCTTGGCAAAGTTAGTTTTCCTAAAGTCTAAGACCCTTGCATTTGAATGGATTTTAGCATCCCTAGTCCTAATACTAAACCACACCATCTGGTGATCACTGAAAGCAAAATGATCTCGCACTATAACATCAGAAACACTTTCACCATTGGTAAGCACCAAGTCCAGTATGGCCCCTTCACGTGTGGGTTCTGTTACCAGTTGCCTGAATAGTTCTTTCTGGAGAGAATCCAGGATCTCCTTACCTCTAGATGAAACTGCAGCAGAAACGTGCCAATCAACATCTGGCATATTCAAATCCCCTATCATAGAAACATAGAAACATGATGACAGAAAAAGACCACATGGCCTATCTAGTCTGTCCTTCCATATCAACAACTACAACAGTCCACTTTTTACCTTTAGAGATCCTCTGTGTTTGTCCCATGCTTTTTTTAATTCAGTTACTGTCCTCATCTCTACCACCTCCACTGGGAGACTATTCCACGGATCCACTACTCTTTCCGTAAAGAAATATTTCCGCATATCACTCCTGAATCGATCTCCCTTCACCCTCATCCCATGTCCCCTCATAGCAGAACTTGCTTTCAGTTGAAAGAGGCTCTCTCCCTCAACATTTATGCCACGGAGGTATTTAAACATCTCAATCATATCACCTCTATCCCGCCTTTCCTCTAAGGTGTACATATTAAGATCCTTAAGTCTGTCCTCATATGCTTTATAATGAAGCCCACTAATCATTTTAGTAGCCACCCTCTGCACCGACTCCATCCTGTTCACATCCTTTTGAAGGTGCGGTGCGGTCTCCAGAATTGCACACTATACTCAAATGAGGTCGCACCAAAGACTTATACAGAGGCATTATCACCTCCTTTTTTCTGCTAGCCATTCCTCTCCGTATGCACCCAAGCATCCTTCTAGCTTTTGCCGTCGCCTTTTCTACCTGTTTAGCTACCTTAAGATCATCAGACACAACCATGCCTAGGTCCCGCTCTTCTTTAGTGAACAAAAGTACTTCACCTCCTATACTGTATTGCTCTCTTGGATTGCTGCAGCCCAAATGCATGACCTTACATTTTTTAACATTAAATCCCAGCTGCCAAATTCTAGACCATTCTTCAAGCTTAGCTAGATCCCTCCTCATGTTATCTACACCTTCCTGGGTGTCTACTCTATTGCAGATTTTGGTATCATCTGCAAAGAGGCAAACCTTACCCGACAGCCCTTCTGCTATATCACTAACAAAGATGTTAAAAAGAATTGGACCAAGGACAGATCCCTGGGGCACACCACTGGTAACATCCTTCTCCTCAGAGTGAGCTCCATTTACTTGTACTCTTTGTCGCCTCCCACCCAACCAATTTCTAACCCAAGCAGTAACTTTAGGGTCCATCCCTAGGGTGCTCAGTTTGTTTATAAGTCGCCTGTGAGGAACAGTGTCAAAGACTTTACTGAAATCTAAATACACCACATCTAGAGCTCTCCCTCGGTCCAACTCCCTGGTCACCCAGTCAAAGAAATCAATCAGATTTGTCTGACAAGACCTGCCTCTGGTGAATCCATGCTGCCTCAGATCCTGTAATCTGCTGGACTCCAGAAACCTCACTATTTTCTCTTTCAGCAGCGTTTCCAATAGTTTACTCACCACCGAAGTTAAACTACCCGGCCTGTAGTTTTCAACCACATCCTTCCACTTTTGTGTAAAGGCACCATATGAGCCTCTCTCCAGTCCTTTGGCACCACTCCCGACTCCAACGAGGCATTGAAAAGGTCAGTCAGTGGAGCTGCTAGAACGTCCCCAAGTTCCCTCAGTATTCTAGGGTGTATCCCATCCGGTCCCATCTTTGTCTACTTTAAGTTGAGCTAGTTTCTCACGAACACAGTCTTCTGAAAATTGTTCAAGATGTCCCTCGCTTCTGTTCCTATTTGTGGGTGTTTTCTGAGGTCCTCCTCCTGGTTCTTCATCTGTGAACACAGAACAAAATTATTTGTTAAGCAATTCCGCTTTATCCTTATCAGCTTCTACATATTCCCCCCTGCACCCTTGAGTCTGACAATACCACTCTTGCCCTTCCTCTTCTCACTAATATATCTGAAAAATGTCTTATCCCCCCATTTTATTGCATTGGCTATTTCCTCCTCCTCCTTTTGAATCTTTGCTTTCTTGACTACTTTGCTAGCTTCTCTAAGTTTTTCCAAATACAGATGCCTGTCTTCCTCTCTCTGTGATCTCTTGTATTTCATGAAGGTCTCCCTCTTTTTCTTCACTTTTTCAGCTACTTCCTTAGAAAACCATAGCGGTCTCCTTTTCCTTTTGCCTTTATTTACCATTTTAACAAAAAGGTTGGTTGCCCTTAAAATATCCCCTTTCAGTTTTGCCCACTGTTTTTCTACATCCCCCAGCTGTTCCCATCCCACTAACGACTCCCTGAGGTATTGGCCCATCTTCGCAAAGTTAGTCTTCCTAAAGTCTAAGATCCTCACCTTGGAATGGATTCTAACAGCCGAAGTCCTAATACTGAACCACACCATCTGGTGATCACTGGATGCAAAATGATCTCCCACTACAACATCAGAAACACTTTCACCATTGATAAGCACCAGGTCCAGTATGGTCCCTTCACGTGTGGGGTCTGTTACCAATTGCCTGAATAGTTCTCCCTGTAGAGAATCCAGGATCTCCTTACTTCTAGATGATACTGCAGCAGGAATGTGCCAATCAACATCTGGCATATTGAAATCTCCTATCAGTAGCATTTCCCCTTTCCTAGCAATGCTGCATATGTCTTCATTTAACTCTCCATCCACCTCTTCCTCCTGTGAGGGAGGTCTGTATATCACACCAATGCAAATAGATTTCTTTCCCTCTTTCTAGTTTAACCCACAGTGCCTCCTCTCTCCCTTTTAAGCTCTGTAGTTCCAAAGCTTCAATATTATTTTTTTTACATATAGTGCCACTCCTCCTCCCCTTCTTCCTACCCTGTGCTTTCTGAATAAAGTATAGCCTGGTATAGTTACATCCCAGTCATGGTTTTCTGTGAACCATGTTTCCTGTAACATCCACTATGCCCCCTCTTTTTCCTCCCAGCCCATTCCTCTTGTTTCTTCCCTCAAGTATCTAGGTGTTATTCTTGATTCTTCCCTTTCATTTAAGGAACATATTTTTTCAATTGTTCAGCGTTCTTTTCATTCTCTCAAGCAGCTTCGGGCTGTACGTCCTTTTCTCTCACCTTCTGCTTTAGCTATCCTTATTCTCTCCCTCGTAATGTCCCGTCTCGACTATTGTAATGTATCCTTAGCTGGTCTGCCACCATCCCAACTCTCCCGTTTACAACGCATTCAGAATGCCGCGGTTCGTGTATTGACTTGTGCCTCCCGTTATGACCATGTCACCCCCCTTCTTCTGCACCAACATTGGTTACCGGTCTCATTTCGCATTCAGTACAAGATTCTCACATTTGCACATAGGGTAATTCACACAGGCACCCCTCTTTACCTTGCTAATCTGATTCATTTCCGTACTCCTCATTGTCTGCTTCGTTCCATTCACGTTAACCGTATGTCCCTTCCATCCCCTTCACAAGCTCACCTTGAATCTACACGTTCCTCAGCTTTTTATTTTCTGGGTCCTAGACTTTGGAATTCGCTCCCCCCCCCCCCTCTCTCCGCTCAGAGCAATCTTACAATTCTTTTAAAAAACAACTTAGAACTCACCTTTTTAGTCTGGCATATGACCTCCCCTCCCCGTCTCCCTCTCCCTCCCTCCTTTCCTGTTGATGTATGTCTGATTACCTTGTTCTTCTATCCTTTCTCTCCTCTCTGTCACTTTTATTTTTAATTGGCGTTCCTTTTCAGTTTCCTTGCAGCCTGTAATTTTTAATTTTATTTTAACGATTGTGAACTGCCCAGATGCCTCTGGTATTGGGCGGTATAAAAAATGTTTTAATAAACAAACATAAATCCAAGTCAGCCTCTCCCATTAAAGCTTCAACATCTGGGATCTTATTTCCCATGCTACGGGCATTTATACACACCGTTTTCCATATGTTGTTCCTTTTACCCATTTCCATAAATGTATTTAATGTTTCACTAGAGTTGATCAGGTACCTGTGGACAAGCTGTAGAAGTGATTCAATTAGCCCTTTGCTATTCCGCCAGAGAAAGGCGATTAAATGTGCTTCGAGCCTGTTATAAAAACTATCTACAAAAAGAACAGGCAGCATACTAAGAATGTAGTTTATCTTGGGCACAAGTACCATTTAAAAAAAAAATTATATTTATGCAACATTTTACAATTTACAAGCAAAAACCCTTGATCATGAAATGTGGCTATCCATAGTAACACAAAACAATCATGAAATCTACAATATGCAGAACAAAGGAAAACAAAATAAAAAATAGATTACCCATTCCCTAGCCCACAAAGGAGATCCAAAATGAACAATCCAATATATCCAAAATATACCATCAATAGAAGAAACACCGAAAAAAGCATGGCTGGCATTACTCTAAGACCCAGGTAGGAGAAGCGGCCCACCCTCACCTAGAGACTTGCGAGCATGTAAAAAGGAAATTAATGATGAGGGGAAAAAGAAAATGTAAGATAGGCCCTGGAACCTAAGACATTTACAAGGGTATTTCAAGAAAAAACTCCCTTCCAGCTGCAGCACACACAGACGCAGGATGAGGAATTCCCGCTTGCAACGCTGTGTTTCTTTAGCCAGGTCAGGGAAAATATGGAGCATGCAACCCATTAAGGAAACATTTCTCTTCCTAAAGAACATCTGGAGGAGCCACTCATGATCAGATATCAAGGCTAAAGTTATTAAACAAGTTGCAGGAACAGCAACATCAATATCTGAAGCATTCAGTATCGCGGAAACATTTAATACAATCATTCAACTTCCTGGGGACCAGGAGTTCCTGCCCCAGATGAAACTTTCTGACTGGCTGGAAGATAGTAAGCTTTAACTAATGGGGGAGCAGGATTCAGCTGGGACCCCCAACACTTCATGCATGATACGTTTTGAACATATCTTTAGCAGTAACATTAGGAACCTTCAGAAAACTTAATTAAGATTGGCAAGATGGTTAAAATTATCTACTTGTTCTACCTTTAAATGAGTTGTTAGATCAGTTGTTACAGCTTGTATTTATTATAGACTCACTGTTCCTTGCACAAAGTTCAGCATTCCGTTGACTCTTCTCCTGTAAAACTTGAATTTGAGGTATTAAGGCTTCCCCCAGCAGCTTAATAGCCGTCCAGAATGGATTCTAGCGTGAATTGCTCTAGGTGCTATAATTCAAAAGTGAAAGTAGCAACTTCCTCCATATCTCAAATGTCTAAGGACGCATCAATCTCGTCTGGAAGGGACCTGGCTCCACCTGCCATCACAGACAAACTCCCTCTCTTAGACATAGCTCCATGCCACTGATCTGTTCTTACAATCCCCACCGCTTCTACAGCTGATGACCCCAGCAAGGACCAAGGGAGACATCTTCTATGGTCGCTCCCTCACCCTCTGCCCAACTCGAAGAGACACTTGGGCACACAAATTTAGAGGACCTCTGCATCTCTGGGGCATAAGTTCACTGCCCAAGGGAGACTGCAAGACAGATCACTTCACCAGACCCCCCCCTATAAAGCTTACCGCCTCCTGGTAAAACGGAAATGAGCTATTTTAAGGGCAACCAACCTTTTTGTTAAAATGATAAATAAAAGGTAAAAGGAAAAGGAAAAGGAGACCTCTATGGCTTTCGAAAGAAGTAGCTGAAAAAGTGAAGAAAAAGAGGGAGGCCTTCATGAAATACAAGAGATCACAGAGAGAGGAAGACGGGCATCTATATTTGGAAAAACTTAGAGAAGCTAGCAAAGTAGTCAGGAAAGAAAAGATTCAAAAGGAGGAGGAAAAAGACAATGCAATAAAATGGGGGGATAAGACATTTTTCAGATATGGTAGTGAGAAGAGAAAAGGCAAAAGTGGTATTGTCAGACTCAAGGGTACAGGGGAGGCAGATGTAGAAGCTGATAAGTATAAAGCAGAATTGCTTAACAAATATTTCTGTTCTGTGTTCACAGATGAAGAACCAGGAGCAGAACCTCAGAAAACACCCACAAACAGGAACAGAAGCGAGGGACATCTTGAACAATTGTTAGAAGACTGTTCGTGAGAAACTAGTTCAACTTAAAGTAGACAAAGTGATGGGACTGGATGGGATACACCCTAGAATACTGAGGGAACTTGGGGACGTTCTAGCAGCTCCACTGACCTACCTTTTCAATGCCTCGGAGTCGGGAGTGGTGCCAAAGGACTGGAGAGAGGCTCAAATGGTGCCTTTACACAAAAGCGGAAGTAAGGATGTGGTTGAAAACTACAGGTCGGTTAGTTTAACTTCGGTGGTGAGTAAATTATTGGAAATGCTGCTGAAAGAGAAAATAGTGGGGGTTTCTGGAGTCCAGCAGATTACAGGATCAGAGGCAGCATGGATTCACCAGAGGCAGGTCTTGTCAGACAAATCTGATTGACTTCTTTGACTGGGTGACCAGGGAGTTGGACCGAGGGAGAGCCCTAGATGTGGTGTATTTAGATTTCAGTAAAGCCTTCGACACTGTTCCTCACAGGCAACATATAAACAAACTGAGCACCCTAGGGATGGACTCTAAAGTTACTGCTTGGGTTAGAAATTGGTTGGGTGGGAGGCGACAAAGAGTACAGGTGAATGGAGCTCTCTCTGAGGAGAAGGATGTTACCAGTGGTGTGCCCCAGAGATCTGTCCTTGGTCCGATTCTTTTTAATATCTTTGTTAGTGATACAGCAGAAGGGCTGTCGGGTAAGGTTTGCCTCTTTGTGGATGATACCAAAATCTGCAATAGAGTAGACACCCAGGAAGGTGTATTTAACATGAGGAGGGATCTAGCTAAGCTTGAAGAATGGTCTAGAATTTGGCTGCTGGGATTTAATGTTAAAAAATGTAAGGTCGTGCATTTGGGCTGCAGCAATCCAAGGGAGCAATATAGTACTGTATAGGGGGTGAAGTACTTTTGTCCACTAAAGAAGAGCAGGACCTAGGCGTGGTTGTGTCTGATGATCTTAAAGTAGCTAAACAGGTAGAAAAGGCGACGTCAAAAGCTAGAAGGATGCTTGGGTGCATACGGGGACGAATGGCTAGCAGAAAAAAGGAGATGATAATGCCTCTGTATAAGTCTTTGGTGCGACCTCATTTGGAGCATAGTGTGCAATTCTGGAGACCACACCTTCAAAAAGATGTGAACAGGATGGAGTTGGTGCAGAGGGTAGCTACTAAAATGATTAGTGGTCTTCATTATAAAGCATATGAGGACAGACTGAAGGATCTTAATATGTACACCTTAGAGGAAAGGCGGGATAGAGGTGATATGATTGAGATGTTTAAATACCTCCATGGCATAAATGTTCAGGGAGAGAGCCTCTTTCAATTGAAAGCAAGTTCTGCTACGAGGAGACATGGGATGAGGGTGAAGGGAGATAGATTCAAGAGTGATATGTGGAAATATTTCTTTATGGAAAGAGTAGTGGATCCGTGGAATAGTCTCCCAATGGAGGTGGTAGAGATGAGGACAGTAACTGAATTCATAAAAGCATGGGACAAACACAGAGGATCTCTAAAGGTAAAAAGGGGACTGTTGTAGTTATTGATATTGAAGGACAGACTAGATAGGCGATGTGGTCTTTTTCTGTCGTCATGTTTCTATGTTTCTGGTCAATCGCTGGTCGTTGCTCTCTGCGCAGAGGTGCAATAGATCCAGAGGCAACTGAAGAGGCGGCAAACAGGTTAGCCTGGGATGCTGACACAGCTTTACCTTCCTCTTTCTCCCCGTGGTGAAACCGCATGTGAGCAAGCCATTCAGATTGCGGCACAAGTACCATTTTAATAGTTCCCATCCACCCCCACCAAGAAAGGTGGAGTTGATACCACTTCAAAGGAGAGTATTTGTTAACTGCAACAAGTGAGCTGAATTGAGTCTATGGGAGTCTTATAACATACACCTATATGTTATTCCTAGATATTTAAATGAGGCCTCACATTGGAAAGGAAATTGTATAAGATCAGCCCAAAGTACAAGCTTGTTTAGAGGGAAAGCAACAGATTTGGTCCAATTAATTGTATACCCTGAAAGAGCCGGGCAAGGTTATATGATTTCTAGAACTGACACAGATGTCAGAGTAACAAAAAGAGAGGTCATCGGTGTAAGTGGATAATTTAAAATGTGCTTCTCCAACCTGCAGCCCCGTTACTTCTTGATTTTGCCGTATAAGAAGTGCTAAGAGTTCTAAAGCTAAATTGAAGAGGAGAGGAGAAAGGGGGCACCCTTAGTGCATGCCTCTCATAAAAGAAAAGAGATTAGAAAGGACAGAATTTAGCCAAAATGTGGGCTGTGAGGTGGGCATATAGGGTTCGAAGCATTTGAAGAAACAAATTTCCTATTCCAAACCATTTAAGTGTCTGAAATAGAAAAGACCATTCCAAGTGACTGAATGCTTTTTCTGTGTCCAAGGATAGCCAAACAATGGGTGTTTGTAATTTGTAGTGCTAGAGCAAGAATGGTACACAGGAGACACACATTGTCAGTCGTGGGTCGACCAGCTACGAATGCACATTGATCGGTATGTATAAGTATGGGAATAAAAGGAGAAGTCCAACCAAAAAGCACTATACCATATGCAGCAAGCAAGAAGACCAAGTCTGTGAGTGGTAGATAAGAAAACCTGGGGTATTCCGAGTCGCTCACACCAAGGGGAAAAAAGCCAAATCCGATACGGCCATGTTTCAGCTATGCCTTCTTCAGGGTTTCTTTGACATTCTAAAACCATAAATATAAACATAAAATAAGTATCCATATAAATCATATCATCATACACAGGGGCGGCTCAAGGCAATCTACTGCCTGAGGCGAAGTATGAAAAGGCACCCACTCCCCCCACCTTAGAGGGGGCAGGACTTTTTCAGAAATCCAATCAGAGACTGGACCAAACCAAAAAGCAGATTAGATTATATGGAGGAAATGCAAGATGTTTGCACACAGGGCCATACCGAGCTGCAATCACACCCTGAGAGACTTGCAGCTCGGGCGCACGCCCCCCCATACCTCCCCCCATACCTCTGTCTATGCTGATACCCTTGTATTTTGGGGCAAACCAGTCAGCATTTGACCCTAACAGCCGTTGCTCATCAAAAATGTGTATGCTAAATATTCATCAAAATGTGTATTCCAGTTTATACATTGTGTATGAGACTCTAACCTTCATTATATTTTACTGCATTGAAACTATGATGGCCACGCAGCTTTCCCTCCATAATCTTTTCTGTTTTGAAAGAACCCCCCATGATCTACACTGGAAAATACAGTTGAAAGAATACTAAAAGAATATGATCCAAAAGCATAATTCATTCATAAAAGTCGATCCACCTCATTATTAAACTTATATGAGAAGTGTGTACAAACTAGAGTGATGTAAACAAATAGTTTAAAATCATCACCGCCAATTGGTAAAAGATTAAAAAATAAGAAATTACAAGTAAAAATGCAAATAAGATAAAAATAAAAATAAAACAAAAATATAAATAAAAACAAACAAAAGGCATATAAAAAGCCATTGGTTCTGCTTTACCCATTAGTTATAAATCAAATTATCATCAGCTCTCAAGTTACCGCTAAACCAATTATGAAAGCCACTGTGTTATAAGAGAACCTTCAACCCAACTTATCTTTGTAAGATGGAAAGGTGATACGACACGGGGAGGATACAGCCACACCTCCTTAAAAACAAAGAAATCTTTTATTTCGTAAAACCTTCAAAAGGTACAGACACGACTTGGCCAAGTTTCAGCAATACCAATTAAGATTCAATAGCATATATATTCCAATATCAGTCAGGACATTGCAACAAGAACCAGTAGCTGAAAGCTCAAAAAGCGCTTCTCTAAAGTATCCTTAATCGCCCCGACAGTTGGAGACCAATAAACTGAATGCTAAAATCTGTAAAAAATTAAATTTGTAATATTAAGGAACCATGACCGTTAAGAAACCATAATAGTTAAAAGATCTTAACTATATGATAAAGTAAAAAAAAGTAATGAAGACGTAAATAAAATTTTTTTCATAAAACCGCCTCAGCCGTAATGGGCTACCAATCCATTAAAATATCTTTAACTATAGGGGAATCGGAAACTAAAAAAAATCAATGAGACAACCATAAAAAAATAGGATACATAAAAGGAATAAGATCAAATGTGCTAAAACAATAAATAGTAATGAATGAGTAAAACTAGATGAAATGAACTCATGTAACTACCCTTCTGACTAGAAAGGGTAAAATGAAATGTCATCAATTAAATGTAACCACTAACAGAGAAAGGGAAGGGGAGGGGGAGGAAGGGAGGGGAAAGGGAAACCAAAGGGGAAGGCAGGGAAGGGAAACGGAAGGAAGAGGAGTGGAAGGGGGAAGAGAAGAGGGAAAGGAGAAAAAAAAAAAGGGAGACAAAGCCGGCACAAATTCTCTTCGGTCCAAAATCACTACAAGAACACCAACAAATCCGTATCAGGATTAAGGCCTTTAGGAGTCAAGGTGTCCAAGGTAAAAATATACCATTGTTCTAACCATATCAGCATAGACATGGTAGTGTATTTTGTGGCTGTGGAAGATGATGCAAATTGGCAGTAGGTATACGTTGAAAAGTAAGGAAGATAAAAAGCTGATCCTTGTGGGACCCCTTGATGATGTTTGTATGGTGCAGAATTGTGGTTCTATTTTCACTTGCTGATAGTGGTCCTTTGGGTACAATTGGATCTAGTTGAGCAGGGTGTTATTTATTTAGACAGTGTTGTATATCACCTTATCCTTCAATCAAAGTGGTCACAACACAATTGGGAGATACATTTAACATGAGGGGATATGAGATGCATACACTAATATTTACAGGGAACATGGGCAATGGAGGGTTAAGTGGCTTGCCCAAGACCACAAGGAGCACCTGTGGGACTAGAAATTCCAATTCCAGTTCCAGTTATCAATTCCAATTGCTCGTAGTCTTGCTAGTAAGAGGTTGTGGGAGATGGAGTCAAATGCTGCTGCTGTGTCTAGAAAGAACAGTATAAATCCGGGATTGGGCTTTGCAATACCTTTTACGAGTGAACCCATTAGTGAGGTTAAGAGGGTTTTGCTCCATGATGTAGCCTAAAGCCATGTTGATGTGGGTCCAGCGGAGCGTGTGTGTTGATGTATGTGTGTGGAGTGGAGTAGCCGCCTAATAGTTGGCTTGGGAACCCAGAGACCAGGATTCGATTCCCCACTAGCACTCCTTGTAGTCTGAGGCACTTAACCCTCCATTGCTTCAGAAAAATCCACGTTATCAGTGTCACTGTTTAATGTACATTACCAAGTTTAAGTTACAATGTAAACCACTTTGACTGCAGTGATAAAGCGATATATAAAACCTGTTAAATAAATAAAAAAAATGAATGTGTTCTTGTAGTTGTTGAACAGCCTCCTGTTCTGTGTGAAGCAGGCCCCGGAGTCTGAGATTATCTTCAGCTCCTCGGATCGATAGCAGCGACCATAGAGATGGTCCCATGGGTACGTGCTCATATGCGGCTCCTCCAGTGGTCCTTGTTGAATATAGTATTCTCCTAACATGTTAAAATGTAATAGTTTTTCATTTTATAATGTAGATGATGGTGAGATACGTTGTGATAAGGAAGCTTATCATAGCTCAGGAAGGAGCTATAGAAAAGGTGAAGTGACTCTGAACAAGCAACCTGTCAGTTCTGGTAGAAATAAGAAAACAGAATTTTCCCATAAAAGACTACCAGTCCCAGAATGCACCAGGTTTCCAACAGCCATTAGAGGAGCTGAAGTGAGGAAACGTGTGTTCAATCAGGAGGGCTATGAGGTAATCCCTAAGCACTCATCTCAAAGGGCAGGGCCGGATTCAGCACAGCTGTGCTGTGTTAGGGAGGAACACTCATCTAAGCAGAATAAGAGTAGAGTTTATTCTACAGATGACCATCTTCATGATCACCTTGGATATCCAGAGAATTATCCTCAGTTTCATCTGAAGGATTATCAGAAGCAGAAGCCAAACCGGACAGACAGAGAGGGAAAGAGACCCTCTGGAAGAAAGAGGAGAAAAGCCTTTGAGAGGTCTAGAAGAGTCCAAAGCAGTACGTATACTGGGAGGTATTCCAAGGGCCAGCATACACCATTGGACTGGGGAAAGCCAGAGGAATGGTGCTGCAGAGCTAGGAATCACTAGAGGCTACCTGTGAGGGAGACGGCTGCACGTGGAAGGGACCCTAAGAAGGTATGTGAAGAGAGATCCAGTGTCCAGGGATCTGGATTGGAAGGCTGGACATAAGAACTGGACTACATACTGGCCAGGCTATATAGAGAGGAACTCTAGCAGCAATGGAAGCTCAGGTATGAACACTGATCTATGCCCTAGCTATAACCTTGAAAGACAGCAGGGAAACAAGTATTCTCCTGAAAATGCTCCATTGAGAGATTCATCTGTGCCAATCCATGATATTGAACCCATGCTTGTTGAACAAGGGGGAATAATAGCAGATGAGGATCCTGTTTATATGGACTGCTCTCTATCTAAACTCCGTTGGTAACTTTCTGTTATAAAGTACAGCAACCATCACAAAGAAATACAAATTTGTTCTTTAATCTACTCAGAAAAGCTCCTGAAGCAGGATTTGACCCACACAGTGGAAGGCAAGCCAGCTAAGGGGTTTCAGCTGGTAACTGCTAGCAATTAAGCCTTACCTAATTGCTTGTGAGCTAGGAGAGAATCACTTCTGTATCTATGTGGGAAGTAATCAGAAGTTAACCTGAAAAGAACAGTTTCTTTCTTGCTTTGTGGCTTTTCATTTGTTGTTTTCCTGATTTTAACTTTGTTTTTCCAAGTTAACACTGAAAGCAAGTAACCTAATTTATGTGCTACCAAGCATATCTGTGTTGGGAGAAATAACCCCATAAATAAATATCTTATTGGCTTTACCAAAGAGCACAACTAAATTATTGTCAGCAGTTGTGTCTGGTGTGAATGAACTACATTGCCCACAATACCTTGCAAATCATATAGATATATGCACTTGACAAGACTGTGAAGATTCTCACCCAGGCAACCATCTGACAACGTATAACAGCTGATACATATTTGTAGGATATAGGTAAAGAAAGGATAAGCATAACATAATTGGTACATAATTGATATGATAACTTACATACAAAGTAACTTCTATACAAAATGATGAGATAGATGACTGATATCAGTCTCTTGGTCTGGGGAGCCCATTTCCAAGACCGTACACCAAAGAACAACTGGAACTGTAGGGAAGCGGTGTGGTCCATCAACCACCTTGAGACAAGGGCCATCAGGTTGGCTCCTCTGTATTTCCGGTTTCCATTAAAAATTAAAAAGTGAACACCATCACTTCACCACCAATCAATGGAACCAATTCTGCAACAAAAAAACAACAAACTTAACTGGAGGGGGCAACAAATCACCACAAACAATTGCTCAAATGTACTTAGCTTGCAACAGTCAGCTCTTCAGGCAGATCAATCACCCACAGTCACCCAACAAAAATCTCTGTTTTGCGATTCCCAGCTTCATCAAAGGTGGTTCTCACAAAATGTTTGTTCTCTGCATTCATTTCAGCAGCAAGAAACTGCCTCATTGCCACCATTTTTAAATCTTTGGACAGACATAAGAACATAAGATATGCCATACTGGGTCAGACCAAGGTCCATCAAGCCCAGTATTCTGTTTCCAACAGTGGCCAATCTAGGTCATACGTACCTAGCAGTTTCCCCAAGGGACACAGGTTCCACAATGCTTGTACTGGTTCAAGCATTGATATCCTGGGTCCCTTCTTAATAATGGTTTATGGACTTTTCCTCCAGGAACTTGTCCAAACCTTTTTTAAACCCAGCTACACTAACAGCCTTTACTACATCCTCCGGTAACAAATTCCAGAGTTTGATTACACGTTGAGTGAAAAAATATTTTATTTTATTAATCTTAAATAGTTTACCCTGTAGCTTCATTGCATGTCCCCTAGTCTTTCTATATTCTGATAAGGTAAACAATCAATCTACGTTTACCCGTTCCACTCCGTTCATTAATTTATAGACTTCTATCATATCTCCCCTCAGCCGTCTCTTTTCCAGGTTAAAGAGCCCTAACCTTTTTAGCCTTTCTTCATAGGAGTATCCTTCCATCCCCTTTATCATTTTGGTGGCTCTTCTCTGAACCTTTTCTAAAATCGCTATATCCTTTTTAAGATACGGCAACCAGAATTGCACACAATATTCAAGGTGTGGTCTCACCATGGAACGATATAGAGGCATTATAATATCTTTTGTTTTATTTTCCATTCCTTTCCTTATCATACCTAGCATTCTATTTGCTCTCTTGGCCACTGCTGCACACTGTGCCGAGGGTTTTAACATGGTATCCACACTGACGCCTAAATCTTTTTCCTGGGTGGTGGTTCCTAATGTGGAACCTTGCATCATGTAACCATAGTTTGGGTTGTTCTTCCCTAGGTGCATAACCTTGCACTTGTCCACATTAAATTTCATCTGCCATTTTGATGCCCAGTCTTCCAATTTATCAAGATCCTCTTGCAATTTTCCACAATCCTCTTGGGTTTTAACAACTTTAAATAGTTTTGTGTCATCTGCAAATTTGATAACCTCACTCGTTATTCCACTTTCCAGGTCATTTATGAATATGTCAAAAAGCAGCAGACCCAGCACAGATCCCTGGGGTACACCACTATTCACCTTTCTCCATTGGAAAAATTGGCCATTTAGCCCTACCCTCTGCTTTCTATCTTTTAACCAGTTCCTGATCCACAATAGTACACTGCCTCCTATCCCATGACTCTTTAGTTTTGCCAAAAGTCTCTGATGAGGGACCTTGTCAAAGGCTTTCTGAAAGTCCAGATACACAATATCAACCGACTCACCTTTGTCCACCTGATTATTCACTCCTTCAAAAAAAAAAAACAGATTAGTAAGACAAGATCTTCCTTGTCTAAAGCCATGTTGGCTGTCTCCCATTAGTTTATGACTATCTACATGCTGAGTAATTGTATTGTTTATGATGGTTTCTACCATTTTTCCCGGTACTGATGTCAGGCTCACCGGTCTGTAGTTTCCCGGATCACCCCTGGAACCCTTTTTAAAAATTGGTGTTACATTGGCGATCCTCCAATCTTCAGGTATTAGAGATGATTTTAATGATAGTTCACAGATTACTAATAGCAGGTCTGCAATCTCGTATTTCAGTTCTTTCAACACCCTTGGATGTATACCATCCGGCCCAGGTGATTTGCTACTCTTCAGTTTATCTAATAGTTGTAATACATCTTCCCGATGTATCGATATTTCCTTCAATTCTTCCGCACCTTTAAATACCACTTCAGTCATGGGTAACATCCCTACATCTTCCTCAGTAAAGATTGAAGCAAAGAATTCATTCAATCTCTCCGCTATCGCCTTGTCGCCTCTTAGTGCTCCTTTAACCACTTTATCATCTAATGGACCAACTGACTCTCACAGGTTTTTTGCTACGAATGTACTTGAAAAGATCTTTACTTCGCGTTTTTGCTTCCGCAGCAAGCTTCTTCTCAAATTCTCCCTTTGCCTGCCTTATCAATGCCTTGCATTTGACTTGCCAGTGCTTGTGCTGTTTCCAGGTTTCGTCGTTTGGCTCTTTTTTCCATAATTGCAAGGTCAGATCTAAAGTACCGCATCGTCTCTACCAAGACCACGGACCATATAAATACACTATCGATCTCCAATAGTACTAACACCTTAAACCTCATCTACAGAGCCCCAAATGCTCCAGCTGATGATCTGTCAATCATAATTGATCTTGTTACCAACCCCATTGAACTCAACAAATCTAACTGGCTCCTAGGAGATATCAACCTTGCATCCACCCCGCCATCAGTATCAAACTCCTTCCTTGACGCCATGACCGACTTACACTACAAACAAATTGTAAAAGATCCAACTCATAAACAAGGAAATCTTCTTGATCTCATCTTCGCCCCATCATCAGACTATGAACCGCCAAATCAAATCAACCCCCGTCCCCTGGTCCGACCATAATCTTATAAAATGTTCTCTATACCAGCTGAGGAGTTTCCAAGCAAAACACCGGATGTTTATCCACTCTCTAAACCAGCACGTTTTAAACCATTCAACATTGACACTATTACTTCTCAAACCATTCCAAAACTCTCTACAATACCTAACAACATTGATGAAACAGTAGCAAACTGGAACAGTGCCCTTGGACTATCAGCCCAGCCCACCGCCACAGTTAACCAAACCATCTCTACCTCCTCTTTCACCAAGAAACGAAACGCGCCATGGTTCTCCTCTGAACTGCGAACCTCTTTACAGCAATTAAGGAAACTTGAGAAGAAATGGAGACACTCTTAACCTGTGTGACCAATCCACCTACTTAACTCACTTGAATTCTCATCGTCAGCTAACCTGGGATAAGAGGAGAGAATACCATGCAAGGCTCCTCAGTCGCTCCCTTAACAAACCTAGAGACCTCTTCCAACTAGTAACATCTCTAACCAGTGAGCCTTCTCCACCACAACATGAACACATACAACCACAACTATATGCTGACTATATCCAATCCAAGATGATCAAGATCTCAACTACAATCACAAGCGAACCCATGCAAACCTCCAACGTCCAGATCATACTTAATAAATTCTCATCCCCAACCCCTAAGACAATCGAAGAACTCATAACCTCCATCAATGCCACCACTGCCCCCAACGATCCATGTCCAGCCCACTGGATCAAATCACTAAGAACAGAACTCAGCCCTTACATAGCAGCCATAGCTGACCAGTCACTTAGCACAGGGATATTCCCAACAGCCCTTAAACAGACCTCCATTCGTCCACTACTCAAAAACAATAAACTCGACCCAAAAAAGAAGACTCCTACCGCCCAATCTCAAGTATCCCTTTTCTAGCCAAGATACTAGAAAAAGTCACTCTAAGGCAAATCCAACAACACATTGACTCCGAAGCTCCACTCGACCCAAATCAGCATGGCTTCAGAGAATCCCACGGAGTTGAAACCCTGTTAAAATCTCTAATGAACACGCTTATTACTACAACAGACAACATCAGAAATGGAGTTGCATTGATCTTCCTAGACATTGCAGCAGCTTTCGATTCTGTTGACCATGTTAAGCTGCTTAACCGACTACATGAAAAAGGGATTCAAGGAATGGCCTGGAAGTGGTGCAAATCTTACCTGAAAGACCGCTGGCAGCAGGTCCAGTCGGGTGACAATACATCTATGCCTTTCCAACAGAAGCAAGGTGTACCACAGGGTTCCTCCCTCTCGGCCCTGCTATTTAATATCTATATGCAGCCCATCTGCAACATCGCCCGGTCATTTGGAACATCTTGCCTCATCTATGCAGATGATGTGCTACTATTCACACCAGTCAATGTATTGAAACCCGACTATACCACACTAACTACCTGCTTCAATGCAATCTCAGACTGGCTGCTCTCACAAAACCTCCGAATTAACTTTAAAAAAACGGAAGTTCTGATTGTAACAAGGAACAAAAACTTCTCACCCCCACCAACTCTAAGAACAAGAGATGCCGAGTTACCACTCAAATCAACTATACGTTACCTAGGCGTTATACTCGACCAGCGACTTGAGTTCAAAGATCATATAAAAAATACAGTTAAAGCCATCTATCACAAGATCAGAATTCTACGACACCTCAGACCAATGCTTGAACCACAAGACTTCCGAACAACCTTCCAAGCGTTGGTCACCCCACACTTCGACTATGCTAATTTTGTGTTACAGGGCCTACCCAAGAGTACGCTTAATCCTCTACAATTGGCCATGAATACGGCTGCCAGAGTTCTACACAGAGCCCCAAGGAGTCATCATATCACTCCTATCCTATTCGAACTTCACTGGCTCCCGATATCATATAGGATTTTATACAAAGCCCTCCTCATCACATTCAAGGCAATTCACCAAATCTCATCATCATCATTATCTGACCTCCTGCATTACTCACAAAGTTCCAGATCCCGACGCTCCGCAACAGAAAACACACTAGTGATCCCAAAATACCAATCAAAACTCAATCAGACAACTAACACAAGAGCATTCTCATCCTTTGCCCCTAGATGTTGGAACATGCTACCACCCAACATCAGAGCACAAAAGGACCTCTCACAATTTAGAAAAGATCTAAAAACACACCTCTTCCTACAATACTTCCCTCAGAGTATGAACTCCCTAAGTCATTCCCTCCCAACACGAACCAATGATCATGGTTAGTCAAGTACACCCCCATATTCAGTTCTCACCCCATTTCAAATCCCCTTAGAGCCCCAAGCCTTTGAACTATAAACATGTGATTTCTTGCTGTAAATAGTTTGAATTCTTGTTATCTATTTAACCCCAGTTATCCAAGTTCATTCCCTGTTATCTGTAAACTTAACATATGTTCATGTTTAAGTACAATTTGTTAAAATGTAAACCGCGCTGATGACGAAGAGTGCGGTATATAAAAGATGTTAAAATAAATAAATAAATAAAATAAATTTTCTGAAAGATGCTTTTTTGGCAACAGCCTCTCTGACCTCACCTTTAAACCATGCTGGCAGTTTTTTGGACTTCCACTTTTCTTAAAGCGTGGAATACAGCTGGTCTGAGCTTCCAAGATGGTATTTTTCAACAACAGCCAAGCCTGATGTACGTCTTTAACCTTTGCAACTGCTCCTTTTAGTTTTTCCTTAACTGTTTTCCTCATTTTATCATAGTTTCCCTTTCGAAAGTTAAAAGGTAGCACTGTGGATTTCCTTACTATCCCTCCTCCACTAATTAAATCAAAGGCGATCATGCTATGATCACTATTGCCAAGTGGCCCCAACAACCTTATCTCTTGCACTAGATCTGGTGTTCCACTAAGGACTAGGTCTAATATGGCTTCCCCTCTGGTTGGTTCATGAACCAGCTGCTCCAAGAAGCAGTCATTTATTTCATCTAGGAACTTTATCTCCCTAGCATGTCCTGACGTGACACTGACCCAGTCGATACCGGGGTAGTTGAAATCACCCATTATTATTACTGCACTGTAACTTTTGTTAGCTTCCTTGATTTCTTTGAGCATTTCATCATCCATATGGTCATTCTGGCAAGGCGCTCGATAGTACACCCCCACTGCCATTGCCTTCCCCCTTTTACATGGAATTTCAATCCATATAGATTCTACAGCAGATTTTGTTTCCTGCAAAACTTTAATCCTTTCTGACTCAATGCCCTCTCTAACATAGAGAGCAACCCCTCCACCAATTTGATCAGCTCTATCATTACGATATAGTTTGTACCCAGGTATCACAGTGTCCCACTGGTTGTCCTCCTTCCACCATGTCTCTGATATTCCAATCATATCTAACCTTTCATTTAGTGCTATATATTCTAACTCTCCCATCTTATTTTTTAGACTTCTAGCATTTGCATACAAGCATTTTAGAGAATGTATTTTACTCATATTAATTTGGCTATTGTTAGACATGGGTAATTTGGGATCTTTAAGCTCAGTCTGCTCCATACTTGAGGGCATTTGGGCTACTTTACTCTTTTGTGGAACCTCTCTGCTTTTGGTAGTATCCTTCAAAGATACATTCTTCCGAACCATCCGCTCTTGGGCGACTGTCGGCTTTCCCCTAATATCTAGGTTAAAAGCTGCTCTATCTCCTTTTTAAAGGTTAATGCCAGCAGCCAGGTTCCATCCTGGTTAAGGTGAAGCCCATCCCTTCGGAAGAGCCCCTCCTTTCCCCAGAATGTTCCCCAGTTCCTAACAAATCCAAAACCCTCATCTCTGCACCATTGTCTCATCCACGCATTGAGACTCCGGAGCTCTGCCTGCCTTTTGGGTCCTGCGCATGGAACAGGACGCATTTTGGAGAATGCTACCCTGGAAGTTCTGGATTTCAACTTCCTACCTAAAAGCCTAAATTTAGCCTCCAGAACCTCCCTACCACATTTTCCTATGTCATTGGTACCGACATGTACCAAGACAGCAGACTCCTCCCCAGCACTATCTAAGACCTTATCTAGGAGGCGCGTGAGGTCCGCTACCTTCGCACCAGGCAGGCATGTTACCAGGCGATCCTCATGTTCACCAGCCACCCAGCTATCTACATGCCTAATGATCGAATCACCAACTATAACGGCTGTCCTAACCCTTCCCTCATGGGCACATGGCCCTGGAGAAACGTCCTCGGTGCGAGAGGGTTTTACATCACCTGGAGGAAGGTCCTAGTTACAGGATCACTTCCTGCCACACCAGGGTGATGCTCTCCTGTCACGTGACCTCTCTCCTCCATGGCAACAGGGATGCTGCCAGACTGGAGGTGGGACTTCAGGACTATATCCCTGTAGGTCTCGTCTATGTACCTCTCTGTCTGTCTTATGCTTTCCAAGTCTGCTACTTTAGCCTCTAGAGAACGGACTCGTTCCCTGAGAACAAAGAGCTCCTTGCACCTAGTGCACACATAAGACCTCTCACCAACTGGGAGAAAATCATACATGTGACACTCAATGCAAAAGACTGGAAAGCCCCCATTCCGCTGCTGGACTGCTGTCTGCATCTTAGTTTTAAGTTTGTGTTTAGATCTAAGTTCTTTACTTACTAAGGGTTGCTATGGATATTTATACTAATAAAACTGTACCTAATACGTGTAATATACCTTGTTCACCTGAAGCTTAACTAATCTCAGGTCCTTAGTGTATGACTGATTTGGGTAATGAGCTTCACCTGAGAGCACCTCCTGTCTTTTAAGATGTGTAAGTACCTATAAAGCTATGATTATCCCAGGGGTGGGTGGGTGTGGGGAGGGAGGGAAATAACACTTATTAAAAGAGGGCTGCTACACAGTACCCTGTCTTGTGCTGCTGAGGTAAGCTAAATTCTGATTTGATTTAAATTATAGCTCTTAGCTGCTGCTAGGCTCTAACTTCTTATGAAATTTAAACTACAAGCTCTCTGCTGGGTTCTAAATTTAACCAGAAAGCTCTCTTCTGTGTTTTAAATTTAAGCTAAAAGCACTTGCTGATGCCAAGGACAAGTAGGCGGAGCCACTGTTTTTTTTTTAAATCCAAAGAAAGAGGAAAAAGAAAGAAAAAAGAACCACCCCAAAAACAATGCATTATAAAAATAAAATCTAAAAGATGCTGCAGTCTATTTTGTTATTTAAATCAATAGGTTCCATAGCATTTAAAAGAAAAATCCACCACTGCTCACGCTGAAGCAGCGTTTTCCCACAATCACCACTGCACAAAGAGCATAGAACTCGATAAATTGCCATGCAGTGCAGATCTGCAAACACATGCATATGCTCAATACAATGTTCAAACAGTGGTGCTTCTTTCCACTGTTTCGATAAACTGTATTTATGCTCCAAAAGGCGCATCTTCAAAGGTTTTGTAGTTTTACCAATATAGATTTTATCGCAGGGACTATGTATCAAATAAGTAACATGATCTGATGTAGATGATATGTTGAACTTTAAAGAAAAGGTTTTGCAAGATACTCTAAATGTACTGATCTCTTCCATTATAGGGCAAAATGTACAGTGCCCACATCATATATATCCTTCCATGCCCATCAAAGGCACCCTTGGAACATCAGGACAGAGAACATCTCTTAAGTTTCGACCTTTTTGATATGCAATTCTAGGGCACAAATGGGCAAAAGTTGATTGTAATGACATTACCGGCCAATGTTGCCATTATCGATGTGGCGATCTTCGAAGACAAGGCAGAGAATTACAACACACAAGTAAAATGTTTAGACTGGGCACTAGGCACCAATCTAGAGGAAGGAGCCAAAAGCCATTCCAGATGATTATGAGAAACTTGTTTATATGCCCTCTTTACCACTGCTCAAGGGTAACCCCATCCACAAATGTATTTGCCATTAAAGATGCTTCCCTTTGAAACTCTTCTTTAGTAGAGCATATTCTCTGGTAACATAACAGCTAAGAAAAAGGCAAACTATTTCTTAAAGATATTGGATGGTAACTGTTATACTGTAACATATTCCTATCTGTAGGTTTTGAGAACAACGCAGTTAGAAATGCATCTTCCATTTTACATATAGATACATCTAAAAAATGTTTAACTCATCACAAACCATATCAAATTTAATCACAGAATTACAACCATTCAGATATGAAAAGAACATTTGAAGATCTTCTTTCATTCCTCCCCATAAAAGGGAATCATCAATAACATGCTTCCACTCAATAACAAAAGACATGTATTGAGATGGATACACATCTGTTCTCAAACCCTCGCATATACAGATTAGCCAGAGATAGGGCAAAAGTAGCCCCCATCGACATCCCCAAGATCTGTTGAAATAAACGACCTCTACATAGAAAATAAGTTTTCTAAAGTGCTCTCGACTAACTGCATTAAAAGGTCTGTTGGAACTCTATGGGGGGAGGGGGCAAGGTCTCCCTGCCCACACTTCAAGTAATTGTGGTAATTGATACATAAAGTGATGCCACAGCCATTTTGACCATGTATTGGACCAAAGACGCATCCTGTACCTGTTGTAAAATCTGCAAAAAATGAGGTTTCCTTAATATAAGAACAGATTTTAGGAACCTCAAATTTCAAAAATTGATCTAAATCTTCCCACATATTGCAATAATGAATCGTTACTAGAAAGTATAGGTTGGCCAGGTGGATTCAACAGTGTCTTGTGTATTTTTGGCAAAAGATAAAATACCAGAACTTTGGGATGCTTTGGAGTCAAAAAAGAAAGTTTTCTGTTACAAAACCACATTCTAGTGCTTTCTTTGACAAACTTGTAATATCATTTTGTAAAGAAACAGTAGGATTTGCTTCCAAGGGCATACAGGTCAATTAATGCTGGACCTCCAAATCATATATAGATACATCTATCACCACTATCACGCCTTCCTTATCTGCTCATTTAATGAGCTGAGGATGATTCTTAACTCTCTCAAAGCAGCCCAGTCTATTTTTGAAAGATTGGATATATAGAGGCTACAATGCATCTGTTCAAAATCAGCTATATCTTTCAACAACAGATTCTTAAAAGTCCGTAATGCTGGTTCCAAAAGACCTGGTGGAGTCCATGATGATTTTAAACTAACCATAGAAGGATCATATGTAGAAATTTTAGCAAATAAAGTTGTTCTTTGAGGATAACATATCAATCTTTCCACTGCCACTCAACTGTCAAAAAGATTATAGAAGGGACCTGGCACATATGATAATCCCTTAGACAGAACATTTAATTGAGACAGTCAATGGTACAGATGACAAGTTAATCACACTTGACTTTACTGGTTTTGATGGTGTTGTCCCCAGGCCCAAGTATAAGGCTGTGTGTGTGTTCCCTCCCTCATATAAAAAACCTTGGTAATTCCATTTCTTTTCAAGGACAAATTCACATCTTCAAGAATAATTTTCTTTAGAGTCTTCTTCCCCACTTGATAATGGACTCTCTGACGACAAATCAAATCCTACTAGTTGCTGACCTGAACTGTAAGGACGTGACGCAGCTTCTGCCAATTATAAATAAAACCCTTCTTCATTTCCTTTTCAACACGCAGGAATTATTTTAAATTTTAGCTGTCTTTAAATCTGTCTCATAATTTTCCAGTTTTACAATTTCTTCATAGCTGTTAGAGAAGTCCTCTGCTGTTTAAAGCTTCTGTAAATCACTGTACAGCTCCAATTTTAATGCTTTGTTTTTAACTTGTGCTGTTTCAATTACAAGCAACATTAAGTCCAAAGAATACTTAACACCACTGTTCCACTTCTTTACAAATTGATCATCCTGGTTCCTCTTTCTTTGGATTAAAAACAAAAAACAACACACACAACTGTATGGCTCTGCCTACTTATCCTTGATTGGCTGTCTGAAGATTTCAAAAATGGTGGTAGTGAGGCAGTTTCTTGCTGCTGGAGTGAATGCTGAGAATAAACATTTTGTGAGAATCACCCCTGATGAAGCCAGAAACGGCAAAACAGAGATCTTTGTTTGGTGACCATGGGTGATCGTTCTGCCTGTTGCAAGCTAAGTATTTTTGAGCAATTGTGGCCATTTGTTGCCCTCTCCAGTTAAGTTTGTGGTTTTCTACTGCAGGAGAATTGGTTCCGTTGAGTGGTGGTGAAGTGATGGTGGTCACTCCTTTTTGTAGAAATGATGTATTTTGCTGCAGCTTACTTATTTTATTGAAATATAATTGATAAAAACTTGTCTCCAAATTTAATAAGAAAAATTGTATCAGAGTTTTTCTGGCTGGTGATGGTGAACAAACATATCCTCATCAGGCAGGCAGGTCTCTGCCATATGCAGAGCATATGAAAGAACTACTGAGGCCTTTTCTCTCAGTTTAAAAAGATTTAAAAAAAAATTTTTTTGAAAAAGTTAGTCATATATTTTGAATTAAGGTGGCTGTTCAGGCAGACCGATGAAGTTGCTTAGTGATTAAGAGTATTAATTTACTTTAGTTGATTGTTAGAGTTATAATTTATGTGTATGTAACCTGGGTTTTTTGGGTTGGTGACTTTAAGTATTATCAGGGTGGGATTTGTTTTGTTTACATAGGGGCATGTTTACTAAAAACCGCTAATTAGCGCGCCGCAAAATAGCGCACTAAAAGCGGTACTTAAGAGCGCTTAAACACCCCGCAAATGTGCGATGAAGCCCCGCACACTTGCGCGTCACAGTAACGGGTGCCGCACAAGTACGTGCCCGCAAATGTCCGATAGAGGCGTGGAAAGGCTAACGGAGGGCGGAGGAAGGCCCCGGAGGGGCGGAGAGAAGGGGTTAATGGGCGGGGAAGGGGAGGGGAGAGGCACCCCGCACATTATCGGGGCTGAATTTCCAAAAAAAAATAGCGCAAGTGAATCACTCGCGTTAGAATGCATTTAAAGGGAAGAGAAACCATTTCTGTCAGCAATGTACAGCAAAACCGGGGAAACCTGCAAAACGTGAGCAGTGTGATACATGTGCACAGCACAAAAGTGCAATTATAAATAGAAAATGACCACCACAAAAATATGAAAAATAGTAATTCAGTTGGGGAACAGTTATAGTGATGGGCAAAACTAGATAACACACCCAGGAAAGCTCCAAAAAAAAGGAAATGATTTATGGAAAGGTGTACGGAGCGGAGACTCGTCCAAAAAACATTTCCCTTTTTCTGGAGCTGTCCTGGGAGTGTTATCTAGGGTTGCCCATTAATATCACTGTTGCCCAGCTTGGGTATATGTTTTCCCCCTTTGTTCCGTGGTCATTCCCGGGTTTTATTTGCACGTTTGTCACCACACAGGGTGAAGGAGCCCACAGTAAAAATGCATACAGCAGGGTTTGTGACGCCATCCTGCCAGGTTTACTACCTCCAGGGGCTGCACTGTCTCTGTGGCCATAGTGTGGTGCAGAGGACATAGCCATGACCTCTAGGACTAGAAGGCCAGAGGTTCAAATCCCAGCTGGGGCACTTGCCAGCCCCGTCCATATATTTTACCCACCACTAAACAAAGATAGAGCAGACACCCCTGTATTGCAGGGAACATAAGCATGGGGGAAACACCCATATGTTACCCAACACCGCACACACACCACAACAATGGGCATACCTACAGCCAAGTCCCCCAAATGCAGTCCCGTACTGCCACATTGCAATCAGGTCATCTGCTTTTTCTGAGAGAAGCTCATGCCAGCATGTTGGCGCACGAGTACATGTGGTGCAGGGGGCAGTGGCAGCTAGCCACAGAGGACAGAGGCCAAGCCATGTGCAGGCTGGCACAGTCCACTGCAACACACAGGCCCTGCCGGATCCACAGGCATGGACATTCCAGGGAATCCAGACAATCTGTGGCTACAAGGTGGTGCAGTGCACAAAGACAGTGCATACAAGAACAGAAGGTCACAGGTTCAAAGCCCAGCTGGGGCTACCGCCAATCCTTCCCACAGCTACACAGTGATAGTAAGGACAAACCTTTCGTGGCGAGGCCATATGCAATGGTACTACGTCTATCTTTTACCCCACTGAGCACAGACACCATGTACAGGGGCAGTACCTAGAGCAGAATCTCCCAAATGCAGTCCTGGTGGGCCACACACCAGTCAGGGTCCATGCTGCCACTCATACAAATGCCTGTGCTGTATATCTATGCACCACCCCCATGGCATGTAGATGTAGCTCATGCATATTCATGAGGAACAGCAGGTAAACCCAATCAGTGTGATGCACACCTGGACTGGAGTTGGGAATCTCTGCCGTAAAGCAGCAGCCAACAGGGGCAGACACACCCACACCCACACCCACAGGCCCCATTGGCCAATGTCTCCTGGAGAGGCAGAACATTGGACCCTGCGTGCATCTCCCAATACTAGCACCTGCATACCCTAGCAATGGAACCCTACACCTGAGGTATACGGTACACAGCTCTGAGACGCTTGCTAGGAGTACTGGCAGATAGATATCCATACGTTACGCACATACTGCTAGTTGACCCCATCCGAACAATCTGTTTGGTGTTTGCGGTGCGTGCTCCAGCCCTTGCCTCTGACGGTGTTTACCACCCTGGGGAGTGACCCCCAGCAGTACTGCGTAGCATATCCATGCCTTGCCGTGCCCAGCACCGGTTTGGTGGGCAAGGCTAATTACCTCCTCAATAGTAGCACCATGATGGCATAGGTGTGGAATTGTGTGTCTGTCTATACAGTGGGTGTTGGCTGCATGCCCCTTCCACAGCCCACACTGCCAACACTGTTGCCAGTATTGGCCTGCCAATGTGCATAATGAGTAGCAAGGGACCATGGGTATATCTCAGACAGAGTGGACTGACCAGGATGCAGCTGCACAGGGCATAGGGCACTGGCAGGGGCATGGTAGTGCCCGGCCACCACCTACACAGACAGTGTGACCTCTGTATGTGCTGCTGGGGGATCACTCTCACCCTGAGTGTGCAGTGACGGCAGCATGGCTAGGCACCCCCATAGTGCTATATTGTGATTCTCCCATGTGATATGTATGGGTGTCCTGTGGGGGCCTCTTCATGGACTTATCTGTCTGTGTGTGCTGCCACCCCAGTTGTGGGTGCATGCATGTCCATCAGGACCAGCCAGCAGACTGTTCACAGCTGATATGTGTTGTGATGGAGTGCCTTGCAGGGTACAGTGGCTGATGGCTTGTTGCAGGTGAATATCAGATAGTGGTGGGGTGCATCTTTGAATATCCAGGCCTAATGTCTGTCTGATATTGTGTTATGGATGTGTGTGGAGCTGCTTGGACTGCCCTGTAGGGTGTCTGTTCCCTAGCAGGACTGGGGTTGATGGTCCACTCTACTGCCATCGGGGTGGGGATCTGTTGAGGGGAAGCCCTGTTTTATCCACCTGGGGGTCCATGGGGTGGGGGGGTCCCCACTAACTGAGCCAGACAGAGATCTCCAAAATGTTTATGCAGCACCTACCTATTCCACAGGTTATTGCTGCTTTGGAGCTCTGACATGGCCACATTCGGCCATGCCTGGTGTTGTGGACCTGGTCCGGGGCGCAACATCTCACACTCAGGGTGAGCACAGTAACCGCACAATGTGATGGTGTTTAGCTACTCTTTGCCGTTTGTCCACCCACTCAGGACACCCTACCAGGCCGAGGTGCTGTGTGGGTGCACACGGACACTTCCCCCTACCAGGCCGGGGAGCTTTAGGGGTGCATTTCCCATCCTGTGTTCAATCGTGGACAGCTGATTTGCATGTGCAGTGCATCATCGGTACGGGTGGTTCACAACAGCAGACTGTCAGTGAGGTGACGTACAAACTATCTGCAGCCAGCCAGGGGCTGCTTACAGCTATAGAGCTGTAGCCCAATGGTTATGTCCCTGCCTGTGCAGCCAGATGTCATGGGTTCAAACCCACAGTGGGGTTATGTGATAGGGGTGTCCACAGATTTATTTTAATTTACTGTACATATGTTGCTGCCAGCAATACCACCCTCAGCGTACTGTACCCATAAGGTGCCTCTGAGAGTGCTTTATGGGGCGCCCTATAGGGCACGTTACGGTTGCCAGCCATATAGGGTGCACTATACATTATCCTGTGTCGCAACATACATGCTGCCCTATAGGGGACATTCTAGGGTGCCTTGGCGGACGGTGCACTGTAACATGTGCCTTATGGGCCGCCTTATATTAATATGCTGTGAGAGTGCGTTTGCTAGTAGTTATCACAAAATAAAATTAGAAAGCCTCCTACAGCACTCCACAACATATAACATACTGCCTCAGCTAGCCTTTTTCACTGGGCATTGTGAGGGATCGAACCCCTGGTCCCTGCACCATTGGTCAGTGTCTTAACCATTGTGCTGTGGCTGTGTTCCTTTGCTTTGGCATCAGCGCGCCGCCTTATGCCCATCAGCGCGCCACCTCCTGCTGCCCACAATTAGTGCGCCGCCTTGTGCCGCCCAAAATGAACAGTGCGCCGCCTTGTGCCACCCAGATAGTACAGTGCGCCGCCTTATGCCGTACAAAACGAACAGTGTGCCGCCTTATGCCGTACAAAAGTACTTTGCCTCCTGAACCACTTTTACACATTCAAGGTGTTGCCTCAGCTGGCCTTTTTGTTGCGCACAATGGGGGATTGAACCTGTAGCCCCTGCACCATTGGTTAGTGTGTTCACCGTTGTGCTACAGCTCTGTTCTGATATGTGCTCCGCAGCGCCCCGCTTAGCCTTCCCACGCACTAATGTGGGCCCCACAAATTAGCACGACGCGCACACGTATGGTCGGGTTTTTTTCTTCTTTCTGCCTGAACCGCCCACTCCTTATATGGCACACGCACACTACCGCGGCCCCGCACGTTAGGAATGTTTAGTAAACATGCCCCATAGTCTTATTTAGGCCTCTGGTTGTATTGGGTGGTGATTGCATAATTATTCTCCAACTCCCAATCAGCCTGGCGGTAAGCAATTACTTCACCGATATGACATCAGATGCCAGTGTTTTAAGAACAGTTTTCCACATATGCTTTCATTCAATCATGAGCGACCTTCTTCAGTGAATTACGGGGAACATGCACCTGACGCAGGGTCTTTGAGAGTTTATTTGGACCTGAAATGTAGTGTTGTGTCGCTGACGACCCCATTTGTTTGCTCTTCACCAAAAGCGCTGGAGCTCGCTCGTTGTTCAGATAAGTAACTTCTGACTTTTCAAATATAGTTGCTGTTTGCTTTTACTGCATAATTTGATTAAAATGGACTTAGACTTTTGTAGAGGTTAACCCCTCACATTGACACTGTCCGACAAAAATATTTTTTCTGTGGAAGAATACTCTGTTTTTGGGTTTGGCCTTTTTTGGTCATGGAGGGTATTTAAACATCTCTATCATATCTCCTCTCTCTCTCGCCTTTCCTCTAAAGTATACATATTAACAGGGCTGGTCCAAGGCTTTCTGCTGCCCTAGGCAGAAAGCCTAGCCAGCACCCCCCCCCCCCCCAACTGCCCCTGATTCTGTCTCAGGAGGGGGAGGGAGGCAGGCAGGCAGGCAGGCAGGCAGCAGCAGTATTTCCAAAAGCGGTAGCTTTTTGCCTCTGCTTTTGGAAATACTGCCACTGCCCACCCGGGCCAGCCGCCTAGCTTGCCTAGTGGATGGGCCAGCCCTGCATATTAAGATCTTTAAGTCTGTCCTAATATGCTTTATAATGAAGACCACTAACAATTTTAGTAGCCATCCTCTGCACCAACTCCAACCTGTTTATATCCTTTTGAAGGTGTGGTCTCCAGAATTGCACACAATACTCCAAATAAGGTCACACCAGAGACTTATACAGAGGCACTATCACCTCCTTTTGACTGCTGACCATTCCTCTCCCTATGCAACCAAGCATCCTTCAGGCTTTCACAGTATTTTTTCTACCCATTTAGCTACATCTGTCAGACTATATTAAATCATGCCTAGGTCTCGCTCTTTTTTTTGTGGACAGAAATATTTCACCCCATACACTTGGATTTTTGCAGTCCAAATGCATGACCCCTGCTGTTTTTTTTTTTTTTAATGCATTAAAGAGTAATTAGGCCTTACCTGCTAATTATGAAACAGAACAAAAATTAAACTAACTGTAAACTAACTGCAAGATGAACAGCAAAACACTAACTCCCCCCTCCCTGGGAAGGAATGTCCCACCCCTTTCCAGAGGAGGAAGTTTACCTGAGCCCACCACTGCCATATCTAGGCGCCTTGCTCATCTATACCACCGCATCACCAGCACCTCCCATAGGCCATTCTCTTGCTTTCTTTTTGCGTGGCCCATCTGTTGCTTTGGGCCATCAAAACCTGTTAGGAAACAACAAACTGGGAGGGATCAGGGACTGGACTGGAGATCCTTCAGGAACGCTAATTAGCAGGTAAGGCTTAATTACTCTTTCCTAAGCGTCTCTCCAGACCAGTCCCATCCCGCCCCTTTCCTCTGGGATGTAACAGAGCAGTTCAAGCCTGGAAGGGGCCTGCAAGGCCAGCCTGAAGCACCAAACCTCCAAACCCTGCATCCCCAGTGGCACGAACATCCAACCTGTAATGCATTGCAAAGGTGTGCAGAGAGAACCAAGCAGCCGCCCTGCATATCGCCAGCAGGGGAACGAGACTGAGTTCCGCCCAGGAGGCCGCTTGTGCTCGAGTGGAATGGACCCAGAGCCCGACTGGCACCTGCTTTCCCTTAAGGATATATGCCGAAGCAATAGCTTCCTTGACCCATCTAGAAACAGATGCATTGGAAGCTGCTTCACCTTTACACGGTCCTGCAAACAAGATGAACAACCTCTCGGACTTGCGAAAGGAAGCTGTCCACTTCAGGTAGCGCTTCTGGACTCTACACACATCCAACAAACGTAAGTGAGCATTGTTTCCCCCCTGTACCACCCCCGAGAAGGAAGGGAGAGAAACAGTCTGATTCACATGAAAAGACAAAATCACCTTAGGCAAAAAGGAAGAAACTGTGCAGAGAACTACCTTCTCTTTAAAGAAGGAAAGACAGGGTGGATGACAAGACAGGGCCTGAAGCTCAGAAATACGCCTGGCCAAACAAATGGCTACTGAGAAGACAGTCTTAAGAGTCACGTCCTTCAACAAAGCCCGCTGCATCGGCTCAAACAGATCCCCGGCCAAGGCATCTAAAACTAGATTGAGATCCCAAGGAGCATCAAACAGCAGCATCAAATCGGCGTACCAAGGGCACCGAGGCCAGTCCGGTGCTATTGGCACCACCGGACCTGGGTGAGCCTCTACCCAATGAAGGACCCTGCCTATGAGCGCCCAAGGAGGGAAACCATACAGCAGTCCCTGATAGAGTGGGTCGTTTTGGTAAGCAGCCCCCTTCCTTGGGTAAAAGTGTTTCACCAGAGCCCTTCCGTCAGGGAGGGGCAGCGGTTTTCTTAGAGAGCCTGGTCCTCGTCATGAACTCGGTAGCCTTGTCGGTCATGGGTTTGCCAAAGAGGTTCTCCCCTTGGCATGGGACATCGACCAATTTGTCCTGAATCCACTGCTCGAGGTCAGATGACTGAAGCCAAGCTTGGCAGCGTGCACAGATGCCCACCGCAGCTACCCGGGCCAGCGATTCAAACCTGTCATAGGCCGCTCGAGAGATGAATTTGGATCACTCACGGACGGCCTTGACCAGGCTCTTGAACCGCTGCAAAGGTTCCTCGGAGAGACCAGTCGAGAACCCAGCGAGCTCCTTCACAGGTCTCTCAAGTACATGCCCATGTACAGCTGTAAGGCCTGAAAGCGGCAGATGAGCATCAAACCCTGGTAGCACTTTCTGCTGCAGGCCTCCCTGCCAGGGGAGCACAAAGGAGTCACTGTTCCCTCGAAGCTGTGCGCGCACACCTTGCCAAGCGAGCGCACATACTTTACAACAGAGCGCACAAAAATTACGGTTCTGATTCTGATAGAAAACACAGACGTCTTAAAATGTAAAAGTTGTGACTGTAATTACTAGAAATTTTCCACTTCATTTAGTAATCGTCTATTTTCATTTAATTTGATTTAAAATCAATGTGGTGTACATACTGTATTCTGACATGTAGTCAAGTTTTAAAGTATATAACTCAGAGTGTCATGTAGCGCACAAAAATTTAATCTTCCTTCAAAAGCTGCACAGCTGATATTTTATGCACACAGCCTACAGAAAATTAGAGGGAACATTGAAAGGAGTACGTCTTCTGGCTTTTCAGCCGATGCATGGCCGACTCCACCACCATGGAGTTTTGCGGCAGTTGTGACTTCTGGAAGCCAGGGCTCTAGCGGAACAGATACATTGAGTCGAGCCATCTGCTCACAACCGGCACCAATGTTGGCGTCTCCCAAATACAGAGCATGAGCTTTTCCAGGATGGGAGGGATGGGCACAATGAGTAATTCCCGCAGAGGTGCCTCGTACTGGAGGATCTCTAACTCATCCACCCGAGGGTCAGGAAGGGCAGGGCCTTGAACTTGCCCTTGACAAAAGTTTAAGAAGCCCATGTCCTCGGGCAGGGACCACCACCGAGGTTCTGATTCAGGAGAATCAGAAGGGACATTGCGGTGGCGATGGGTATCAGGGGACTCCTCGTCCTCCGTCTCCCACTCGGAGTATTCCCTGGAGGAGTTGTAGGAGGGCTGCTCTGCGGGCCTCAAGTGTCCCAATGCCCTACAGTCTGCGCCAAGTAAGCTTATCGGGGAAAACCGCTGTCCCGTTGAGTGGGACTCAGCGCGACCTTGGCTGATGATCAACTCAAGGTCAAATGACCTAAAGAATCGTCTCAGCCTCTGGGGACATCTTGGATGTCGAGGGCCCAGTGGTTGGGGAAGATGAACCAGTCGTGCCGAACAGCACCCTCTGCTGGTCCATGAAGGCAGACAGACAAAATGCGCTCTAGGGCCGCCATTCTGGATTCCAGACCAGAAGGCTCCGGAGACTTCGGCACAGGCAAGAGGGACTCGGGCCCGACGCCAGCTCCCCAGAAGGGGAATCCTTGATGAGGATGGTGTCTGGGGACAGAGGCCGGTCCGTGGCCGGATCCTTCCGGGGGATCTTCGCAGGTTGCTCCTTCTCCAACACCTTGGATGAGTTCCTCGGACTGCAGGACTGGGTCCTGGGGCTCCCGGCCGGTCAGAACCATCCAAGGACACCACCTTCAAGGGTTGTTTCTTCTTTCTGGGTTCCCTCGAGGGAGACCTCCTTTCTGAGGACCCACGACGAGGCTCGGATTCAAAGAGTTCCACCCAAGACGTCGGGGCCTCAGACGAGACCCTGGCTTTCTGAGGCACTGGGGACTCGCGGGGAAAAAAAAAAAAACCTATCCTGCTGCTGCTGGTGGCTCTTGAGGGTCTTGCTGGACATCCTCTTGCAGAGACTGCAGGCTGCCGGGTCATGGTCTGGCCCGAGGCAACACAGACAGCAGTTGTGTGTGTCGGTCAAAGACATGATTTTAGAACACCGATCACACTTTTTAAAACCACTGGTAGCCATGGGGGGAAAAAAGTACCCCTGCGAGGTTGAAGACCCTCTGGACTGCCAGTGGAGAAAAAAGGCACAAAAGGCGCCAAAAAGGAAAAACACAAAAAAACCCTACAAAAATGCAACCGAGCCCAAAGCCGAGGCACCAAGATCAGTAGGCTGGGAATAGTACCAGTGCAATACCGGAGGAGAGTTGGAAACTCAGAACAAAATCAACTTTTTCCAGGGACAAGCCAGACAATGTCTGAAGGGCTCCACAGAAAAATAGAAGACCAAGCAAGATGGCACCCTTGGGCGGGAAGAGACTACGCGCATGCGTGGTGGCATCTCCCAAAGGCTTTCTTTGAAAGCTGGGGAGATGCTTTTGTGAGGAACTCTTAGGTGACAGCTCAGGGAATCCTCTTCTGGAACCACCTCACTCCAGCTGCATGGAGACTGAGATACTGGATCTGGTGGGAGGTGCCACTGGTATGTATATCATGTCGTCATTAGAAAAGGACATGCTCAGTCTCCAAGCTGCTGGTGAGGTGACAATACCCACAGGTACGGAACTGGACTGGAGGAACGATAAGGAACAGTTTTTTGCCTATTGAAGCTTGTAGCTCTTTCAAGGTTGCCTTCCTGATCAGTCTCTTCCTTGCTCCATCATTCGGTTTGGCAGGACAGCCTAATCGAGGCAGGGTTTTAATACTACTATACCTTCTACTTCTTAATAATTGCTCTAAACATGCTCCTAGAGATATTTTAAGGATTCTGAAATTTTTTACACACCCATTTCCTGACCTATGTCTTTTCACAAGCTAGGAATGGTTTTGGCAGCATCTCGATGCTCATGGCTGAATCTTTACTTTGAAATGCATTACCCACCCAGAGGGCCCAACAGACACTGTTGAATGTATTCTGTGTGCTTTGAAGGTGACCGATTATACCAGAACTTTAAGACCTGCTGAAAGAGAAAATAGTGAGGTTTCTGGAGTCCAGCGGATTACAGGATCCGAGGTAGCATGGATTCACCAGAGGCAGGTCTTGTCAGACAAATTTGATTGATTTCTTTGACTGGGTGACCAGAGAGTTGGACCGAGAGAGAGCTCTAGATGTGGCGTATTTGGATTTCAGTAAAGCCTTTGACACTGTTCCTCACAGGCGACTTATAAACAAACTGAGCACCCTAGGGATGGACCCTAAAGTTACTGCTTGGGTTAGAAATTGGTTAGGTGGGAGGCGACAAAGAGTACAAGTAAATGGAGCTCACTCTGAGAAGGATGTTACCAGTGGTGTGCCCCAGGGATCTGTCCTTGGTCCGATTCTTTTTAACATGTTTGTTAGTGATAAAGCGGAAGGGCTGTCGGGTAAGGTTTGCCTCTTTGCAGATGATACCAAAATCTGCAATAGAGTAGACATCCAGGATGGTGTAGATAACATGAGGAGGGATCTAGCAAAGCTTGAAGAATGGTCTAGAATTTGGCAGCTGGGATTTAATGTTAAAAAATGTAAGGTCATGCATTTGGGCTGCAGCAATCCAAGGGAGCAATACAGTATAGGAGGTGAAGTACTTTTGTCCACTAAAGAAGAGCGGGACCTAGGCGTGGTTGTGTCTGATGATCTTAAAGTAGCTAAACAGGTAGAAAAGGCAACGGCAAAAGCTAGAAGGATGCTTGGGTGCATATGGAGAGGAATGGCTAGCAGAAAAAAGGAGGTGATAATGCCTCTGTATAAGTCTTTGGTGCGACCTCATTTGGAGTATAGTGTGCAATTCTGGAGACTGCACCTTCAAAAGGATGTGAACAGGATAGAGTCGGTGCAGAGGGTGGCTACTAAAATGATTAGTGGGCTTTGTTATAACACATATGAGGACAGACTTAAGGATCTTAATATTGTGAGACCATGCCGGTCCTAGGCGGTTGCCTAGACCCGGGTATAGCCTTGAGTTGTGGAAATAACGGACACTGTAGTCGTGACCAGAGTGAAATTAAGGTTGGGTTTTATTCCCCTTCCCTTGAGGATGTCATAGAATAAGGACAACTTAAAAGAACGGTTGCTTCACCGATGTAGAGGATGCTTAACAAAACAATAATTATGCTTCTTTCCAGCAAACAATAGTCCAACACATTTCCAATGTGAAAATACACTTTCTTTCTTGCTCTTTTCCTTAACAGAGAGACTCTATATTATCAGCCACACATAAAGCACATTCCATGGTCTCAGGGATGTTTTCTGTGCTATAGGTCTCCCACTGCATAGGGCCAGGACCGGATCCTGTGTAGGGACACTGAGCCCCTGTGACGCTGCTCTCCGAGCCTTGCCATGGGGAAACCTCAGTTGCTGCAAGTTGGAGTTGCTTTTGTATGTCCCAGATAGCAGGAGCTGTGCTGAGGATTTCTTCCCACGGCTTAGGCCAATAAGAGTTCACTAGCTTGTTGTAAGCCTGGCTTTTCCCACGGAGACCCCCTTCTCTCCCTTCACAAAAGATAGGGTACTTATCTTTTCCTGTGGAGAAGATGGTTTCACACTCCTCTGCTCACTTCCTGCTTTCAGTGAGCTTCCCTGGACGTGACCTCTGCTTCCTGTTGGCTGGGCTGTTTGCCTCGGTATGAGGACCCCTCTGGCTGGGAAGACTTTGCTACTGTCTTTCTTAGCTCTCCTGGGTTTATCAGCCTGCCTTTCTTCAGCCCTGGTTCTCCAAGGCAACGTCTCTTTCTGTAACTGCTTGGGAGTTCTGTTCTCACCTTCTCTCCAAGCCTGCCTGGAACTGCAGTCAGACTTCCTTTGGTCTCTGCTTTCCTCCTCAGAATCAAACTCCTGCTCCAGCCCTAATCCAGGCTCCAGCTTCCTTTCTCTCTCCTCTTTCCCCTTCCACTTCTGTTTCTGTGGGATTTCCCACCTGTTTTTATCTCTCTGCTCAACTAACGTAGAACATGAGTCTGGGTCCAGGTGAGCCTGATTGGAACCCTCAATTCTTACTGCGTCACTAAAACCATGTGGAAAGTTTGTTTTCGTTTTCCCTGCCTCTCTGCATTGTGAATGCTGCAACTGCACATGTGGCTGCAAGGTAAGTTCTTCTTTCCTATTATTTCTTAATATTTCAGGGTCTGTGCTGTCTACCTCATGACAATATGTACACCTTAAGAGGAAAGGCGGGATAGAGGTGATATGATTGATAATTTATGCCACGGAGGTATTTAAACATATCAGGGAGAGAGCCTCTTTCAAATGAAAGCAAGTTCTGCTATGAGGGGACATGGGATGAGGGTGAATGGAGATAGATTCAGGAGTGATATGTGGAAATATTTCTTTACGGAAAGAGTAGTGGATCCATGGAATAGTCTCCCAGTGGAGGTGGTAGAGATGAGGACAGTAACTGAATTCAAAAAGGCATGGGACCAACACAAAGGATCTCTAAAGGTAAAAAGTGGACTGTTGTAGTTGTTGATATGGAAGGACAGACTAGATAGGCCATGTGGTCTTTTTCTGTCATCATGTTTCTATGTTTCTATTTAGGACTGTTAAAGTAGTATGGGGCGACGGGGAGAGGAATTCAACACTTATCCATATTTATGTTGTTTTCTAAACACTTTCTGGAATATATGTTTCACTTGGCTGTTGCAAGATAGAACATGCAAATATACAAACTAGCATAATTTTAATACATTTTACATAAGGCAACATAAGGTGAACATTTTGGAAAGAGGTGTAGACTGTTATAGCCACTGTAACTTCCTCTTTTAGATAATCATCCAAAACAATTTCAAGGATTCTAGATCAGAGTACACTTTAGCCATCCAATGTAACACACCAAAAGACAAACAAGATACACAAAGACATTGAGAAATGAGCCATATCAATGGCAGCACCTTCAATCTGGAACTCACTCCCCGATGAACTTCGCTCAACAACGGACATTAAAGACTTTAGGAAGCTGCTCAAGACTACCCTCTTCAGGGAGCACTACGGGGATGTCACCTAAGCAACCCAATGGACAACAGAATCAAACCTCCATCCCCCCCAACACACAAAAATTTGAATGCAAATTTATGTTGTACATAGTATTGTATATAGCGCACACTGTAAATAGACCCACAAGAATCAACGACATACCACAACTACACACACGCACAGACCATTGCATGCCCACTCTTAACACATTGTCTGTCGATTGTTTGCTGTGCGGGCCGCCTTGAATGAAGGATAAGGCGGGACAGAAATCAATTTAAATAAATAAAATAAATAAATGTGCTAAAATAAGGAAGTACCGTTTTTCATTATGTCAATATAACATTAGTTTAATACAAGTTGAACAGTACACACTTATAGTGTGATAAAATGGCAAACCTCCCCATTGTATATTCAAACTTATGCATGCCTGTGTGGGGGACTTGGAGATATAGTAAAAAAAAAAAAGTGTGACTTGTTGAGGTGGTAGGAGTTGATTAGGAGTGGGGGGTGAAGGCGTATGCCTCTTACTGTATAAGCATTTTGTCCCTGTACACGCATGCATCCTTCCCTGCCCTTCCTAGATTCACTTCTACCTTTTGCACTCTCACCCTCCCCTTCCATCCTCCTCCCCTAAATATACTCTCCTCCAGCCCCTCTCCCTCCTTTCCCTATGCATTCTCACTCCCCCTTCTCTTCCTCACACCTTTTCCCCTCTTCCCTTCTCCTTTGCAGTCTGTCCCTCTTTTCCATCCCCACTCAGCTTCACCTTTTACACGTTCCTCTCTCCTTTTCACTTCCCTTCTCCCTATTTTGCACTTTCTTCAGTCCTCACAGCAAGATGTTGCAGTACCCTGTTCTTCTACCAGCAAATATTCAGACCACCACTGGAAGACACCACACTATCCTGATGTGCCAGCGACTATTCACTTCTGCTGGTGGGGGATGGGGGTTCCAGCCAGAAAACGCCAAAACACTTTGGTCATAGCAGCACCTCTTCATTACTTCTTCTGGTGGCAGTATTCCAGGTCCCCACTGGCAGGCAGCAGAGCACTTTGGCCACAGCTATACCTTTTCACAACTTCTTCCAGCAGGGGTTCAGGACCCCATTGACAGATGTCTCTTCACTTCTGTTAATGAGGGTTGAAGTCACTTCTGCCATGTTCAAAATAGAGAAGGTAGTTCTGTCCCCTTTTCTTGTGCCATGGGACTTAGGATTCCTGCAGCACTGTTCCAGATGGTCTGCACCTCTTCTGGTGGCAGGGCCCAACTTCCCTGTCACCTACACACGATTCTTAGAAACCTAGAAACATGACGGCAGAAAAAGACCACATGGCCTATATAGTCTGCCCTTCCATATCAACCACTACAACAGTCCCCTGTTTTCCTTTAGAGATCCTCTGTGTTTGTCCCATGCTTTTTGAATTCAGATACTGTCCTCATCTCTACCACTTCCACTGGGAGACTATGCCACGCATCTACCACTCTTTCCATAAAGAAATATTTCTGCATATTACTTCCGAGTCTATCCCTTTCACCCTCATCCTACGTCCCCTCATAGCAGAGCTTGCTTTCATTTAAAAGAGGCTCTCCTCTTCCTGCCTTTCTCCATGCACATACGTTTGTTTGTACAAAATAGTCAGACAAAGCTGGATCCTTGCCAAAAGGCACCATCACATTTGTGAAAAGTACCTAAAAATGACAAGGTAATATGGAAAAATCTCCACGCGTCAAGGTTGGATAAAAAGGCAGACTCCCTCTATCTGAAAAAAAATGCGTAATTTTTTTGTTTCTTGAGCTCTTCCTAAATTAGACATGGATGAGGGAATTAGGAGTCTGCTTGCAACACACTGCCTGGAGTGCTTTGGACATAGGTGGCAGACACTAATCTTTATCCCAAAGTAATGAGCTATTAGGTATCTGTATGCTGTCACACAAGAGACATGGGCTCCAATCCTAACAGAGAACCCTGGTCAGCAGCCTAGGATCACAGCAGTCTCCGGCAACTGCAACATTAAACTTGATTCTGCAGCTCACTGCTAGGAGGTGCCAAGAAAGGACTCTTACTTGATGGCTGATTATGGAAAATAACCCCAGTCAGCCATCAATAAAAAACGATCATGGCATCTCGGTTTCAGACCCTCTATCTTTCACTGTCAAATGGCAACAACTGAGGTCGAGGCAAGTTATGGCATAGAGGAATGTAAAACAGGCCGAAGACAAAAAAACTAATCCCATATATAATTTGTTTGTACTTCAAACAAATTATACTTCAAACTTAGTACAATGGTTCTTGGTGTCTAAGAGCCCTCAGAGTGGGGTTCTAGAGTAAGCAGCTTGCTAATTAACCTGGTATTAGAGGAAGCATCTGAGTAATCAGTCAAAAAGAACCAGAACTATCAGGGTCTGAAGCTGAAAGCAGCGATCTAACGAATCTCACTGGAATACCCAACTCTAATTTCTCCTCTTCAAATTCACAGTACTAGAGTGTACAAAAATATTAAATGCTGCTATTTCTTCATTTCTATATTGGGTCTTGTTTCTTATGCGTTCTTCCTTTATTCAAATCACAGTATATGTCTTTATTCTTTAAAGGTGCTTAGGGATAAGATATACCATTTTTATTATGCTCACATTCTACTTTTAGAAACAACCTCAAATCTCTTCCCCACGTTAGTCCGGACATCACTTCATGCGAAATGCATATTTACATATATCAGTGATAACATAGGGCTCCAGTCTTGTTAGAGTCATAATAACCGTTTTAATTAGGCCACTGCAGAAATTCTACCTACTAAAATATGCTAAGCAATGAAATCCATTAAACCAAAGTGTGTGAAACTCAGCTTCTCTCTGTGCCTCTGGAAACGTCCACCACCCAGGGCTATCATCTTTCATAGCTTTCAGGTTTCCATCACCTTCTCCCTCCCATTTTTGTTCTGGTATCGCCAACAGTCTGCTTGTTTGATTATACATCATTACTGCATCCAGTCCAAGTATACACTTGACTCAGCCAACTGGGACACCCATCCTCCTAGATTGGCCACTGTTGGAAACAGAATACTGGGCTTGATGGACCTTGGTCTGACCCAGTATGGCATATCTTATGTTCTTATGTTCTTATGCAAGAGACTGTAATTCTAAATGCCAAGCGAACGCTTAAAACAATTTTTCCATAATGCATGCATTTCACCGTGACAGCACTCTTCATCATGAGAAAACAGTTAACTCTCAATTAAAATGATAAATAGTCTATTTTATTATTCATATTTCCATGCCTAAAGAGGTATGCATCCTATTTCAGTTTTACAATTCACTTGTATCTGCTTTGTAGAACCAGGTACAGCAAAAGGTCAATACATAACAAAAGCCACAAAACAAGAGGAAGCCTGAAAAAAAAAAGTAACTGCCAAAAGCAGATGACAAAAAAAATTGGTAAATGCAGAAAAGCTTGAGAATGGCAGGTTCTCTCCTTCAGCTCTAGGCAGACATACAAACCAGATCTTTCTTGATCAGGCCGACTGCGTACTATACAATAGTACCCATCACTGAAGATACATTATATTCCTGAGAACTTCTAAGTTTCATGCAAATGGGTCAAAAACTTAAATTTAAGTCATTGTCAGTAAAGCTCAGTAATCACATAAGTGGTCAGAAATGCCTCTTACATATAGCTTCTGGAATGAAACAAAAAAAGAAGGAACTACATGAGATTCAATGAAGACAAGAGGCATCAAACTAACAAATTAGAGAAAAAGAAAGAACAAAATACAGTTTTTAAGATAGGGATAGGAAACAAATATATACATCATTTTATTGAACTTCTTCATTGCTGTATGAAATGTATGAACATGTCCATCCTCTCTTCCACTGATCATTTTAAATATATTAAACTAAGGGATCAGAAATTATCATTTAGAATAGATGAAAAGGAAGCATTTCTTTAAAACAGAAAAGCTTTTCCCCAAATTCATTTAAAGTAGTTTGCAAGCAAATTTTCATACAGACAGTAAAGTGAAGAAAAGTCTGGATCTGTCTACCTTAATTCATTTTAAACCCAGTAATTCCAGAAACACACAAACCAGCCATGTCAGCACCAACTACATTTCAGGATGAAATATGCAGAGCAATTCGTGGAAAATTAAGAGATGTGTCTTCTCTTTATTAGTTTCTGCTGAAAATATCCACCACAGTCTTAAGTATGCTCGTTCTTAGTGCAAAAAACAGGTACTGCCGCATCGACAGGGGGAGTGGAGTACAATTCCTGGGTAGAGATAGGCCTTGCATTCAGTCATCACTGTCACTTCCAGATTCACTCAATTGCAAGTCATTTCCTAGAAGTAAAAATGAGTTTGGTTCAGTATCGAAAGTATGAGTCATCCTGCACTGTACCATAACAAAGTAAAAGAACGGTATCCATCTCAGAGCTCTGCAAAGATCTTAAGTCGTCGCTCTGCTCTGTAAAATGTCACTAGATGCCACTAGTTGGCAGAGAGCAAGAGATCCCATTTTCAGGTACGCTAGCAAATTTGGATCAGGTCAAAAGAATACTCAACCCCAGCTTCACAGCAGTAGACTGGAGGGCTTAAGTAAAATGGTACATCCAACCTTATACATGCAACCTTTGCAAAGGAGATTTTTGTTTCACTTCAAAATTTCTACGCTGTTACTCTGAAATGGATGGGGGGGGGGGAAGGGTTATAGCACAATAAAGACAGTACATCACATTGCAATTATCATCAAATAAATAGAATTCAAAAGTACAGTCAAATATGTCAAAATCCACATTCTTATTTTAGTTTTCAAATTAAATGTAATGAAGGAGGCCCCACAATGAAGCTGGATACTTTGCCTTCGTTATGTTGTTAACGCCAAGCTGCACAGAAGACCTAGGGCTGCACTCCAGTGGGAGTTATTGCTGTAAAGCGCAACACCTTTCCCTACCGTCAAGAAAGGCAGCCTAAGGACTCCCACGCAACTTGTCTGAACGATGGATCAGGGCTCCCCAATGCCTAAAGAAATATTGCAGTCCCAATTCTAGGGCAATAAAGGAAATGAGCATTCTTCAAAGAGGGGAACAACCTAGTATCCAAGAATACAAAAAGACAATGGACCTGTATCATTATGACAGCATATAAAAAAAAAAACACAACAAAAAAAAAAGTTTTTCTCAAGTCACAGTATGAACCACTAGTATACTCTGACTAAATTTAAATCAAAATTAAATCACGCCATGTTATTACAACAAAAATGTGCTTTGTGAAGCTATTTTATAGCTATTGTGAAGCTATTTTATAGCTCCTGCACTCTGGAACCGGTTGCCAAGTGATCTGCGTGAAATCTGTGATCTAAAGGACTTTAGAAAAGAACTTAAAGACGCACCTCTTCCAATCTCATTACAACCTAACCTCATGAATTACACGCGGCCGCATGTAAATACGTAGATACGGATCACTTGTAAAGTTTTAACAGTCTTGTCAATTGTAAATATGTATATAAGTACCCTGTGTGAACCCCAACAATCAACTGTAAGCCTGTATCCCGAGTTTTTGCTGTGCTTCCCCCTCCCCCCTCCCTAATCAGATTGTATACAACCTTAATTCTGGCCGGTACAGCCAACCTTACCATGTGTAACAACCGCTGCTGATCACTGGAAGCAGCGGGATATAAATGTACGCTAAATAAATAAATAAATAAATAAAATTTTGTTTCTTCAAGTATCCTCTACAGGAGTCTCTACCCTGTCTAACCCAACTAGCCTTCAGCAGCTTCCCCATTCCCTGTGAATTCTCTGTAGGCTGCTATAAAAAAAATGTATTAGACCAGCATAAATATTCAAAGATTTATGTGATCCAAAAAAGGGATTGCCAAAGTAAAAAGCAATTCCACACAAAAAAAACCCTTAAAATGCAGGGAATAAGGAGCAGTTGGTAAAAATGAGAAAGGAAGCTCTGATCAATTGATATCAAGAAAACAGACAAAACAAAAACCAAGGTTGACCACAACCTTGGATACACAAACGTTCTTACGGATCTAAGGCTGGGGATGACTTCCGCTTTTGCTTTGTCAGTTTTCTTTATAATGTCTGCAAGTCCAGACTGATAGTGTGTGGCTCATGTGTCCTTTATGGTGTTATTTTTCTCCAAACAGCTTAGAAAAGTGTGTGGATCACTGTAGCTGACTGGCCAATTCAGTTACTGTAATTTTTTTTTAACCATATATAAAAGGCCGAAACTACAGTATGTGCAAAATACTGCTGCTAAAGATTTTAAATGGGATTGAAGTTGACAGATCATGTATCACCAATTTTAAGCGTATTGCACTGGCTTTTAGTGATTTTCCTAACATTTAAGGTTTTCTTAATTATATATAAGGTTCTGTTTTTAGATGCTCTGGCAAAGCTTATCCGATATTAGCCTAGGCATAACTTGCGCTCTTCACAAGATTGTTTGTTGCAGCCCTTAGTGATTTCTGAGGTGCAGTACGTAAAGTCTCAGAAACGGGCAATCTCTAGTTTTGCAGAGGATTCTTGGGTTAGTGTTCCTAAAGAACTTCGATTGGGGACTCTGATATTTAGCTTTGCATAGAGCTTCTAAGAAATGGTTATTTCAGGAAACCTTTGCTCGCTGAGGTGATTATCTGTATGTTTGTAAGTCATTTGGGACAGGCGTCTGCTAAAATTGGAAAATAAGAACAGAATATATTGATGAGCATGCTGATGCAACGTGGAAGAGTTACTGTACTAGCTGATGCCAATGGTGACAACTAAATTCAATACATGACAATCAGTGTCGGTATTTTTGTTATAGATTTTAAACTGGCTAGGATGAACACCACTACTGGTGAATTTTTGAGCAGAGTGACTGTTTGACTATGTACTTGGAAGGACAACTGGAAAAAAGTGGAAAATTAACATAACACTTCAAGACTCTATCATAGACTGTGAAACACTGTAGGAAAAACAGAATGAGCTTAAGAATCTTTAGGTCTTTGCAAAATACTTGTACTGACTTTTGTGCTACTGGTTTTATAGGGTCCCTCATGAAGTAACCGATTACAAATTTGTTAAGTTTATTGGCAAAATATATCCATGGAGCCCGTTGGCCCACGTATGTTTCAATACCATAATTTTTTTTTTAATATTCCTTGGGCCCTTTGGGAATTAGGAGAGCATTATCCAAAGTGTTTTTTTCTCCATTTTTGGAATTTGTTGGCTGTTGACATGCTATTTATTAAGCTCATTCCAGAAACGCAAGTTCATTCTTTAATCACAGTTTGTACTTACGGAGTGTATTCATCATTTGGCCATCAGTATCCTGAGATCTTTGGGGCACTGCCTCCGTGGCTGGGACAGTGTGTTGTGGCTGCAAATTATGTGTGGACATCGAGACAGAACGGGAAGATTTGTTACCCTCATCTTCCGAATCACTGGAACTGTCCTCGCTGCTTGAAGAGGATGATGAGCTTTTGGATTCCGATGAACTGTCTGAGCTACTCATTTGGTTTATTAGACTAGCTTCTGCCATTAGTTCTGGACAAAAAAAAGGAAATTAAATATCTATTTGAAGCAAGCAAGCAAAACAGGCCTAAGACAATATATACAGGGAGTCAAACATTTTATTCAAAATTCAGTATAGTAGTAGCAAGTAAAGCGTAGCTACTCACTTGTAACAGGAGTTCTCCGGGGACAGTAGGAATCAGTTCTCACATATGGGTGACGTCGGCACCCGAGACCTCGCGGAAGCATCCCCCCAGCTTTCAAAGAAAGCCTTTGGGAGATGCCCCACGCATGCGTGGTCCCCTTCCTGCCCAAGGGTGCCATCTTGCTCAGTCAGATGACATAGCTAAAAGACAGCAAAAATAAAATAAAAGATGGTCAAGGAGCAACTCCAAGGGGAGGAAGGCCCTGATGCTCTACAGTCAGCACCCGGCAGTCTTGCCGGGGACGACTGTGGTCCCAACGAGCGGGACTCAGAGCCTAACCTCGGCCAAGGATTGACTGGAGGCTGAAGGATCTCGAGGATCTGCTCAGCCTCTGGGAACATCTTGGATGTCGACAGCCCGGTGGTCGGAGCAGATGAACCGGTCGAACCGGACAACAGTGCCCGCTGCTGGTCCATGAAGGCAAACAAACTGCTCTCCAAGGCTGCCATTCTGGACTCCAGCCCAGAAGGCTCCGCAGCTTTCAGTGCAGGCACAGAGAGACTCGGGTCCAAAGCTGGCTCCCCTGAAGGGGAATCCTTGACGAGGATGAAGTCTGCGGACCAAGGCCTGTCCGCGGCCGGATCCTTCTGGGGGACCTTCGCAGGCATTACCAAGCTCTAGAGGAGGAAGGCCTGAAGAAATTTCCATAGCCTGGGATCTATGAGATGACTGGTGAAACAATTAATTAGGCTGCCAAGAAGGTGGCATCTAACACCCATGCCTAGATTTGCCTCAAGAATTACCTAGTACCCTATCTGTTCTGTTTATCTGGCTTGAATAGACTAAGCTATGCATAGAAAGGACCATCTCTTACATTTTTTGTGTACAGTTCTGCACATGCCTTGCAGTGCTATACAAATGATGTGCAGTAGTAGTAATAGCCCAGAACAGAGCCACAAGTACCCTTGGGGATGGAATGCTATCCACCGAAACATTATGCAGACCCCTAACAGAATTGCCAGAAATCAGAATCTGAAAAATGTTTGCGGATGACTGAATAGTCTCCAATTCTAAAAGGGCCTATTAAGAATGTAGCCTTATTACTCTAACAGCAAAGCCTGAAAATGGACACCATAGGGGGCCAAATGGAAACTTTATGGCACACCACACAGATGGGACTGCCCAGATTCCTTCTAACAAGGCTGCACCACTCCTCAAAAAGTTTCACTGGACTATCTGCCCTTCCAATTATTGGCCAATTTCCTTCCTCCCTGTTGAATTCAAACTACTTTAATGTGTTTTTCGCTGCCACCATCTTGAACTGCTTTCCTCCCAAGCCATTCTAGGTCCACTGAAATCTGACCTGTCATCTTCATTCAACAGAAATGTCCCTTGCAAAAGTCTTCAATGACCTGTTCCTGGCCAAATTTAAGGGCATTACCTTATTGATCTAATCTGTTGCTTTTGACACTGTTGATTACTACCACTCTCTTTGATTCACTGTTATTGTTTGGATTTTGGGATTCTGTTTTGGTTTGCTTCTTATCGCTCCCATCACACTTTGGGAATGCTCTGATAGATCCACCTCAACCGCGACCCCATTTTCAGTCAGTGTACCTTAGGGGTCTGTCTTAGGAACTCTTCTCTTTACATTCATTCCCTTGGTGCCCCCAACTCTTCCTATGGTCTTCAGGACTGTTCAGTATCATCTTTACATGACGAGATGGATTCCTCTCTATCAGACATATCTTCAGGAATCCAGGCCCAAAATTAAGCCTGCTTGTCATGCTGCCATCTAAAACCAAACATCTGCAAGATGGAGTTTCTTATCTTTCCCCATAAACCCACCTCTCCCATTCCTCCTTTCTCCAATTCTGTAGAGAACACCATCATCCTCCCAGTCTCCTCAGCTCACAAATCTTGGTGTCATCCGACTCCTCTCTCTCCCTCTACACATATACAACAGATAGCCAAAATTTGTCATTTAGTCCTCTACAAGATCAGCAAAATTCATCCCTTGCTTTCTGAACACATTACGAAGACCTTTATCCACTCTTGTCATCTCCCATCTAGACTATAGCAACTTGCTCCTTGCTGTTCTTCCACTTGAATCTCCTCTCGCCTCTTCACTCTTTTCAAAAAAACTCAGATGCACAGCTAATCTTCCACCAGTGTCACTATACTTATGTGATCCCTTTTTCTCAGGGAACTTCATTGGCTCCCTATTCATTTCTGCATACATTGTCTCCTACTCTTACAAGTTTATGCATTCTGCAGCTGCTCATTACCTCTCCTCTCTCCCTACATCTCTCCCTCAGCAGTTCTGCTCAAAACAAAAATTACATTTAGCCTTATTCTCTTCTACTGCCAACTCCAGACTATTCTTTCCACCTTACTGAACTGTATGCCTGGAACCGACTACTTTCTCTGATCCAATTCAAATCCAAGCTAAAAAACTAATCTCTTCAAGGCTGCTTTTGGATACTGACCCCCTTACTCTCCTGTCAAGACCTTTGTGCATTTTAATTATTTCCCTTAAGAATTACTCTAGTTCCCCTGTTTGTTCTGTTTGTCTGTCTTGAATGGACTGTAAACCCTATGAGGCAAGAACTGCCTCATGTGTGTATGTGTCCATTGCTACGCATGACTAGAAGCACTATAGAAATTAGTAGTAATAGCTGCTGAACTTCTACACTGGTTATTGGCCCAGCAAAGAATTCCATAGTCGAAAGGCATCCTCATCCACTGAACCGGGTCATGTGTGACCACCCATGCCCCCAGAGCGTGCATGTAATTATGCACAAGCTGCCAATACCACTAGCAGAACCTACACTGGATCGTGCAAGATCATCTATCACTGGTCCACGGAAAGCAAAACATGCTTCCTCCTTGCATTTTAATGTTCATGGTGAATTCAGAGATGAGAAGGCCCTAAGCTTGCTATTGCTCAAACTGAGGACCTAAACAAGAGCCAGAAAAATACAGATGACTGGTTCCATTACTGAGGACACTGGGTCTCCAATTGCACCAATATACATATGTTCAAGGAGGAATGCTCCAAAACTCCATCTTGCTTAAGGCTCCCCACTACTAAGGACTAGAAATTAGGCAGACACAAAGAGAACAAAACCCTTGCAAACAGCCAGAGAACACAAATAGAGAGAGTGGTATATGGTGGTCACAAGTGCTTTATTAATTAAACAATACCCCGACGCGTTTCAGCCGAAGCCTTCTTCAGGGGGCCAAGAACTGCAAACACAATAAATAATAGTAATAATTTTCAAATAAATACAGTAATATTAAAAGCAATAAAACAACAAGACAATTACAAAGCCAGGATGGAACAACGTGGGGGGGGGGGGGGAGGGGAGTCTTATTACAGGTAAAAATTACAGACGCCCGCATCCATCTTCAGCTCCTGAGCGGGCCGACCAGCCTTCCCCGCTCAGGCCTCCAGCCCAATCAGGGCTGTGGGAGGAGGGGCCAGAGACCCAGAAAGCAGCCGCTGCCGGCGGGAAGCAGCACAGACACCCGCAGCCATCTTCAGTTCCCCGATCAGGGTAGAGTTCCTGAGCGGGCAGACCAGCCTTCCTGCTCAGGCCTCCAGCCCAATTGGGGCTGTGGGAGGAGGGGCCAGCGACGCAGAAAGCAGCCGCCGCCAGGCGGGCCCGTGCCTGAGGGCCTCACCAGAGGGCCCTTTGGCATGGCCCTTAGGCGGTGGCCCTCCTGTTTCTCTCACCGCACCGTTCCAGCAAAACCAGCCTACCACTCCAACACATTTCCTGTGATTCATCCACCGACCATCCGTGGCACCTCGCTATTAAAGAAGGACACCACGACTTCCGGTGATGCGGTGAGAGCGAACAGACGCGTGCTGATCGCACTCCGACTACCCCCTGCCTAAACCGGCATATTAGAGCCGTATTTGAGCCCGGAATTTCGGGAGTGAATTTAACCCAGGTGTCGGGCACTCTGTGGTAGCGACTGCAGTGAATAGCGGGTCCAACGGCGATGGCTACAGCACTCAGAACGGGGAAGAAGGAGCGGGACCGGGGGCCGGCTCAGAACAAAATGGCGGACGGAGGGGGGGCGCCTAGCTCACCGACCTCCCCGGACAGAGTAGAAGAAATATCGGCAGCAGTAGCGGAGGCTTTGGCGGCGCAGTTTACCACCCTCCGAGAAAAACTTGATACGGTGCAGAGTTCGGTGGATACCTTTGGGAGAAGGCTACAAGAGGCAGAGGAGCGCATGGGGTGTGCGGAGGATACCCTGGTAGAGCTGAACCAGACGGTGGCAGGCCTCAAGTCCCGGTTGCTTTCTCAGGAGACTAAACTTGACGATCTTGAAAACCGCTCTCGACGAAACAATCTGAGAGTGATGGGTATCCCCGAAGCAGTGCTGGACAAAGACCTGCGCAAATATCTCGAAGTGCTTTTTGAATCGCTGCTGGGGGAGGCTGCTGCAGGTGGGAATATTCAGATCGAGAGGGTGCACCGAGTGGGCAGTAAAAATGTGCGTGACTCTCGCCCACGGTTGGTCTTAATTAAATTCCTCCAATTCCCACAAAAGGAAGCTATTCTGCGGGCTGCTAAGACACAAGGTACCATACAGGTGGACAATGTGCGGCTCCGGATAGCGCAGGACTATTCCGTTGCGCTGAGCCAGCGACGCCGTGCCTATGCACCTATCTGTCAAAAACTGATTGACTCTCAGATTAAATTTTCTGTTCAGTATCCGGCGCGTCTCCACGTGTTCCATGAGGGCCAGCGCAAAACCTTTGAGTCGGCTGAAGCAGCGGCAAGCTATGTGGAGAGCGTTATCCCAGGCGGCACATCCGGCTGAGCATTTTCAAGTGACTTGAGTGTCTTGGTTGCTGCTATATTATTACCCATTGCATGAGAAGGCCTACCTGATTGTTATGTCGGCAGAGTTCTGCTGAGGTCCCGAGGCCTTTTATTTTTATTATTGCTTGGCCCGGTCGAGGGAGTGATCGGGACAGGCAGACCCCCCGATCTAGGATTGGGGGTATCATCTGTCATGGGGGCTTCCAGGCAGGCCCAGCTCCAATCGGGCGGGGCCTGCATTGAAATCCCTGGGGGGGTGCCCTGGGGATCTGAGGTTGGAAGCCAGAGGCCTACTGAGACCCTATGAGAAGTATATTTGCAGGTTGGGGGGCCGTAGTTTGCCTGGGGGTTGTTGGGCAGAGTCTGGGATCGCCTGGGAGTGGCCCGTAGGCGGACTGCTGGCTCCTCTTCCATCCTGGAGCAGGCCATAGGCTGGTGAAGGGGTGCTGGACGTCTGGCTTATGGGGCCTGCTCTCCCCCCTGGCTTGGGGGGCTTCCTGGGGCACAGGGATTTTATTTATTTATTTATTTAGACAGATTTGTATACCGCCTTATCCTTCAATCAAAGCGGTCACAGCATAATTGGGGGATACATTTAACACGCAGGGATATGAAACACATACACTAATACTTACAGGGAACATGGGCAGTGGAGGGTTAAGTGGAGGGTTAAGTGGCTTGCCCAAGACCACAAGGAGCATCTGTGGGACTAGAAACCCCAGTCCTTCCGGCCCAAGGTTGCTGTCCTCTAGTGGGATTTGAACCACCGACCTTCCGGCCTGAAGTACCTTGGTGGTGTTATTTAATTAGTTATTTGCTAATGTGTTATCTTAGGGCAGAGACAGCGCAACCCCTTCCATTTCCCTTAACAGGTCTGTATGTGGGCCTCGAGCCCACCCGAATACCGGGATCATTAATGTTTGGGCTAAGACAGCTCTACATTTCGTTTCAGCAAAATGTTTGTCTCTGTTCTTTCCCTCCCCCTTTTCCTGCAGTTTGCTACGGCAGTTTTTGAACAGTTGTTGTATTAATGTATGCATGCCTAACCCATATTGTGAGTATGACGACATGATATGCTTTGATGTATTGTTAGCTATGTATATCATAATCCCTGGGTGGGAGGAGAGGAGGGTGGGGTTAGATTAGGCTGTGTAATGGGCGGGCTAGAGGGATGGCTCTGCCGCTGGTGGCGTGGCTATGGATGCCATTGTTTAGTTTGAGGGTTTATACCCGAGAGCCCCGGCACGCTAGGTGCTTGAGGCGCTACAATTTGATATCTGAAGTAGAAAGGGACAGTGGGTGAAGGACTGATTGGGGGGGGGGGGGTGGAGCGTATCACCGGAGGTTTAGTAGAGGGGGGCGAGGTGGTATATGATGGGAATAAGATTAAGATTCGGGGGGGGAGGGAGCGGGGGGGGGGCAGGGGGTAGGTCGCACTCTATTTCAACTTCTAGGTGTGTTAAAGGATATACGGTTGGGTGGGGGGAGTGGGTTCCAGGCTGGGAGAGCCCCGTCCCTAATGACTTGGGGAAACGGACACATGAGTCTTGACACTGCCCCGCCGCTTTGAAAGTTATCACGTGGAATGTGTGTGGTTTGAGGAACCCTATAAAGAGATATAAAATTCTGCAAGAGACCTACCAGACGGCCGAGGAGCATAATAAGCTATGCCGAGATTGGGTGGGACAGGTTTGGGGGGCCCCCGCCCTGGGGAAGAAGGGGGGGTGGCTATATTGATTCATAAAAGAGTACGCTGCTCCGTCGATGCTGAAGTTCGGGATGCGGCAGGGCGATACTTGCTCTTGCAGAGCACACTGGAGGGGAGACCGGTAATCTTGGGGACGGTGTATGGACCGAATTCCCCTGACCCAGGTTTCTAGGCCATGTTGGCCTCTAAAGTGGAGCAGTTGCCTGAACTCCCGCTCATTCTGGGAGGCGATGTCAATGGAGTCTTGGATATAGACCTGGATACCTCTAGGGGGGGGGGGGCAGCACGGGAACGGGAGCCAGTAACGCGAATGTTAAATAGGTTTAAGAATAGGCTGGGGCTAGTTGACACTTGGAGGGTGTTACACCCCCTAGAGAAGGACTTTACCCACCAGTCTAGAGCCCATGGCACTAGCTCCCGTATTGATTACATATTTCTCTCTAACGGGATTTTTGCGAGCGTGGGTGAGGTGCAGATTGGGCCCTTTGAAATTTCCGACCATGCGCTGGTGTGGTTAGAACTTCGCTGGGGGGGGGGGGGGGAAATGAGCAGACGCGGATTTGGCGATTCCCGCCGGAGCTTTACAGGGACGCCCAGTTCCACAAATTTCTGGAGCAGCGCTGGAGAGAGTTTGAGGAGGATCATCGCTGCCACCAGGGGGACCCTGAACTGGTATGGGAGACGGCTAAAGTTGTGCTAAGAGGAGATATCATTGGGTTTGCAGCATGCAAATGCCGGATGCTAATGGATAGAATTCTTAGATTAGAGAAGCGGGTAACTTGGTTGCGGAGGCGGCTTGCAGGTGCCCCGTCAGAGGGGCTCAAGAAGGAGCTGTGGGGGGCCAGGGTGGACCTTAACGAACTACTACATCAACGGGCTAAGAAGTCTATTCTCTATTATCGTTATCGGTTGCAGTGTTATGGCGATAAGCCCGGACGGCTGTTAGCTCGATGTCTGAAGGGAACGCGGGGCTCGCGCACTGTGGCAGCCTTGCGGGACGAGCAGGGGGTACTGCAGAGAAACACTAAAAATATTGTCCGGGTCTTTCGGAGTTTCTTTCACAAACTTTATACCGCAGAGGGTGGTTCCCCCTCGGCAATACCGGCTTATCTCCGGAAGTTAAACCTGCCCTCGCTCACAGAAGAGCAGAGCAGTCAGTTGGGGCGCCCTATCTCCCCAGAGGAGGTAAGGTCGGTTATCGCCAAGGCTAGCTGCTTTAAATCACCGGGGCCGGACGGTTTGGGAGCCGAGTTTTATAAACTGCTTAATGACTATGTTGGCCCAATCTTGGTGGAGGCATTTGCACGGCGGGTCGAGCAGGGAGGCTTTAAGTGGGGCAAGAACCATGCGCATATCACTCTGATTCCCAAGCCGGGCAAAGATCCGGCGTTGCCTACATCCTACCGTCCTATATCTCTACTGAATTTCGACATTAAAATCTTTGCTAAGATTTTGGCGGATAGATTAGCAGAGCATCTCAACTACTTGATCCACGACTCCCAGGTAGGGTTTGTAAAAGGTCGATATATTGTTCGGAATATGCGCAAAATAGTGGCGTCTTTGGAATGGGTACATGACCAGCAGCTGCCCTCCATACTAGTGAGCTTTGATGCAGAAAAAGCTTTTGACAGGGTCAATTGGACTTATCTCAAAGAATTGTTGCCTTGGTATGGTCTAGGGGCCCCATTTTGTGCCATGATTGATTGCTTATACGATTCCCCGACAGCGGGGATACTCTGCAATGGAATGCTATCAGAGGCCTTCTCGCTGGAGAGAGGCACACGGCAGGGCTGCCCCCTGTCCCCCCTACTGTTCGTGTTATCTTTAGATCCATTGATCAGAGCGATGGAGATGTCGCCGGCGATCCAGGGGGTGCAAATAGGCTCTCAGACTTTCAAAGTGTCGACTTTTGCTGATGACATCTTGGTGCATCTTTCGTCCCCCGTGGACTCCCTGCCCTGCCTGCTTCAGGAATTTCGAGATTTTGGCCTATTTTCGGGCTTGCGGATTAATGGGGACAAGTCAGAGGCTCTTGATGTGTTGGGGACTGAGGCGGGGGTGGGTAGGTGGGTTTCCTCTTAAGTGGGCATGCTCGCATTTTACCTATCTAGGTATCCGGCTGACCTGTCAACCGCGTGAACTGTACCGGTGTAATTTTGAAGAGATGTTAGCCCGTACGCGGTCTCAATTGCAAGTTTGGGGGCCGCTGCCGCTCTCGCTATCGGGGCGAGTGGCGGCGATTAAGATGGTGATACTGCCTCGGCTGTTATACTGGCTGCAAACTCTGCCAGTGTGGGTGCTTCGGGGTGACTTGCGGCGCCTGGAAGCCACAATTCGGACTTTTTTGTGGCGAGGAGCTCGAGCCCGTATTCCTTTGATCCGATTGACGGGGAAGTGGTGGGACGGGGGGATGGGACTTCCAGATTTGGGTGCATATGCCTTGGCCTGTCAGGCTCGCCACCTGGGGGACTGGTTGGGTGGGACGGCGGTGTATACTCCCACGACCCTCGAGGAGGAATATGTAGCACCTCTCTCTTTGTTAGGGGCCCTGCATACGGAAACACGTTTTCTCCCGACTCGCCTCGCACTGGGCGTTTTGTTTGGCTCGGCCCAGCGAACGTGGCGATACTTCAATGTTCGTTGGGGGACGGCCTGAACGGTGTCCAGCTGGTTGCCGTTGCAGGGTAATGTCCACTTTACCCCGGGATCGAGCTCACGCGGCTTCCGAGACTGGTGGAGTAAGGGTATTCGAAAGGTTGGGCATTTGGTGGATCCTGCGGGGAGGTGTAAATCCTTCCAATCTCTTTGTCAAGAATATTATCTGACCTTAAAATATACCTTTGCATATCTTCAGGTTTCCCACTATATCTCCTCCTTGCCTAGAGAGGCCCTGGCGTCGGAGCGCTCGGCACAATTGCTGGGTTTTTTTGCCTTGGGAGAAGAAGCGCCTCAGTCTATTGCAGGCTATAGAGCTCGATTAAGAGATCTCCGAGCCCCAGTGGATTATCGAAGAGTGGAAGCGGCGTGGAGCGCGGAGATGGGAAGAGAGGTTCATCCTAATACTGTTCTTACTGCCCTACGGCGGATTGCAGACACGGTGGAAGGGGCTAGGTGGCAGGAGATACAATTCAAATGCCTCACTCGGGTCTATTTCTCGCCTAGACGAGCTTTGCGTAGCCATCTGACAGTTGATGGTCGGTGTCCACGCTGCCAGGCTCCTTTGGCTAACTTGTGGCATATGTGGTGGGCCTGTCTGCATATCCATTCCTACTGGGCTATAATTGCTAGATATGTCAGTGGGTTGTTGCAGCAGAGATTGCGGTGGACTGGGGCTTTGGTGGTTTTGGATAGGATTGACCCCCCCTGTCCGCCCCGGCGAACGGACCGCTTGTTAATGCGTAAGGCTTGTCTGGTGGGTAAAGGTCCTATTTTGCATATGTGGCGCGAGCAGCATTCTCCCACGTTTGGGGAGTGGCGCAATAGCTTTCACCAGTTCATGCTTATGGAGCGGTGGCGAGCGCAAGGCAGTGTCAAGCGCTTGTCATCCTTTCTGTTGGTGTGGACCCCTTATATAGACACACTGGGGGCCCGTTGTCGGAATGAGATCCTGTGTATTGGTAGGTAGGGCAGGGGAGGAGGGAGGTGGCGGATAGCTGGTGGGGGGGTAGTGTGGGAAGGTGAGGTTGGGAGAGGTGGAATGTACCTGGGAATGGGTGCGACCGGGAGGGGAGGGTAGGGAAGGGAGAGGGGTGGAGGGAGGTTTGGGGTGGGGATAAAAGGTGAAAACTGTACTCATCCCGTCAGTGTTTTTTCCGGATGGGGATGAGAACCCACCCCTCCGGAGACTGGTTGTATTTGCCTTGTTATTTCTGTTGGTGATTAAATAAAGTTTATAAAAAAAAAAAAAAAAAAGGACACCACTGCTCTATGAGGTAATTCCCCTCATTTGATAGCGAACACCCACAGGAACTTGTAGAACTGAACATTCTTTCATTTTACCTTATCTCCTCCAAAGCTAAGCGCCTTGCTTGAAACCATAGATATGCTTATTACTAGATATCATGTGAATAGCTTTTCATTCTTGTATCTATACGCTCTAACCTAATGTAATTTTGCTACAGTGCTAATACAGTTTGATACATTACTGTTACATTGTTATATTCCAACTACTACTATTGCCTTAACCTGTACCTTGGTATCAAACTCAAATCCTGTACTCAAAAGTATTAGCCACCCATCCAAAGTAGCTGCCCCACATAGATCATCAAAAATGCTGTCCTTCATATCCTTATTCCTCCTCCTCCTTACCTCTTGGGCCCCCAACCCACTACAGGCACTTAGCCCTGGTATCAGTCATATCCCAATCCTCTACAACAATAGCAGAAGATGGTCTGAGAATCCCCGTCAATATTCAACAAAAGCCAGTGCCCTACACCCTCACCTTCTACACATTCCCTTACAAGACTTTAAAAGGATCCAAACTGAGAATGCAACTACCAACAGTTACTCAAATGTGCACTTATCAATGCCAGATCAACATGCTCAAAATGGCCTGCAATCAACGACATTATAACTCTACATGACCTTGATATCCTAATAACTGAATCTTGGTTATCCGATTATGATAATGCTCTAATCAACCAGATGTCACCACCCGGTTATTCAACCTTTGTCTGCCATAGGACCCACCAGAGAGGAGGTGGAACACTCATCTTCGCCAGATCCGAACTTCAGTTTACACTAAGCAATACTATCAGTTCAACCCACCTGGACATAATATCCATATCGAATGAACACTGTTCATTGAACCTATTATACCGAGCACCAACTGCATCCCCAGATGACCTCCCGTCAATTATCGACCTAGCTTGCAATTCCACCAACCCACGCACCCTAAATTTCCTGATGGGGGATTTCAATCTGCCCTCCTTACATGATACACATTCAACAGCATTCATTGACGCAATGAATGAGTTGGGCTACACACAACTCATCAACTCCCCTACTCATAACAAAGGCGGCATACTTGACTTGATCTTCGCACCACAGTTTGCCATCAATCCCTCCCAGATCTTGCTGCTCTCCATAACACCTGTACCCTGGTCCGACCATCATTTACTCCTCTTTCACATACCCACCAATAATCTCAACATTTCCAACAACAAAGCACGCGCCCCTACCGGAACGATATCAACACGCTTTCGACCACTTGTTAAGGATGAGGCTCTTGAGAAGATCCTACCTCTACTCACCAACGATTCTCTCGACCCAGATGAACTGGTTTCCAATTGGGATGACACCCTTAGAGCCGTCGCCTGCCCATCATCCATTAACACAAACCGTGCGAAACGCAAGCATGCACCATGGTATTCCCAGGATCTGCGAGCATCACTCCTCCAACTACGTAAACTTGAGAGACAGTGGCGCCATACCCGGACCCCTGAGGCACTCAGTGCATACTCCACTCACCTGCAAGCCCACCGACGGAAAACCATGGAAAAAAGAAAGCTGTATCACTCAGAACTACTAAGGCGATCACTGAATAAACCTCACAACTTATTTAACATAGTAAAGTCACTAACTGGAGACCCAGCACTAACCCAAACAACCATGCCTCAGCCATAAGACTATTCTACCTACCTTCAATCTAAGATAATACAAACCAATTATAATATGAACACATCCATATTATCTACCTACATCTCACATGGACCCCCCCAACCAACCCCTCTACTGTCATTCTCCAAGGTATCCAACAAAGAAAATTTTAGATATCATCACATCTATTAACCTCACCACTGCCCCTAATGATCCCTGCCCTGCTAACTGGATCAAAGAGTTGCGCCATGACCTCAGTCCATTTATACCCAACAAAATAAGCACGATTCCACGTGCACCAAGAACCCAGTAAGAAACGTGGAATGCAACGAAAAGACGTGAAGTAAAAAACCTTTTATTTCTTTATTCCACTCCAGCCACCGTCTTTTCGTTGCATTCCACGTTTCTTACTGGGTTCTCAGTCTATTTATACGCAGAATTTTGAATCAATCACTCACAACAGGATCCTTCCCTCAAAGCTTAAAATATACATCAATCCGCCCCCTGTTAAAGAATAGTAAGCTTGATCCATCTAAAGTTGAGTCCTTCCGACCAATCTCGAGCATCCCATTGCTTGCCAAAATTATGGAGAAGGTAGTCTTACGGCAAATACAACACCATGTTGATACTGTCGCACCACTGAACCCATCCCAACATGGCTTCAGGGAAGCTCACGGAGTCGACACCATCCTCACAACCCTCTTCAACAACCTAATCACAGGAATCGACAATATCAACCATGGATTCGTCCTCATCTTCTTAGACATAGCAGCCGCCTTTGATTCAGTGAATCATGAAACACTTTTATTTTGCCTCAAAGAGAAAGGTCTGCAAGGCTCAGCACTAGCCTGGTGTGAATCCTATTTATGCAACAGATGGCAACAAGTCAGAGTAGGTTCCAAGACCTCTGAACCATTTTCACTGAAGCAAGGTGTACCTCAGGGATCCTCCCTCTCTGCATTAATGTTTAACATATACATGCAGCCTATTTGCGCTTTAATCCGTTCTTTCAATGTCCAATGCCTTGCATATGCAGATGACATCCTAATGTACGCACAGTTTAAAAATCGATCAACCTGATTTCTCTCCAATTATAAGATGCTTCGAAGCGGTAGCAGATTGGCTCCTCTCTCAAAATCTACGTATTAATCATAACAAAACAGATGTACTATTCATCTCGCGAAACCAAAAATTCACGCCACCTTCCTCACTTCTAGTCAATAACACTGAACTGAAGTCCAAATCTACAATTCGATACCTGGGCATCACCCTCGATCAGCGTCTCGACATGTCAGCACATGTCAAACACAACTAAAGCAATCTATCATAAGATCCGCTCGCTACGCCATCTCCGCCCACTTCTTGACTACCCCGACTACCGATCAATATTTCAAGCTTTAGTCATCCCACACCTTGACTTTGCCAACATTATTCTACTTGGACTCCCACAGTCGACTCTTAACCCACTACGTCTTGCCATGAACTCAGCTGCAAGGGTACTATCAGGGCTCTCAAGATCTGACCACATAACGCCAGTTCTAAAGAACCTACACTGGCTCCCATTGCAGGCCAGAATCCATTTCAAGACCCTTGTCATGACATTTAAGGCCCTCAAGAACCATCCCCCCACGCCCATCAGTGATCTTCTCCATAGCATTCCAGACAACAGAACCAGGAGATCTACCTCGTTGAATAAACTTGAAGTCCCAAAACTGTTGATAAAATGTAAGAAAACAACAGCAAATAGAGCCTTCTCCATTTTTGCACCTATGTCATGGAATGCCCTCCCAGCTGAAATCCGGGCCATCTCAAACCTTGCACCATTCCGAAAAGCCCTCAAATTCCATCTATTCTTACAATATTACCCTGACACCATTCCTGACACTCACACAGCCACCACCCCACATCCCTACCCAGCCCATCCCTTAGATCATCCTCCTGTAGATAATGGCTAACCATTCCTTCCTTACCTGCCTCCTTGACCCACCAGCCAAGCCCTAGGTAAGGTTCTTATCTTTATTTATCCGTAAGAGTATCCCTATTTATATAATTTGTATATAATTTGTACATAGTTTTCCCTTGTTCCTTTCTCCATGTTTACATTCCCTGTTCAATGTAAAAACTCGATGTAACTTGTTACATTCTTGTATGTTCTGTTCAAATGTAAACCGCACTGATTATAATAGTGCGGTATATAAGAAAAAGAAAGAGAAAATAAATAAATAAAAAATGCCAATCCTTGGCTCCATAACGTGCACCGGTAGCTTTTTAACTATTAATATTATTTATTCTTTTACTCTATACATAGACTGATGGAATATAGAGCGTCTAGTTAGTTCTCTGTGGCTCTGTTTTGTACATTAATGAAAGTTACTCGCCCCTCCTGCAATCGATCATCTTTTTTAAGTTCCTGATGCTATTTTTAATTTATTTTTGTCCTAGTAGCGTTAGTGAATACACACTATGTTCAAATTTCATATGTACAATAGATGCAGAGCTGTTTGTCAGGCCAATCAAAATTACTGGTATATCTTTGCTCCTAACTACACTTCATAGTCTTTCAGTGTCTCACTATGGGCTTCTCGTTATTATCACTGCACTGCTTGCATATTAGTCTCATAACTCTCTTTTGTTTTATATCATTTCATTTTCCGCAATTAGTGTTTTTACTTACTTCTGTGATTTTTAACTGTATTTTTATTATTTTGTCATTTTACAGAGGTCAGTTTTAGTTTGTCATTCAACACATATTGTGTGCAATTGTATGTATTAACATATAATTAGATGTGCCTTTTGATCCTCCTCATCTCTTCTCTTAATTTGCTAAGTTTGCCTCAAATGGCCTTTGGCTTATTGTTTTTCACTTTACCATATTTATGGTGTCCCTCTCTTGTGTTTCATATGTTCTTTTATGTACACTTTTGATGGTTACAGTGTTGGTTTTAATTTTATTTGTAATTATGTCTTGTTTTTTATTGCTCTTAATATTACTTTATTTATTTGAAAATTATTACTATTATTTATTCATTGTGTTTGTAGTTCTCAGCCCCCTGAAGGTGGCTTCGGCCGAAATACGTCAGGGTATTGTTTAATTAATAAAGCACTTGTGACCACCATATACCACTCGCTATTTGTGTTCTCTCTAGAAATCAGGCAGGCCTTTGACAACCAAGCAACAATGATCGCCATTAGTCATAGCCTCTGAACAATGGGGAGCTCAGGAATTCTGGTGCTCTCTGCACAAAGGAATGGGAGAATATGCCTCAGCTGAGGCCCAAATATATTGGCCAATCCTTCTGCATAAACAATTTGAGCAGTAAGCACAAGGACTTCCTGTCAAACAAGAGAAATGCAGGGCCAGATCAGGTAAGGGAAGGAGCCCTTCTTGAGCATCACAAAATTATGGACCGCAGCCTCTATTCCCACCCTTATCAGAGATGGGAATTTTCCAAGATCCACAGCTTTCCACCATGCTGCACCTTCACCCACATGACTGGAAAACTAAGGATCCCACAATTGGTTCATGGGAAATCAATGAGCACAACCCATCCTAAGTCATTTCAAGAGAAAGAATCCGTCAGCAGTTGCTATTCGGACACACAAGGAAAAACGCTTAAATAAGCCAGGACCACCTTGAGAGCTGTGTTGGACCTCAGCAACCCCCTGGGTCTGCCTAATCTAAAACATCTGTCCACCATCCTGAATCCTTGTCAGGATGGTAATGGCCATGTCTTAGCCAGGAACACCCTACATCAGAGCTGGTATTGCCTCGGATTGGCTTGGCCACATTCATGGTCTGACCTTCAGGATATTTAGCAAAATTATCTAGATTCTTGCTCAATAGGGACTTGTCTCCAGAGTGAATCCAGCTTAGTCCAGACTAAGTTGTATCCGCTTTCCACAACAGCCACAAAACAACTGCCAAGGGGCAGATGGACTGACTACAACCTTTAGTAGGCATCCACGGGTAAGCACTCATGGCCTTAGGCTAAAAAAAAAAAACCAGATACCAAACATCCCTCAAGTCAGGCAGTAACTAGAAGGCTGCTCAGAGAATGGAGCGCTCTCCTCTGAAGGGTCCACTGAGCTATGCTGGAACTTCGTGCAGAATACACACTACCTGCATACCACTGCCACAGGAAAACAGGATTGCCTTACAAATGCCAGTTTCTCTCTCGATAGTCATGGATGACTGAATGAAAAAGTTGCCAACAAAGGCAGGGACAAAGTGGTTGGAAAATATGGATTTAGCAACAGAAATGAAGCTGAAGAAAGACTGATAGAATTCTGCAAGACCAACAATCTATTCATCTCAAACACATTCTTCTAGTAACAAAAGCGGCAATTATACATAGGGACTTCACCCAATGGACTGAACAAAAATAGAATGGATTACATGTGTGGAAATAAACTATGGAAAAGCTCAATAGCATTGACAAAGACAAAACCTAGAGCAGAACTGTGGTTCAGATCACTAACTACTAGTATGCAAATTCAAGCTAAAGCTGAAAAAGAGCAAGCCACTCATGAATGTAACACAATATGACCTTGAGAATATACCACTGGAATATAAAGAGACTGCCTATGAAATCAATTCACTACTTGGGCTACAAATGACAGTGCACCAGAAGAGTTATGGGATGACATCAATAAAGTTGTGCTCAAAGAAAGTGAGAAGCCTCTATAAAAGCTGAAAAAGCAAAAAAAAAAAAAAAAAAAAAAACCACATCCAAAATGGATGACCTTAGAAACTCTGAAAACTGCACAGAAATGCAGAGAAGCTAAAGCTAGAGAAAAACAACCAGACCTTAACAGAGATTTTCAATATGCAGCAAGACGAGACTAGAAGTACTACAATGATGCATGCAAGGAAATAATCAGAAACTATTAGAAGAACAACAAAATTGGCTTTTCTAAAGCTTCGAGAGCTAAAAAGAAAATTCCAGCCTCAAACTGGAATGCTAAAAGATGCTCAAGGATCCATGTTGAATGGTGCTGAGAAGATCAAGATAAGGTGGAAAGAATAGAGAGTCATTATACCATAAAGATCAAGCCATTTCAACCTGAACCTTACAATCAGGCACCACTGGTGATGAAAAGAAAAAGTTGAAGTAGCACTGAAAGCATTATCAAATTTATTTATTTTATTTATTTATTTAGACAGTTTTGTATACCGCCTTATCCTTCAATCAAAGCGGTCACAACACAATTGGGGGATACATTTAACACGCGGGGATATGAGACACATACACTAATATTTACAGGGAATAAAGCACCGAGCACTGATAGCATTCCCACTGACTTATTACAGCAATCAGAAGCGGCTGTTACCATACTTACAAGGCTCTCACAGGAAATTTGAAAGACATCATCATGGCCAACTGACCAGAAAGCACAGTTACTTACCTGTAACAGGTGATCTCTGGGAACAGCAGGAATTAGTCTTCACATATGGGTACGTCGGTACCGACGGAGCCTGCACGGGGATGCTGCCCAGCTTCCAATCAGAAAGCTTTTGGCAGCTTCCCTCGCGCCTGCGCGCTGAGTTCCCGCCCTCTCCAGAGCCTCTCTTCAGTTGAGTTTCAAAGCTGAGACAAAGGCGAGGAGAGAAAGGAGAAGAAGATAAGAGATGCAACTCCCAGGGGAGGTGGGAGGGTTGTGAAGACTAATTCCTGCTGTTCCCAGAGATCACCTGTTACAGGTAAGTAACTGTGCTATCTCCAGGAACAAGCAGGAATGAGTCTTCACATATGGGGACTCCCTAGCTGGAGATGCCAGGGGGAGATCCCATAAAAATGCAGCAGCCTGGACCAGGGGTGCATTTTGTTTCCAGAAATCCCTGGCATCCAATGTGGGATGGAGGGTAGGAGTTGACAATAAAGGAGCTGTGAGGAAGAACAGCATAGCCAAGGACTAGAGGGCCGTACAGATTGTAGGAGTCCTTGGTGTATATGAGGAGTCACATGAAACACATGTAACGTACCATTAGATAGGTCATTTACCTACTGCACTGTAGGAAGTAGAACGCCTAATGTAGTCTGCTGGAGAAGCAGTGGCGGAATCTTGAAGGGACCTCCCAGCAGTGAGGATGAAGGTCCAGACCTGGAGGTAGTAGACGATCCAGGTGTCAACTGGGTAGGATGGGACGTCATGTCTTCAATGGAAAGCTTTATGAGAAAAAGCTAAAAAACTCCTTTAGTCATAATGTTATTAACAGGGAGGACTAAGGAAGAAGACTGACGGAGTTGTAGAACTAGCCCAGTCCTGACGGGGAGAGGGAAAGTGGAAAAAATCCCTATTCCCAAGGAGAAGAGCTGTGTACTCAAAGATAAAGATGTACACCGTGTTTCCTAACTGGCGAGAGATAGGAAAAAATATTGAAGCTTGATGCTTCAAGGGTATAAGAAAAAATAGAGAAGTTAGCACCACAATGGTTAGTGGTGTCTAACAGTTTCTGCATGGTAATATGGTATGCGAAATAGGGCGATGGACTGTCTAAATCCTCTAGGAGGTAACATTTAGTATAGACAGTAAGGGTGCGAGTATAGAGATATGAACCCTTAAGAAACCGCCCAAGAGACACATATATATACAGATGTTTATATATACATGTGGGGGGATCTAAACCTGAATCGATATGTCCAGATGCAGAAATCTCTATCTATATCTATCTATATATATATATATATATATATATATATATATATATATCTATATATTTATATATCTATATATTTATATATCTTTGTGGGGCATGGAATTGCACCACCAGAGAAATGATATAGGTATGTAGACATATATAGAGATGCTACATACAAGATGACAGGTTGAAGAACATGTCTAGCACCCAGCCCCATGATTGTACATGGGAAATAAAAAAGAAAACGATTCTGTATACTACCAGAGGGTGAAGCCACTTGGGACATGTAGAGAGAATCTATTTCTATGAACTGAGGGATGCAGGAAGGCAATCCAACAAAACAACCGTGATGATTGCGTGAGAACAGATTATAAGATGAATCTGTAAGGAACAAGGCGGGAGTTCCACCGAACACTGACCTGGCAGAGGTGCAAAATGCAGGGGAAGATACCAGAGGGACCCATTAGAGGGACCCCGAGGTAGCATGCATGAATGTCAGCCTTGGATCTGCACGCAGAAGAATATATCTCGTGCTAACACCCCAGGTTAAAGGGTGTGGAGAACCTTCACAGGCATGGGAAGGGAGAACAAGCTTTTTCCTACGAATAGGGAAGCTTCAGAGACAAGGTCATTGCTCTATAGCAGGCCCTCATAGTAGAAAGCTGCTCTGAAGATTATAGAGAGCATTGTGCAGGAGAGATAAACTGACTGAAGTCAGGTTTGTTACCATATCCTAGGAGAGGAGATGGATAGAATAATGTGAGAAAGCCTAAGGGAGTAGGAGGATCCAAGGTAGCTAACAAATAGCTTGGAAACACTACTAAGGCTAGACAGAAATTGAACAAAAGACTGGAACTTGGCAAAAGTACCAGTAATACAATCACTGTAACTCCAGCAGGCACAGCAGCTGACAAACAGCAGAAAGATTGCCCTGTGCCCCATAAAGAAAAAACAGATAAAGAGGGAGGAGATATAACTTCTCCCTGTCTGTGGAATAAGCTTGGTAAAAACTATTTAGTATGGTACCCCTCCGTTAGGGAAAAAACCCCATTGGAGAGGGTAGAGCAAGTAATTAGAGGGTGACATACCCATAGGGTAAGTCAACAGAAGGAAAAATGTTCAGTTGGGACAAAATCATCATGGGATAGGTGCAACTGCTCTTCTAGAGAATAAGAAGAGGAGAAGTTAGCAGTCCCTGAACATAAAATGTTTCACAAGGTAGTACACTGAAAAGAAACACAGTGTATAAACTTCTAATGAATTAGAAGGAAAGTATAGAGTATAAGTCCCAGCTCCTATGGTTGCTGGGAATGCTGAGACTGGTTAGAGCTGGAGGAGTTCAGACTAGGCTGAGGTGTCTCCTGTTTAGGTACAGCCGAATGATGGGCAGGAGAGGAATGAAACTTTCTTTTCTTAGGGAAAGAAGGTTTGGTAGGACATTTCCTACCTCTCGAAGAAAGAGGTGGCTTAGAAAGGTCCTTAGTGGAAGGAGAGTCAGTGAAGCATTGAGCAACCTGACTTAAAGCCTCCTTATTGAAGAGACCCTCTCCTGTACAAGGAGAATGAGCCAGTATAGTTTGTGCCCATCTACTCAAGTCTGAAGCTTCAAGCCAGGCTCTGCGACGTGCTGCTATGGCAATAGCAGAGGATCTGCTAACAGACTCAAAAGAGTCTATAGAAGCACGAGACAGGAACCAAGATATATTCCGGCTGTGATTGATGAGTAAGGAATAATCAGTAGCCTTGGGCTCTGGTAAAAAAGGAGTCAAAAGAGACAATTTCTCTGTGACTTCCTGGAGTGTTAGACTCATGTGAAAAATATATGAGAGAACTCTGGAGGCCAACATAGAGTTTTGGAAGGCCTGACGACCAAAAGCATCGAGTGTTCTTGAAGAACGACCCGGTGGATAAGAAGAATGCTTCTTCTTGCTCTTAAACTTTTCTCAGAGCCGATTCCACTACAAGGGAACGATGAGAAAGTTGAGGCTTCTGGAACCCTGGAGAGGGTGGCACCCGGTACCGAACCTCAATGTTTGTAGAAACTGGAGGAAGTCGTAAGGGTGATTTCCAGACCCTGAGAAGGAGATCCTGCAGAGCAGGATGTAAAGGAAATTGTATATTTTCCATCTGTGCCTGTGAGCCCTGAGTAGGACCACCACCAGGGATAGATATATTGAGAAAGGTTGCCATGTCCCAGAGAAAAGCCTGAAAAGACTGATCTCCTATGGGAACCATCCCTGGCCCGGCTAAAGAAAAAGCCGGAGCTCCAGAGGAGGTACAGGGGACTACACCAATGCCAGGTATCGGTTCTAAAGTAGGCATGGGTGCCAGAAGAGGCATCGATACTGATACAGGAGTAGCAGATGAAGCAGCCATCGGGAACTGCTGCAGTGGTAGGGAGATCATGAGAGAGTTATGACTATGATCTTTGAAACTGCCGATCTGGAATCGACCTGAGTCGGTTCCAGGGCACGTCGGTACGGAGTCATCGAGACTAGATATGGACTCAAGACTCGGCATCGAAGTAAGTGATACTATCGATGGGTGTCGAAGGCCCAACAAGTTAAGGCAAAAACTGAAGAAAAAGTTTCTCAGAATTAAGTCAAAAATCCACCAGCGATACCAGTGGGAGCGGGAAATACAGCCGCGACCACAAGAAAACAAAAAAAACCTAAAGTATTAAAGTAAGGAAATAAGTAAGTTTCTGCGGTGACAGGACGACGTCCTGCCAGCTCCGCGGAAAAACGAAAATTGAAGAGAGGCTCTGGAGAGGGCGGGAACTCAGCACGCAGGCGCAAGGGAAGCTGCCAAAAGTTTTCTGATTGGAAGCTGGGCAGCATCCCCGTGCAGGCTCCGTCGGTACCGACGTACCCATATGTGAAGACTCATTCCTGCTTGTTCCTGGAGATAAGATGTGTGCTCATACCAATACTGAAGAAAGGTGCTCTGACTGACTGAAAATTATCACACAATTGTTCTGATCCCACATGCCAGCAGGATTCTACTCAAGATCATTCAGTGAAGACTACAACCATAATGGAAACAAGAAATGCCTGAAATGCAAGCAGGGTTCAGGAAAAGCTGAGGCATGAGAGATATCATTGTGGATGTGAGATGCATCCTTGAAGAGACAAAAGAATAATAAAAGAATAACTTTATGTATTTTATTGATTATAGTGAGGTTTTTGACTGTAAATCATGAAAAACTCTGGCAAGCATGAGTATACTACAACATCTGATCAAAAGCAGCAGTTCTAACAGAGCAAGGAGAAACAGAATGGTTTAAAATCAGCAAAGGTTTATGACAAGGCTGCATACGTTCCCCTTACCTGTTTAAATAAGATGCAGAACAAATCAGGACTGTATGAAGACAGCTGATGTATGAAAACTGGTGGAAGACTCAACCACTTTCACTATGTTGATGTTTCATATCACTTTCAGACAGTAATGTGGTATCATTTGCCTCTCGATATCAAGAAAGAGTCTTAAAAATTGGTCTACATTTTAACTTGAAGACGACAAAGATTCTGACAACTGACAAAATCAATAAGTTCATCGTTAATGGAGAAATAGAAATAGTAGACAACTTTAACCTGCTTGGATCAATAAATCAAAGAAATGACGAACAGTCAAGAAATCTGATGACGCATTTCTCTTGGCAGAATGGCTAAGAAGGACCTAGACAAGATTCTCAAGAGCAGAGATCTCTCTCTCCATACAAAGATTTGACATCCAAGCCATGGTATTTTCAATAACGTCATATGAATGCAAAATTTGGACAGTGAAAAAGATAGGGATAGATTTTCTTGCTGTCTTTGAATTATGATGCTGGTGAATAATACTATATATATCATGGACTGTCCAAAGAATAAACCAAACCAGTCGGTGGTCCTCCTTTCAGCCCATTACCCTCCCGGAATTGACTAAAGCCCTCTCCACAATCCGTAAGACCACCTGTCCTTCAGACCCTATTCCTTCGTATTGGCTCCCAGAACCTTCTCTAGCACAGAGGGAAGTTGATTGATAGAGGAGTTACCTGCTGCCTGACCGAACGCGATTTCGTTGGGGGTAAGATCTTATCGACGGAGCATAGCGCCTCTGGAGAAGGCACTCAGGCCGACGGCACAGCAACGTGCTGAAAACGAGCGGCTGAAAACGAGTGGCTGCAGCGTGGAGGTGAATACTTCGCGGCGGGAAAGCTCTGGGTAGGCTGCTGTTGCGGCCTAGGACCTCGTGGCGGCTAGATTTCTAGGTCTGTCTCTCCTCACAGAATGGCCCATTTTTCCCGGCATGGTTTTTTCTACGTCTGAGCTGGTTTTTTTCTTCACAGTTCTTTGCAATAATTTTGGCTGTCATTTCCTTTGTGCGTTTTAGTGAGTTTCTTCAGGAGATTTGATTTTAATTTTGAATTTCAAAAAAAAAAAAAAAAAAAAAAAAAAAAAAATAGAAAGAAGTAAGGAAGATCAGGTTGTAGATCTGCCATTTTAACTCTAGTTATAGTTTCTGGTAGCACAGCACAGGGTGTCGGGCTCATGCTGGCGCGTCCTCAGTGCCTCGTCTGCGGTACCCAGCGTGGCACAGTGACATGGAGTATGCCGTGGTTGCGCGTCCGAGGCGCTAAGCATGGAGCAGGAGCTCCAGGATAAAGCTAAGTAGGTTCTGTCCTTGCCTGCGCAGGAGATGCTGGTACCTATGACTGATACTCCCATACTAGAGGCTCCTGCTTCGCCACAAAGTGTAGTGCAGGCTGTGCTGGGTCCCTCTGCCTCGACGGCTTTGGAGTGATACTCTAGCGGATTTTTCTCCAGAATTTGTTCTGTTGTTGCACCAAGTCTTTTGTTTGCGGCGGCAGGGGGCCGCTGCGGGACTTTCAACGGAACTTGGGGAGTTCTCGGGTATGAGATCAGCTAAGAGAGCTCGTTCCTTGGAAGAGCATTCAACGGAAGCGGACTGGTTTGAAGAGGATGAGTTGGACATTGAACCAGAAGCGGGCGTAGAGGATTTGGAGGAAGGTGAGATTGCAGAGCCGGAAGATCAGGCTAGGATTATTCGTGTCTTTTGCAGAGAAGAGTTGACGGCTTTAATTACGGAGTCGCTTCAGGCACTTAATCTGTCGGTGGGGCCACCAGCAGAGGAGACGACGGTAGAGGACCCGCTCATTCAAGCTATACGAAAGACTCAAGCAGTGTTTCCTGTGCATCGGGTGGTCAGGCAGATGATTCAGGATGAATGGGATCTGCCTGAGGTGGGACTCCGAGGCATAAGGGCTATGAACCGCCTCTACCCCTTGTCGGATCAGGAATGTGAGACATTTCATTCTCCGCACGTAGATGCAGCCGTCTTGGCTGTTACCAAAAAGACTACCATTCCGGTGGAGAGCAGTGCGGCCCTCAAAGATGGGCAGGATCGCAGGCTTGATTCTTTGTTGAAACAGGCGTTAGATGCTTGCAAGGATAGTGCATTGACCTCAATCTGTGGAGCTTGGGTGGCTAGGGCCTGCCTTCATTGGTCTCAGCACCTGCAGCGTCCAGTTGGCCAGGCACAGGATCAGGAAGCCGATATTACCAGATTGGAATCGGGTGCGGCTTACTTAGCAGATTTACAGTATGATCTCATTAGGGCATCGGCCAATAGCATGGTGTCTCTGGTATCGGCCCGGCGTTATCTTTGGTTTCGGAATTGGGTGGCAGATAGTTCCTCCAAGTCTCGGCTCAGCAAGCTTCCGTTTAAAGGCAAACTGCTGTTTGGAGAAGATCTCGACAAGTTAGTCAAGGATTTGGGGGAATCCAAAGGTGGTCGCTTGCCTAAAGATACACCAAAGTCCGGGTGAGTGGCACCATCAGTGAGAGGTCAGACACGGGATTTCAGGCGTTTTCGTACTTCGCGTTTGGGAGCTTCCCAAAGAGGGCGCTTTCCCTCTCGAGGGCAAGGATTTCGAGGGGCGGGCAGAGGGTTTGCTAGCCCCTCTTCCTTGGGGTTTTGTAAGGCCCAATGAAGTCAGGGGAGTTCAGGCCATGGAGCATCCCATGGGGGGGTGGGGGGGGGGTCGGATTCGGGATTTTCTTACAGCCTGGGCTCAGATAACATCTGACCGTTGGGTGCTGGAGGTCATTCGTGAGGGTTATGCCCTCGAGTTCATCAGGCCTCTGGCTGAATCCTTCGTTCTCTTGCCCTGCAGGACACGTTCAAGGGCCGTAGCGGTGGAGGAGCGTTGTCTCGTTTACTCCAGTTGGGGGCACCGATTCCCATGCCTCCAGACCAATGCGGCTGCGGTCGATACTCAATTTATTTCGTGGTTCCCAAAAAAGGCGGGTCCTTTTGTCCAAGTCTAGATCTAAAAGGGGCAAACCGTTGTCTATGGGTAACTCATTTTCGAATGGAAACCTGGCATTCGGTGATCATGGCAGTGAGAAAGGGAGAGTTTTTGATGTTTCTCGATCTCACTGAGGCATACTTGCATATTCCGATCAGGCCGGAGCATCAACGTTTTCTATGGTTTGCAGTGCCTCAGGGACATTTTCAGTTCCAAGCGTTGCCTTTCGGTCTGGCAATGGCTCTGCGCACTTTCACCAAAGTGATAGTAGTGGTGGCTGTGGCATTGCGCAGAGAGGGAGTGTTGGTACATCCCTATCTCGACGATTGGTTGATTCAAGCAAAGTCCATGATCAAAAAAGTGTACAAGCTACAGCCAGGGTTGTTCAGCTTTTAGAGAGCCTCGGCTGGGTGGTCAACAGGACCAAAAGCAGTTTGATTCCGTCTCAGGAGGTTCTGGAGTATTTGGGAGTTCACGTCGACACTTGGCGGGGTTCGGTGTTTCTGCCGGATCAAAGAGCTCAAGGTCTTAGTCTCTTGATAAGCACATTCTTGAAGAGTCAAGCTCCTACGGCCTGGCAGTATCTCCGGGTGATGGGTACGATGGCAGCAACTCTAGAAGTGGTTCCATGGGCAAGAGCGCACATGCGTCCTCTGCAGAGCTCCTTGCTGCACCACTGGTCCCATCAGGACCATGCTCTGTCCAAACAACTTCCTTGCCCGAAAGCAGTCAGAAAGTTGCTTCAGTGGTGGTTGCTCCTGGAGAAACTCTCGGCGGGCATACCTCTAGAACAGCCACAGTGGGTTCCTGTCCTAACAGATGCAAGTCTAGCAGGATGGGGAGCCCATTGCGGGGGACTCTTTGCGCAAGGGCTCTGGAATGCAATGGAAGGCCAGTGGTCAATCAATCGGCTGAAATTGAGAGCAGTGGCTCTAGCACTCCGAGCATTCGAGTCCAATCTTCGGGGTCAAGCAGTTCGAGTTCTGTTGGACATTGCCTCCATGGTGCCATATCTCAACAAGCAAGGCGGTACAGGCAGCATGGCTCTAGCGGAGGAAGTGTCAGCGGTGTTCAGCTTGGCGGAGAGTCGGCTTCAGGTGCTGTCGGCGGTGCACATTGCCAGGGTGGACAATGTGACAGCGGATTATCTCAGTCAGGTTTGCATGGATCCTGGAGAATGGGAACTTCACGCAGACGTCTTTGTATAGATCGTACACAAATGGGGAACGCCCATAATGAATCTGATGGCCACTTTCAGCTCAGCCAAGGTAGGGCACGCTTCTTCAGCAGAAGGAGAACGTGAATGTCTGAAGGCCTGGATGCCTTGTTGCATCCGTGGCCTGCAGAGGGTCTCCTATATGCCTTCCCGCCATGGGCGCTCATAGATCGAGTAGTCCAATGCCTAGAGGCTCATCGGGGGCGGGTACTTTTGGTCACCCCAGATTGGCTTCGGAGGCCATGGTACACCGACCTGGTGCACATTCTAGACGGGTCGCCTTGGCGTCTTCCATTCAGGGAGGATCTCCTGCAGCAGGGTCCTCTGCTGATGCTGCAAGTGGATCGGTTCTCGCTTACGGCTTGGCTCTTGAAAGAGCAAGGTTAAAGAAAAAGGGTTACTCTCAGGCGGTGATCTCTACCTTGCTTTTTGCCAGAAAGCGTTCAACCTCACTGGCGTATATTCGCGTCTGGCGTGTTTCTGAAAATTGGTGCGCGACGAGTGCGGCCTTCCGCAGCTTCAGTGCCCGAAATTTTGAATTTTCTGCAGGATGGTTTTGACAAGGGGCTGGCGGCAAGCTCTTTGAGAGTGCAGTTGGCAGCTATCTCTTGCTATCGCGGAAAGGTGCAGGGTGTCGATTTGGGCGTTCATCCAGATGTCCTGAGGTTTTTAAGAGCAGTGTTTCGTTTGCGGCCGCCCAAGAGTGGTTCTTCCACCTTGGGATCTTAATTTGGTCCTTAATGCAATGACAAAAGAGCCCTTCGAACCCTTTTATCAGGCTTCCTTGAAGGATTTGACCTTGAAAGCAGTCTTTTTGGTAGCGACTTGTTTGGCATGCCGAGTCTCGGAGTTACAGGCCTTGTCTTGTCGGGAGCCTTTTCTTACTTTCTTTAAGGATAAGGTAGTGTTGCGTCCCGTTCCGTCATTTCTACCAAAGGTGGTATCACCGTTTCATGTGAACCAATCGGTTTCTTTACCGGTGCTAAGTCCTTCAAAGGATTGTTCTTCGGAGCGTGGTTTACGTTCGCTAGATTTGAAGAGAATTCTTCGTATTTATCTAAAAAGGTCGGAGTCTTTTCGTAAGACGGATCGGTTGTTTATGCTGTTTGGAGGATCGCGAAAGGGAGAAGCAGTGGCCAAGGCTTCTATTTCTAAATGGATCCACGAGGCAATTTCCTCGGCTTATTTATTGCACGGTCGTCAAGCTCCCTTAGGCTTGCGAGCTCATTCTACCAGAGCTCAACCAGCTTCGTGGGCGGCGTATACCTCAGTTCCTCCGGTAGAAATGTGCAAGGCGGCGACATGGTCTTTGCATACTTTCAGTAAGCATTATTGTCTGGATATTCAGGCGTCGGAGGATGCCCATTTCGGATCGGCAGTGTTGCGAGCTGGTCTAGTGGGCACCTCCCATTGATTTACTGCTCTGTTACATCCAAGAGGTGCGGGACTGGACTGGAGGGACGATAAGGAAAGAGAAATTTGACTTGCCTGCTAATTATAGTTCCTTGAGGAACTCCAGTCCAGTCCCAAATCCCACCCAGGGTTTTTTCAGTACAGGCGAGTAACGTAGAACTTCTACGGTTGCATCAGTGTAAGCGGTTAAAGGAAAACTCACCAAATTATGCGTCTCGGGCTAGTTGGGCTCACTAGCTTGCTTTCTTTCTTCTCTTTTTCTCAACCCCTGGGGCAGTAAAAGAAAAATTCCTCGGGGTTTGAGGAAGGACCTTAAAGTTGATGGTCATATTTGACTGTTAGTATCGTTTGATTAATATTAGCTACTTATTTGTTGCTCCGCTTAGTCTGTTTTGTCAATAGGTCACTGGAAGCTGATGGGAGGTGCCAGCGATGTATGTGCTAGTGACCTCAGAGTTCTGACATGCCCAGTCTCCATGCTGCGGGAGGAGGTGCACTACCCAGAGGTGCGGGACTGGACTGGAGTTCCTCAAGGAACTATAATTAGCAGGTAAGTCTAGGTAATTTCTCTTTGCTTACGACCGGGGTTCTGTATTTAATCGCTGTCTCACTTGATCTGTCAGCCGCTTTCGATGTAGTTGACCATCATACCCTTCTCACACGCTCCATAGAGTTGGTCTCTCCGGCATGGTTCTTCTCTGGTTTTGTTCTTTTCTTTCCAACAGGTCTTTCTCAGTTCTTTCTGGGTCCACTTCCTCCCTCCCATCCCCCCTTCAGTGTGGTGTCCCTCAGGGTTCAGTCCTGGCCCCACTTACTGTTCAATATCTTCCTAGTGCCTCTTCCCCTCTTAGTTCAACAATACAGTATCTCTGCATACTACTATGCAGACGACATCATCATTCTCCACTACACTGATTCCACAGCCCCAGATATTGGCCCCCTCAATGCTTGCCTGTCCTGCGTAGCCTCCTGGCTATCCGCGAACTTCCTACACCGATTCCAAAGCCCCAGATATTGGCCCCCTCAATGCTTGCCTGTCCTGCGTAGCCTCCTGGCTATCCACAAACATCCTACACATTAATCTCTCTAAAACTCTAGCCATCTGGTTTTCCGCTGGCAACCGTGCCCCCCTTCTTGTCACTCTTCCCCCATTCCCATCGTCACATCCTTACATTATCTCAGTGTTACCCTTGACTCGTCCCTTTCTTTCAAAGACCACATCTCATCTGTAGTCCAGTGCTCCTTCTATACCCTAGGCAACTTCGTGTGGTCCGCCCTTTCCTCTCCAACCACGTTACTCTTGTCTCTCGTCGTGTCATGTCTTGACTACTGTAACGCTTCCCTGGTCGGCCTTCCCCAAACCCAAATGCGTAGACTTCAGCTGGTCCACAACACAGCAGCCCACATCTTGGCCCATGCCTCCCGGTTTGACCACATCACTCCCCTCTTCATTCGCTTACACTGGCTCCCCATCTCATTCAGAATTCAGTACAAAATCCTTATCTTTGTTCATAGGTCAATTCACACTGGCATTCCACTCTACCTCTCTGATTTGGTCGATCTTCATTCCCCCCCCATTGACTCCTCAGGTCTGTCCATTCTAATTGTCTATTTCTTCCATCTCCATCCCCATCCCATGCCCACCTGGAATCTACTCGTTCCTCCGCTTTCTTTCTTGGACCCCTGTCTCTGTAACTTGCTCCCGTCAGCACTCCGCCTGTAATCCTCATTCCCCGTCTTCAAAGCCCATCTCTTCTGCTCAGCCTTCGACCTCCCCCTTATCTCCTCCCCCATGCTGATGTCCAGTCCTCGCCTTCCCTCCTTTATGGCTGTCCCATCTTTACTCTGCTCTCTCTTTCCTATCCAAATTATTGGCATTCTATTTTCCTTTCCCTAGCAGTACCTCATTTTTACAAGTTTGTAAACTGCTCTATGCCTTTGATTCGAGCGGTATATTAAGTTTTTGAATAAAGATAAAGAAAGATAAAGAAGATCAAACTTAAGCTTTCTTTAGAAGCTCAGATGACAAGACTGACTTTCATATTTTGGACACATCATGTGAAGAAAAACATAGTTATTCACCTGTAACAAGTGTTCTCCGGGGACAGCAGGAATCAGTCTGTGCCAACAGAGCCCACGTGAAAGCATTGCCCCAACTTTCAAAGAAAGCCTTTGGGAGATTCACCACACATGCATAGTCCCCTTCCCACCCAAGGGTGCCATCTTGCCTTAGTCTAATGACATAGCTAAGATGGCAAAAAACCCCCCAAAAAACATGTAAAGAGGCAACTCCAAGGGGAGGAGGGAGGGTTGTGAGGACCAATTCCTGCTGTCCCCAGAGAATACCTGTTACAGGTGAGTAACTACGCTTTCTCCAGGAACAAGCAGGAAGTCAGTCCTCACATATGGGACTCCACAGCTACAGGCTACCGAGAACCTGTACAAAATGTCATGGGTTAACCGTGAGCTGCAGCAGTTGAGTCCCAACTGAGAGACTCTTGCAAGACCCAAGTGTCCAGTGGGGAACCAGCACTCCAGTAGCCTGAAACCAGAAGGGTCTAAGGGCAGGAATTGCCTATACCCCAAAGAGAATACAGAACACGGCCTGGCCAAAGATGCTGTCCCATCGGGACTCCCTCTCCAGGCAGCAGTGAGCTGCAAAGGTATGGACTGAAGACCAGGTGGCAGCCCGGTAGATTTCCATCAAAGGTACGGAACACAGATTTGCCACAGAATTGGCCATGGCTCTGACACCATGTGCCATGACCCTATGGTCTAGTGAGATCCCAGCTTGGTTACAGGTGAGGGCAATGCAGATCGTCACCCAAGTGGATAAAGTTTGCTTGGTTACTGGAAGCCCCAATCCACTGGTGTCATAGGAGTCCACTGCAATAGAAGGAGAGGTCCCTCTTACAATACAGAGTATGGAGAATGGTCTCTACCTTGCTGGCGGGAGGTCCGAGGAATAAGGTGGGGAGCACCACCTCCTGACTGAGGCGGAAGGGGGACACCACCTTTGGCAGAAACTTAGGGTATGTGCAGAGCACCACCCTGTTCTTGTAGAACCTCATGTAGGGCAGCTCTGCCATCAGAGCCTTCAGCTCACTGACCCTGCGAGCTGATGCGAGTGCCATGAGAAAGATAACCTTCCAGGAGTGGTACCTCTGGTGGCAAGTAGCCAGGGGCTCAAACGGTGGCTTAGTGAGCTGTGAGCATACCACATTGAGATCCCACTCTGCCACTGGTGGGCGGACAGGAGGCTTGGACAAGATAAGGACCCACAAGAAATCAGAGATAAGGGGCTGAGCCGAGAGGGGCTTGCCCTCGACAGCATGGTGTTGTGCCACAACGGTGCTCAAGTGCACTCTGACAGAGTTGGACTTCAGTCCCACATGGGACAGGTGGAATAGCTACTGGAGCACCAGCCTCACCGAGGAGAATGGGTTTGCCTGCCTCTCGGCGCGCAACATTGAAAAACGATGCCACTTGAAGGCGTACACCCTTCTTGTGGAGGCCTTGCAGCAAGCCAGAAAGACCACCTCCACATCATGTGGGAGGTTGAAGGGAGCTAGAGCTACCCTTTCAGCAGCCAAGCTGTGAGACAGGGATCCCAGGTTGGGATGCAGAAGAGAGCCCTCTTCCTGGGGAATCAGAGGTGCTGCCGACAGACAGAGAAGCAACAGGAACCAAGGTTGTTTGGGCCATCGGGGGGGCTACCAGAATGAGTGATGCCCTGTTGCGCAGGACATTGAAGAGGGTCTTGGCGACCAGCAGTGTCAGCAGGAAGGCGTAAAGGAGACCTTCCATCCATGGAATGAGGAAAGCATCGGTCGCCACCCGGAATGGGTGTGGCTGGCAGGAGCAGAAGTAGGGCAACTTCATATTGTCAGGGCTAGCAAACAGGTCCACTAGGGGGGACACCCCAGAATTGGAAAAGCCGGAGGACAGGTGTTGTCCAGGCCTGGGAGGTAGACTGCCCGCAGAAGCATCCCGTTGCGTGTCGCATGAGGAGAGGGCTACCGCCTCCTGGCAGAGAGAGTATGACCCTATGCCTTCTTGTTTAACACAGAACATTATGACTTGTCTGCATGGACAAGCACAGGACTGGTGCTGCAACCGGTGACAAGATACTTGGAGGGCCAGAAATATCACCTCACAATGAGCTTTCCATACTCGCAGGGAGGCGTCCATAGTAAGGACCCTCTTGGGGGTGGGTGCCTGGAAGGTGGCTGGGGATCTGTCACCAATCAAGGGAGTCTGCCAGTTGGCAGGTCGTTTTTACCCTGTCTGAAAGCCTGCCCTTGGCACCACTGAGCAGACCTCCTATGCAGGTGGGTGCAAGAGGTCAACGTGGACTGTGGAGGCCATGTGGCCCAACAGGCAGAAGAGAAGGCAAGCAGGCACCGACTGGCAGTGTTGCATTTCTGCAGTTAGTGCCCTGAGGTGCTCTGTCTTCTCTGGAGGGAGGCAGGCCTTGGCCTGGGGGGTGTCCAGCTGAGCCCCTATGAACTCCAGGCACTGCGCCAGAGAGAGGTGGGATTTGTGGCAGTTGATGATGAACCCCAGACATTGCAGGACATGGATGGTACGCTCGGTGGCATAGTGCACCTCTGCAGTTGTGCCTCCCCTTATGAGCTGTTGTCCAGGTAGGGAAAGACGAAGGCGGGTTGCTACCACTGCTAGGCACTTGGTGAAAGCACTTGGCAATGACACCAGCCTGAAGGGTAGCACCCTGTACTGGTAGTGACCTCCTCCCACCATGAACCAGAGGTATTGTCAGTGGTTGGGATGGATCAGGATGTGCGTATAAGCATCCTTCAGGTCTAAGGAGCATAGCCAGTTTCCCTGCTGGAGGTAAGGCAGCAGTGTTCCAAGGAAGAGCATCTTGAACTTCTCCCTCACCAGAAATCAGTTCAAGTCCTGTAGGTCCAGAATGGGCCTGAGGCCCCCTGTTCGCTTGGGAACAAGGAAATATCTGGAATAGAAGCCCTTGCCCCAAAAAGGTTTGTGCATTGGCTCCACCGCCTTGTCCGTGAGGAGACCTGTGAGCTTGGTAGGAGCGGAGGGCTTACAGGTTCTCCCGGGAAGAACGTGGTTGGTACCTATTGCAGATGGAGGAGGTATCCCTCCTTGACTACTTGCAGCACTTAGGAATCTGTGGTGATGGAGGACCATCTGTGGGCAAACAGGGTCAGATGCCCCCTGTGGGCTACAGAGGGCCTCCTGGAAGAGAGGAGGCCATACCCAAGGAGTCAAAAACTTCCTCCAGGCTGGGCCGGTGCCTGGATCTTAGGCTTCCAGAAGCCATGCCCTTGCCCTTTAGACTGTTGCCCCTGCTGTGGGGCAGAGAAGGCCTAGTATTGTAGGGCATTACAAAAACCTCTCTCAGGAAGGAAGGCTTCTTCCCCTGCTTATGGATGCACAGAGGTCTTCTTAGAAGTCTGGTCCTGGTCAGGAACTCAGTCTTATCTCGCCTGCCTTCTCTGACATGGGTTTTCTGAAGAGGTTCTCTCCGATGCAAGGGACATCGCTGAGTTTGTCCTGGACCCACTGCTTGAGATCAGATGACTGCAGCCATGCCTGGCATCAGGCCCAGATGCCCACTCTGGTTGAGGATTCAAAGCCATCGTATACTGCTCGAGACAGGAACTTCGAGCACTCCTTGACTGTCGAGGCCAGAGACTTGAATCACTGAAGAGGTTTCCCATCAAGGCCTGCGGAGAAACTGGTGAGCTCCCTCACCTGCTCCTTTAAGTATACGCCAATGTACAACTGGTAAGATTTGACTTGGCAAACCAGTAATCGAGCCCTGGTAGCATTTTCAGCAGACGGCGTCCAAGGTCTGAGCCTCCCTATCCAGGGGCATCGATGAATGAGTCTTTTGGCTCTTGAGTCACTGCATGGCTGACTTGACGACCATAGAATTGTGAGGGAGTTGGGTTTTTTGGAACCCCGGGCTTCAGCAGACTCTGTACATGGCAAAGAGCTATCTTCTCACAATGGGCACTGACATTTGTGTTTCTCACATATAGAGAAAGAGGCGCTCGAGGATCAGAGGGGCAGGCACAGTGAGGGCCTCCTTCAGAGGGGCCTCCTACTGGAGGATCTCAAGTTGCTCCATGCAGGGGTCCTCCTCTGCCTCTGTCTCAAATGTCCTTGCCATATCCCACACAAAGTTGAGGAAGGTAACATCCTCAGGCAGGGAATGGTGCCAGGACACCAGTGCAGACAGGTCTGAGGGCACGTATCTGTGATGCAAGGTGTCTGGGGACTCCTCGTCCTCAGTCTCCCAGTCTGACTTGAAGTCAGAGGAAGAATCCAAGGCTCCGCAATTCCTGTGATAGGGCCCCGAGCCCGAAGGCCTGTGACCCCCTGGGAACCTGTGGTCCGAGCCACATGCACTTGCTGGAGGGGACCGGTGTCTTCAGGAACAGGAACGGGACCAGCACTTTGTCAGATGCCGATGGGTCTCTCGAGGCAGGTGGTGCTTGAGGATAGGCTTGATGACCAGGAAGCTCTCGAAGTTGAGGGTCCAGTCGTCATCAGGGCAGATGAACCGGAGGAACCAGATATCAGCACCTGCTGCTGTGCCAGAAGAGCAGTGATACTGCGCTCCAAGTCTGCCATTCTGGTCTCCATGCCAGATGGCTCAGCAGCCTTTGACACAGGCGCCAATGGCCAGTGTCTGTTCCATCGAGGGGGAGTCCTTGACCAGGATGGCCTTGGGGGTCAAAGGCCGGTTGCCCAATGCTGACGACTCCTTTCAGGGCAGCTTGTGAGGCCGCTCCCACTCTGACCCCTCGGACTCATGCCAGGGACTGTGTAGCCTGGTGTGGGATTTACCCACTTTTCCAGACCCGTTCTCTGAGGCGGTCTTTGAGGGTTCTGAGCTGTTCTTACATTCCACCTCCGGGGAGTTCCTCTCAGAGAAGCCACAGCCATGGGATTCCAAGGCATCACGGGGCACAGAGGTACTGGAGTGTGGCGTCACCGGGGACTCTGGTGCAGAGTCGGATCTATGGAAGAACTTTTCCTGCTGCGGCTGGCAGCTCTTGATGGCTTTTGCGGACATGGACTTGCAAAGGTCACAGCCTGAGTTGACGTAGTCTGGCCAGAGGCAACAGAGGCAGCAGTCATTTGGGTCAGTGAGGGACATCATCTTACAGATCACATTTCTTGAAGCCACTGGAGGCCATGGGGAAAACAGGTCCTTGGACCTAGGTGAGGATCAGAGGTCTACCGGCCAAAAAGGGCACGAGGCACAGGTGGTCAAGGGACACCTTGAGAAAAATCAAGGAAAACCAACTCGAGGAGCAAAGCCGAGACTTTTTCTGGGGTGGGCTCTGCAGAAAAAAAGGAGACTGGGGCAAGGTGGCACCCTAGGGCGGTAAGGGGACCATGCATGCGTGGTGCATCTCCCAATGGCTTTCTTTGAAAGATAGATAGTTCCATCAGCACCATTACCCTTATGTGAGGGCTGACTTCCTGCTTGTTCCCGGAGAAGAGATCAATAGAGAAAGACATCATACTTGGCAAGGTTGAAGGTCAATGTAAAAGAGGAAGGCCAGCAATGAGATGGACTGATACCATAATAGCAGCAATGCATGCCACTCTATCAACAATTAGCCGCCTGATTGAAGGCCAAACATAGTTTAGGACAACTATCCAGAGGGTCACTATGAATCGGCACAGACTCAACAGTACTTAAAGATATTGATAGTGTGGTGTGCTCATAGTCAAGACCCCCTAGTACAGAAATGGAAATCTCATGATTGCCATGTATTCCCCAGGACTAACCAAACTGCTGTAAGTCCATCCTCAATCAGGTCTCAACTGGGTTAAAAGTTCAACTGGGCTCTGGAGTCCTGACAAAACCTTCATCAACCATTGCATGATATGCCCATCTACAATCCACTGGAGACAGAAATACCGAAGAACATGTGGCTGCATGGTGCCCTATATGAGGTAAATCACCACCTTTTATTCTCTATCTCCATCCGCTGGCATAACCTTTTCATACTGGACTGATCTGGTGGACAATAAGGAAATTCAGAATTCAGAATACATAGGAATTAACATACAACTTTTAGAATGACAAAAATAATTTTCAAAGAACCCAAAGTTTAAAGTACTACTGTATGTGAAAATTCAATAACTAGCTCTCTCCTCTATGTTGTTAACTACGTTAATACTACTACTCATACATGAAACTTGCAGTTATCCAGGTGCTTTGGAACAAATTATTCCATGCCTCATTATGCATTGCTTATATAAAAAAGGTACATTGTTTCTTTCAGCAACTCAGGTAGATTCTGCAGCAAAAATGAAAATTCTGTGGCAATTCTCCAATGCACTTACATATGTTTGCATATTATTATATATGCCAAATTCTAGCAAGCTTTAAAATAGAATTTTCCAACCTATTGTGTATGAATCTATTTTGCAGGTTTCTTTTTCATTTTCTCGGGTATTTATTCACTTTTCACCTCCTTATTTTCCTTTTCCTATGCTCTCACAAGACTTTCCCCCCCCTCTCAAAAAGGGTGCCGCTTTCTCTTATCTCCCTCCTAATTTCATTCCTAGGATTTCCCTCTCTTGCCTTCCTCCCTTCTGCTGTGATATTTCACCCTTTATACTTTATTCACCCCGGTCCAACATCCCACTTCCCCCCCTTTATACCAGATTCACCTCATTCCCTTATCATCTTTCCCCCAATCCTTCCATCCAAGAGCACACAAAAACCAAGAGCACGCAAACAAGCATGTGCATGTGCCTTCTCATGCGCCAGGACTTCGGAATGCTCTCCCTGAGAAGACAAGAGCCATCTCAGAGCTCCTAATCTTTCAGGGAACACTTTGGAAATGAACCGTAAACTCATGGAACCTAAAAGACTCAAAATAGTTAATAGCGAGAATACCCGTTAACAAAAGTAGATTAATTCGGCCACTCTCAGATCAAAATAATGTAACAAGCAACATAAGTAAAACCAGAACAACATGAATAAAACAATTCGGATACATTTTGTTGAATCATCTGTGGGCATATTTGGTTCTATTATTTTGGTTTTAAAAAGTTTAATGTTATATGTAAATATGTACATTTATTTTTGTTAAATGTAAACCGCTTTGATTTAAGATAGGGCAATCTATAAAAAACAAATAAATCCTACTTGTTTCCTCACCCCTCCATGCTTCCCCATTCATTCAGCCACTTTCACTCTTGCCTTAAGGGCATATCCCTGTTAACTGTTCACAAATTTTCTCTGAAGCGCTTTGATCGGAATTATTTTTGAAGCAGGAAAAAGGCTGAAATACAACTTACACCAGTCAAAGACCCATTCACACATCAGGAGATTTCTTAATTTATATTGTATATGAGAAAACAAAAAGGCATAAACTGTTCACAACAGTGCCACCGAAATGAAACTTCCATGAAACCATTTCACTCTATGGAACAATCATCTCTGTTTGCAGACTTGCTTAGGACAATCACCGATTTGAAAAGTGCAGTTCATAAAATAAAAAAATGTAAAAAAATTCCTGCCTTTCACCATCACCGAGTAGACAGACTTTCCAACTTAATTCACTGTAACTCACCTTTCTCAATGTCATCCATTGGAGAAACAGGAGACTTTTCTTTGGGTGGAGAAGTTTTGACATTGTTTGGAGTCTTGTTTGCATTTCGCATTAGCTGCTGTTGCTGTTCAATGCGTGACTGAACCTTGCTGCTTCCTTCAGCTCTGAATCCAAGATTTAAATGATTAACACAATATTCTAAGTCTGACTTTCCAAAAATTCTTAACTTGAGTCAGTTTCTGCATTAACTAATTCACATAAAAACAAAAGGACCAAGAACAGATGTGAAACTGGATTATGCATTGGACCATAATTTCAAGCTAGTTTCTAGCGATTCCAAAAGAGACTGATCTCAAGTTACTTCTGTGCCAACAGCAGAAACACACGAGGGTACTATAAAACTGGTAAATCTGATCATGAAATGAGGCTATAGCCTCAAAACATGTTTTTAGATGTTTTTCTGAGCTGACATTCCAGGAATTAACAGCTCAGCTCTCTGTTCCAAGAGACTCAGCTTATTCCTGCCTCACCTTGGAGGAAGAGCTGCCTCCAACTCACACCATCATGCGGATTACAGAAGATAAATAAAAATAAATAAATTACAAGGATGTGTTTATTTATTTGCATATATTTCTATACCGCTCCTTCCAGTGATCAGTCGCAGTTTACATTTTAACAAATCGGTTCTGCAACTATAGCAGTTACATATAACAGCGATAACAATCATCAAATAAAATATAAAAATGCTCAACATTTTCTTGAATGCTTGAAAAACACAAAATTCAGCTAACAAGACCAATTTGTATTGTGATGAAGACACATGTATTCTCCAAATCATTTCATTTAAGCAAACTGGAATAGTATTTGTCATTCTTGATTACGTTTCTTGGAGTCTAAATGCCACATATATATACTATATAGTAAAAGCATGAATATAAAAAAACAGAGCCATTTCCATTGGTTTACACTAGATTGAGACTGAAGTATAAGGTGACATCACTGAAACAAAATGGTTTCTTCCATGTTTGCTGTGTTGAATGTTAAGCTGTTGTGTAAATCCATGCAAGTAAAAAAAACATTCAAATATAATAAAGAATAGTGTATTTAGCTCATACCTTTCCAGTAGTAGCTCAAGGCACATTATATTAAGATACAGCATTTCCCCATCTCTGGAAGGCTTACAATCTAGGTTTGTACCCAAGGCAATGAAGGGTTAAGTGGTTTGCCCAAGATCACAAGGGGCAGGAGTGGGATTGGAAGTTTCGCTGCCCTTTTGACTTAACGTTGCAGCTTCCCCAAAAGCAGCCGCTCTCAAGCTATCCTAGTGTATCTCCTAGCCAGCGTAGTTTATTTTTTCTATTTGTCTTTCAGCAACAAATAGTTTACAAATCTTGCAGATCTGATCTACTATGATGCACAATTAAAGTACCTTAAAGACTCCCCCTTCCTCATTTCTACTCCCACTATTCCCCTCACTGTCCCTTACCTACCCCAATCCCATCCTATACCATCAGTGGAGAGTCTATAAAAAGTCTTGAAGGTAATGAAAATTTGATGATATTGAAGTCCATCAGGTTTGTAAAGTCCACGCTATGAATAAAGTACCCCTCCAAACTTACCCCAATTCCTTAGGTTACACCAGAGTCATACAGCAGTCACATCAACTTTAAACCACAAAATTAGTAGCATATATAGTAACATACATAGTATATGATGGCAGATAAAGACCAGCATGGTCCAGCTGGTCTGCCCAGCAAGGCGGCAAGAGTAGGTGCACTTGCCGCTCCGTGCGGGTCACCTCTCCCCATGCCTTGTTTAGGGGTGTACCAACCGCTCCATGTAGGTCACCCCTATTTGTTCAGATATAAGAGAGATAGTTATGCTTATTTTGATTTTATCCTGTTGCTATAAAAAGGGATCCACTATGTCTGTCCCATGCCATTTTGAATTTGTCACTGTATTTGCCCCCACCACTTCCATCGGGACAGCATTCCAAGCATCCACCCCCCTTTCAGTGAAAAAGTATTTCCTGACATTGCCTTTCAGTTTATCCCCTTGCAGCTTCATGTTATGCCTTCTAGTTTTACAGCTTCCCCATCTTTGGAAGAGGTTTGTTTGTCCATTAATACTCTAAGGGGCTTGTTTACAAAGCCGCGGTAGCGGTTTGCGATCGTAATCGGAGCCGCGGCCCCATTGATTTCAATGGGGCCGCGGCTGCGATCGCGAACCACTACCGCGGCTTTGTAAACAAGCCCCTAAGTATTTAAAGATCTGAATCATATCTCCCCTGTCCCTCCTCTCCTCCAGAGTGTACATATTTAGGTTTAAAAGTGCCTTCTCATAAGTCTTATGACGCAGGCTCCAAATCATTTCGCTTGCCTTCCTCTGAACCACTTCCAGCCTTTTTATATCCTTTGCGAGATACGGTCTCCAAAACTGAACACAATATTACAAGTGAGGCCTCACCAGTGACTTGTACAGTGGAATTAGTACCTCTTCCTTTCTGCTGGTAATTCCTCTCTGTATGCAGCCAGCATACTTCTAGCTTTTGCCACCGCCTTGTCACTCTGTTTTGCCACCTTGAGGTCATCAGAAATAATCACACTGAGGTCTTTCTCCTGGTTCATGCACATCAATCTCTCCCCCTATCGCATACAATTCCCTTGAATTTCTGCTTCCAAAGAGCATGACACTGCACTTCTTCACATTAAATCGTAACTGCCAAGCATTAGACCATTCTTCCAGCTTTTGTAGATCTTTTCTCATGTTCTCCACTCCCTCAGGGGAGTCCACTCTGTTGCAAATTTTGGTGTCATATGCAAAAAGACAGACTTTTCCATTCAGCCCTTCGGCAATATCACTTATGAATATATTGAACAGTACTGGTCCCAAGACCGAACCTTGGGGCACACCACTAATTATCTTCCTTTCATCTGAGTGGGTTCCATTTACCATCATCCGCTGTTGTATGTCAGTCAACTAATTTCTGATCCAGTTCACCATCTTGGGACTCATCCCCAAGCTATTGAGTTTATTGATAAGCCTCCTATGAGGAACAGTATCAAAGGCTTTGCTGAAATCTAGGTAGACCACATCCATCACATGCCCTTGATCTAGTTCTCTGGTCATCCAGTCAAAGAACTCAATCAGATTTGTTTGGCAAGATTGTCCTTTGGTAAAACCATGTTGCCTCGGATCATGCAACCTGTTGGTTTCTAGGAAGTCCACTATTCGCTCTTTCAGGAGCGCCTCCATTACTTTTCCCACCACAGAGGTAAGGTTTACTGGCCTGTAGTTTGTCACTTCTTTCCTATTACCACTTTTGTGGAGTGGTAGCACATCAGCCCTTCTCCAGTCCAGTGGAAATTCTCCTGTCTCCAAGGATCTATTAAAAACATCCTTTAAAGGGTCCTGCAAGAACTTCTGAGCTCTTTCAGTATCCTGGGGTGTATCCCATATGGTCCCATAGAATTGTCCACTTTCAGTTTTGCAAGCTGCTCTAACACATCAATCTTTTGTGAATGGTATGGTATCTACTCCATTCCCATTTGTATATTTGTCAATCACAGTTGGTCCTTCTCCAGGATTTTCTCTAGTGAAAACAGAGAAGTATTCGTTTAGCATTTTCGCTTTTTCAATGTCACTTTCCATGAATCCGTTCCTAGCACTTTTGAGTCCTACAATTCCACCTCTGATTTTCCCCATCTCCCAAAAATACCTGAAAAAAGTCTTGTCACACACTTCACATCTTTAGCCATCTTTTCTTCTGCCTTTGATTTTGCTATCCTTATTTCTCGTTTTGTCTCTTTTAGTTTGATCTTGTATTCTTTTCTGTATTTCTCTGTTTGCGAGTTTCTGAATTTTGTGAAAGCTTCTTCTTTTCCCCACATCCCCTGCATTTCAGCAGCTTTAATATTGCTTTTGGCATACAAGGCTACTCCTCCTCCTTTTCTACCTTCTCTCTTTTAAATAGATTATAGCCAACTATGGCTATATTCCATTCATGTGACTCAAACCATGTTTCTATAATGGCCACAATTTCCAAAGTCCATTTCTACCTTTAGGGCTTTCAGATTAGGAACTTTGTTGGCTAGGCTTCATGCATTTGTACACATTACTTTCCAGCATTATCCTTCCTTATTAAATGTTTATACCAAGTACCACAATCATTCCCCTGCTTCCTCTTGGGCTTGATTCAGCTCTTCAAAGGACCCCCAGATATATCTGAATCTCTCCAGTCACCCATACACATAACTATGAGGCATGATATATTCCATACATCCCCACCACAAGTCAAACGGTGACACCACATCTGACTTCCAATGCCTGGCAATCAGTAATCTTGTTACTACCATCCCCAGGTGCCTTAATTGGATCTTCTCCACCCGTAGGCCTGGCGATTTCCCATTTAGAAAGGCCACCTCCACCCTTTTATCCATTATGATAGCCACCAGCTGCCCACAAGCCTCAAAAATACTATCCCAGAATTTCTGTATATGACTACATGACCATCAGATATGGGCATATGTAATTTCTGCCCCACAGGATCAAAAGCAATTTTTTGAACCCTTCCTAAATTTTTATCAGGTACACCGGAGTGTAATGCCAGTGCTATAACATCTTATAGTTGGGTCAGTAAGATATTGCTAGCTATAAAACCCAAATTATTATATACTCTATCCCAATTCTTTCATCCCAGCTCCCATTCACATCCTCTTCCCATAACGTCTGGAAAGAAAATGGATGCCCTCATCCAGTGTCCATTAAATAAAATTTTGCTTTTGCCCCTTTGGAGCCTCTTGAAAAATTACTTTGACAGACTTTGGGTTCTGGCTTCTACCCTCTTCTGAACCTTTTTACATACACAGTGCAGAGCCTGGCAATACCTAAACAAGTCAGTTGCAATTAAATCAAATTGGGACTTTACATAATTGCTCAAAACTAACCAGTCCCTCTTCCCCCAAGAATTACCTAATACTAGTCAGTCCTATACTTTCCCACTTGGCAACCCTCCCCCCACCCATCCTTTAATCCTGGTGGAAATTCCAGGTAGCACCATACCATAGTAAATCTTGAATAAGGTCTCCCCCTCCGTTCACCCAAACACACTTTTCCATTTTCCCTAAATTCTAAGAGTAAGGGCTGTGTACAGATTCCCTACCCAATTAAGAGAAATTTTTAGCTCCAGTTGCCAGATCCTGGCCCACAAGGGCATATCTCCCATTTCCTGTTGTTCAGTCCTTACGCACTCTATGTTTCCTCTCCCCTTCAGTCCAATAAAGCCTTCATCTGGACCGCTTCACAATACTGCAGAAAATTAGTGACTCCTAAAACCACCCTTTTCTCTCACTTTATACAAAATCTCTCTCACTACCCAAGGTTTTGTCCATGCCCAAATTTACAAAAAGATCTTAGACTGGCATTTCCTAAAGAAAGGATCTGGGATCTTTTCGGAGGAGCACCAAATAAATTGTGGAATAATCATCATTTTGGCTCCTACTAATCTGCTCAACGGGTGTAAGGTTTGTCCACTTCTCCAAATTACCCACCATTTTTTTTTGTTTTAAAAGAAGCCCTCAAAGTTCTCTTTAAAGGGATCTCCCCCCTACAGCTACCAAACTGACCCTTAGGTATCTAATTTGACACTTTGCCCACCAAAAGGGAAGAACCCTGTTTTAATCGTTTTAACAAGGGTTCAGAGCACGAAAGAAAGTCAAGATTTCCGATTTAGAAGTATTTACTTTAAAACAGACACCTTCCCAAGATCTCCCATTTCCTTCTGCAATTCCAATCATTTTTCCAGATGTGTTACAAAAACAAAATACCAAATGCAAATAAGATTATTTTGAGCAGATTCCCCTGCTTGTATCCCTTCTATACTCTGAGTTTCTCTTACTCCCTGTTCCATTTGTTTCACTGTTAGAACAAACAGTAAAGGGCATCCATGGTGGGCTGCCTTAGACAGTTCAAAGACATCGGTATAGCTGACAGATATTCAGTGATGACCTAGGACCATTATAAACTACCTTAACGCAGCCTAGAAAGCTACCCCCCCAACCATTTTCTTTAGGACCTTGAACATAAAAGGCCAATACAACCTATCACAGGCTTTTTCAGCATCTATAGCCAGAAGATGACATTGCAGATTTGACTGTCTCACCTTCCTGATCAAATTTAACATTCTTCTCACATTATTCGATGCCTGTCTTCTCAGGACAAAGCAGATTAGTTCAGGTGAATCAAGCCTGGCAAACATGGCATCAATCTTGTTGCCAAGATCTTCATTAGCAAGTTTAAAATCTATGCCAGACAAGGAGATAGGCCTATATGATCCACACTGGGTGGGGTCCTTCCCTTCCTTATGAAGTATAGGTCATCCACCACCTCTCTCAGGGAGACAGGCATCCAATATTCTATTGTACATCCTAGCCAGAAAATCTAACTGCTCGGCATATATTTTATAGAATTCAGCTATATACCCACCTTACCCTGGGGCTTTACCCCCTGGCAAGGACTTACTCACCAGTAGTATCTCATGGGCCAAAATAGTTTAATCCAAAAGGGCCCTGTCCTCTTCTCTGACCTTTGGTAGTTCTACCCCATCTAAATTTTGCTTGATTTCTTCATCCAAAACCCAATATTCAGGTATGTATGGTTTCTTACAGAATTCTAAGAAGCATTCTCTTATGTCCTCCCCCCTCTGACGACCTGGCCCTCTTTATTCTTGGTCTTAAATATAGCATTGTGGGTCTGTATTTTTTTTTTTTTTTTTTAACTTTTGCCACCAAAACTTTTGAAGTCTTGTTCCCCTGTTCAAAATGCAATTGTTAAATTTTGCACTGAAACAACTTGATCTTTTGCAAGTAAAGTCTGCAAACATGAGCAAGCTTCCTTCAACTCATCTTTCTCCCTTTTCCAATAATCTCATTTTTATCTCCGACCTCAAAATACATTCCCTTAATGCTTCCTTCTTTTCTTTCTGTTTTTTTCCTTATAACTCCCTGCAGCTATACATTTTTCCCTAACCATTGTTTTCAAACAAACATTCTCATAGGGTTCCTGGATGCACATTCACATCATTTACATTTATTAAAATGTCCCTTCCCACTTGTTCTCTTATATCTGGATCATCCAGAAGCATATCATTCAGTTTCCAGAACTGTAAATCTCTTTTTTCATGTCCACTTCAAGGCTGCACCATATGGCTACATGAACAGACCAAGTGACAAACTATCTCATAATCTTTGACCCTAGGCATGTATCCTCTCTCTCCACAAATATGCAGTCAATGCGAGAGTATGAAATCATGGACAACGGAATTAAAAAAAAAAAAAAAAAAAACATTTCTTGGGGTTCTTATATTTCCAAGCATCCAAATTCAGGTTCTCTTATAATGATACCCATCTTTTTCCTTCCCTCTTTAGAGCTTTTGGACCACCCCATGGCTTACCTAATATCAGGTGTTTTGTCACATTGAAATCCCCTTCTATCAGAGTGCCCTTCATGAAATCCTGAATAACCACTCTGTCATAAAAAGCACTCTGATTTTCATTTGGAGCATAAATATTAAACCACCATAATAATCTGGCCATTCAAGCCCCTTTTTTATTTATTTATTTAATTTTCTTATATACCGCGCTATTTGTCATCAGTGCGGTTTACATTGAAACAATACAACAATTGGTCAGATATAACAGACCTATTACAAGTAACAGGAAAATTAACATGGAAGTAAACAGGGAAATCATTTATATTTCTAGAAAATACATGTTGGAGATATATAAAATCTATAGTGTTAGTTAGAGTAGGTATGAGATTAAAAGGATGGGGGAGGGGAAGGGGTGTTTAGGTGTTTGAAGTGTGCGATGAAAAGGTGGTGTTTAAGGGCTTTTTTGAATTGTTTGATGTCTTTAATTGCTCTGATATTGGGAGGGAGTTTGTTCCAACATCTAGGAGCATAATTCGAAAAAGCCCTATTGATTAGCTTTTAAGGAAACTTTTGGTATAAGTAGTGTGTCAACAGCTGGAGATCTCCTGGACCTGTTATTTGTTGTGTGTATGATGAGATCAGAGATGGAATCTGGAGAAATATTATTGAAGGCCCTAAAGGTGGTAAGGATGGCCTTATATTGGATTCTACAGTTTATTGGTAACCAATGAAGCTTCTCTAGAATGGGGGAAATATGCTCACACTTTGATGATCCGCAGAGGACACGAGCAGCTGCGTTCATGGCTAATTGTAGAGGATTAATAGTTATATTTGGTAAGCCATAGAGTATTATGTTAGCATAATCAAAGTGCGGCGTGACTAGAGCTTGAAAGATGGTGCGGAAGTCAGACTTCATCATAGGTCTCAGATGACGAAGGGTTTTTATCTTGAAGTAAACGGCCTTTACGGTGCGTTTTATATGTTCCTTGAAGTCTAACCTTTGATCCAGAATTACTCCTAGATATCGAATATTTGATTTGACTGGGAGATCAGCATCTCTGACTTTTAGAATTGATGGAGGGGAGAAAGATTTATTCCTTGTGATAATTAGAACCTCTGTTTTTTTAAAGTTAATACGGAGGTTTTGAGAGAGAAGCCAATCAGTTATTGAATTAAAACAGTTGGATTAGCACTGTATAGTTTGGGTATGATACAGATATCGGTGAGAATAGCACATCATTCGCATACATAAGGCAGGATATACCAAAAGAGCGTGCGATGTCACAGATTGGCTGCATATAGATGTTGAACAGCAGCGCAGACAAGGAGGAGCCTTGTGGTACACCTTGTTTCTGCTGAAAGGGATTTGAAGTAGCATTACCAATACGAACTTGTTGTAATCTACCTTCCAGGTAGGATTTGCACCAGTCCCAAGCATGGTTCTTGATTCCTTTCTCATGAAGTCGCTTTAGTAGTTGTATGTGATCCACAGAATCGAACGCAGCAGCTATATCAAGAAATATTAGAGCAAAGCCATTTTTCAGATTGTCAATGCCGTTGATAAGTGTATTGATTAATGTTGTTAGGAGAGTTTCTACACCGTGGGCTTCCCTGAATCCATGTTGACATGGATCTAAAGGGGAAAATGAGTCTATATGCTGTTGTATCTGCCTGAGAGTTAATTTCTCAAGAATTTTGGCTAGAAATGGGATACTAGAGATTGGACGGTATGAGTCCTCCTTCTTTGGGTCAAGCTGGTTGTTTTTCAGCAGTGGTCGGATGGATGTATGTTTGAGAGCATCTGGGAAGACACCAGAATCAAATGACAGCTTCACTATGTTAGCTATAAAAGGGCTGAGTTCTGTGCGCATAGATCTTATCCAGTGTGCTGGGCATGGGTCAGATGGTGAAGTTGTCGTCTTGATGGAAGTAATAACTTCATTTATGGTTTTTACAGAGGGTGGTGAGAAGTTGGTGACTGAAAACTGTGGAAGGGAAGTTTGGACAGGTTCATGTAATGATGTAGTACTTTACCATTATATATGGCCCCTCAGGGTCCCTCTCCACTTGTTCAACATTCAAAGATAAATCTGCTGAAATAATCCCCACACTTCCATTTTTCTTCAATTTTCACAATGGCCGTCCACCAACCTTCCATGAATCTGGGGTGCTTTATCAGGCATTCATCTTTCTTTGGCAGGTTTGTCTATTCCAGCCTTCAGTCTAATTCTTTTAACACAAACTGGCACACGAGATGGAAATTCAGCCCGCTTACATTCAAGGCGGCTACTTTTAGGTTAGCCATAATCCATAATAATCCTCCCTCTGCTGCCCTCCCCCCTCCACAGGAACCTTCATTCCTCTATCCTCATCTCTTGACTCCTACCTCCTTGGTACTATGTGCTATTGAATGGAAGGGAGGTTTTCTCATATCCCGACCAGATTGCTCATCATACATACACAAATCTTTTTATTTCCATACTCTTCCCCCCATTTGCTCCTCAATCTCTTAATGTGACCTGGTACCCATAAGTCACAAAATCCACATCCAAACGACCCACCAGTCCTGGAGAAGGACAACATTCTCATCAGTCTTTGACGGAATAAGTCTCCTCCTTCTTGGGTAGTTTCATCTGATTGTCATCTCAGTCTCTTTCCACATCTTCCCGATCTCTGCCATTTGGGGTCTTGTTATCTTGATTGCTGCTATCAAATGCTCCTCTGCTGGTTTCCTGGGCAAATTCTCCCAGCCTGCCTTTTTCTGCTCCCTTAGGGCCTCAAAAGGTTTTTGCTCTGGTAATCTCAGAAATGGTATACTGTGTATATTGAAGGGGCAGAACCATTTGTATCGAACGTTCTCCAAGCGTAGACTCCATAATCTCTCTCTCTCTCCTTTTCCTGAGAGTTAAAGCAGATAAAATGGCAAGACAGGTTTGAATAAACTTCTATTTGACCAAGCTGCCATTAAGATTGGCACCTTAGCAACATATTCATGGAAAAGAGCCACTGTATCATAAGGCCGGCCCAAGAGGCACGTGCCCCAACACCCTGTGCGCCATCTCAATCTTTAGACAATATGAAGCATTCATGCCTCCTGCTTTAAGAAATCCCACATTGATTTTTTGGACAAGGCCACAGTAGTCCAGTCTTTCATCTTCCTCCTCCTTCACTTTATGTGAAGATTCTACGTTTGGCCCAATTTTCTTCTACATTTCCATATCTTCTACATTTCTTCTATTTTCTCCCATATCTCCAAATGCCCTTTTGCCAAAAGCTGCTCTTTTTTCACCTAGTTGTAGGATAGAATCCTCCAACTCCTCCACCTTCCTTTCTGCAGCCTCTATCAGGTTCCTGATCTCCTTCATTTTAACGTCACCCACAATATTACTGCCAGCTCCTTAAACCACCCTTGCATTTCACACTAATTGAGCCAGATCAGAGCTTTCATCCACTGTACCTCTGTTTGCTTCATATATCTCCTGTGTGCCCTTCACATCCGAGTCTGCCATTTTACCTCCAGCACTTGCAGAGTTACTGGGCCTTTAAATGCAAATGCCACTAGATGAACTCCTGTTGAGTTTACAGTGTCTAGATGTATTCCGCAGGGGAGTGAGTCAAAGCATATATTTAAAAGCAAAGTGTGAGATTTTTTCATCAGGCTGCACATAGCACGCTTCTCAAGCAGTCAACAGGGTCAGCGCCAGAACTTGTCAGACGGCTGCCTGGGTGAGAATGTTCACAGTCTTTGCAAGTGCATATGTCAATATGATTTGCAAGGGATTGTGGGCAATGCAGTTCATTCACACCAGACACAGCTGCTCACAATAATTAGTTGTGCTTTTGGGTAAAGCCAATAAGATATTTATTTATGGGGTTATTTCTCCCAACACAGATATGCTTGGTAGCACATAAATCAGGTTACTTGCTTTCAGTGTTAAACTTGAAAAACAAAATCAGGAAAACAACATTTTAACTTATCAGGCAATCAAAGCAAAAGAAATAAGACCTGGTTGGCAACAAACTGGTCTTTTCTGTAGGCTTTAGCTAATATTCTCTTAGCAATGTATCAAACAAACCAAAAGCTACAAAGAAGGAAAAAAACTGTTCTTTTCAGGTAAACTTCTTATATCTTCCCACATAGATTCAGAAGTGATTCTCTTAGAGCTCACAAGCAATTAGGTAAGGCTCAATTGCTAGCAGTTATCCAGCTGAAACCCCTTAGCTGGCTTGCTTTCTACTGCGTGGCTAAAAATCCTACCAGGAGCTTTTCTGAGTAGATTAAAGAACAAGTTTGTATTTCTTTGTGATGGTTGCTGTATTTTATAACAGAAAATCACCAAAGGAGTTTAGACAGAGAGCAGTCCATGTAAACAGATTCTTCATCTGCTATCACCCCCTCTTCTTCAACAAGCATGGGTTCAATATCATGGATTGGCACAGATGAATCTCTCAATGGAGCACTTTCAGGAGAATACTTGTTTCCCTGCTGTCTTTCAAGGTTATAGCTAGGGCATAGATCAGTGTTCATACCTGAGCTTCCATTGCTGTTAGAGTTCCTCTCTATATAGCCTGGCCAGTATGTAGTCCAGTTCTTATGTCCAGCCTTCCAATCCAGATCCCTGGACACTGGATCTCTCTTCACATACCTTCTGGCACGGGTCTTAGGATCCCTTCCACGTGCAGCAGTCTCCCTCACAGATACCGTCTGGAGATTCCTAGCTCTGCAGCACCATTCCTCTGGCTTTCCCCAGTCCAATGGTGTATGCTGGCCCTTGGAATGCCTCCCAGTATACGTACTGCTCTGGACTCTTCTAGACCTCTCAAAGGCTTTTCTCCTCTTTCTTCCAAAGGGTTTCTTTCCCTCTCTGTCCGTCCAGTTTGGCTTCTGCTTCTGATGATCCTCCTGATGATGAAGATGATCAAGCTCAAGCTGATTCTCTGTAGAATAAACTCTACCTTTATTCTGCCTAGATGAGTGCTCCTCCCTAATACAGCGCAGCTGTGCTGAATCAGGCCCTGCCCTTTGAGATGAGTGCTTAGGGATTACCTCATAGCCCTCCTGATTGAACACACGTCTCCCCACTTCAGCTCCTCTAATGGCTGTTGGAAACCTGGTGCATTCTGGGACTGGTAGTCTTTTATGGGAAAATTCTGTTTTCTTATTTCTACCAGAACTGACAGGTTGCTTGTTCAGAGTCACTTCACCTTTCCTATAGCTCCTTCCTGAGCTATGATAAGCTTCCTTATCACAAACTGGAAGCCTCGCCAGTGTGGTGTTAAGGAAAGCCAAATCGAATATGCACGAGATAGATTATATGTACTTACTCCATTGCATGCAGGCAAATTTAATCTATTTCATTCATATTCTTTCTATTTCAAAAAAAAAAAAAACTGCCTTCAAGTCAATGCTGAATCCTGGTGATTCAGGAACCCCTTGGGTGTTTTTTGGCAAGGTATGACTGGAAGTAGTTTGCCAGGCCTTTTCTTCAGAGGCAATGGAGGGTAAAGTGACTTGCCCAAAGCCACAAGGAGTGCCAGTGAAAATAAAACCCAGATCTCCTGGGCTGTTGCTAGAGGGTACTCCAGGACCCATTTTGAAAAACGGTGTTAATCAGCGACACCAGTGTGAACATTTTATTATAATAAATTTCTCAAGTCTGCAAACCTCTTCTTAGTCATTTTGAAACTAAGTATTCCATTTTTCACACCTATACTATTTTTAAATTGCACCTTCTGTAGAAAGTTCAACAAGAAACGGAGGTAGTTGGCCTGCATGAAACAAATGTTTCTATAAATTTGCAGTTTTGAAACAAACAGCTGTTGGTTCTTCTAACTCAGAGTTTCAGGTGGTGGTGGTAGCAGCTGCAGCAGTCCAGGAATATGAAAACACAAATTAAACTATTCCTACAGACTATAGAAGAACAAAACCACGAAACAAAAAGTTTCTGAACCCCAAGAGATCTGGCTAGCATCAATTATAGCTGGTTCAATGGCACGAACATAAAATTAAACACAGATCGCATTAACATAAGTCCCATTATTCACAATAGGGTCTATTTACTAACAACATAACTTACATTAATGTACATGACAGAGTTCTTAAATTTGCACCTGGGGCAGTTATAGGTGAAGTGACTTTTACAAGGTCACAGGAAGCAACAGAGGAAGGAGGAAAAATTTGATCTTACCTTCTAAATTTTCTTTCCTTAAATCCTACTAGACCAGTCCAGATGAATGGACCACTATCAGCAGATGGAGACAGAACAAATGTTTGTTAATTCTGTCTTATATAAAGCATCCAGTCAACTACTCTGTTTTTAAATCCGTTACAAAGCAAGTGTAGACCTCCTCCAAAATTACTACACAATAAGGGAGGGGAGGGGGGTCCCAAGAACAAAAACAAAATTTCCAAACTCCTAAGACACCCAAACAGGCTCTCGGATGTGATGTACCAAATGCAAAGGTAAACTAAAGTCAACCTCTGGAACAGGGAGGGAATATGGACTGGTCTGGTAGGACTCAAGAAAAGAAAATCAGCAGGCAAGAACAAAATGTTTCCTTCCTTATTTTCGACCAGTCTAGTCCAGATGAATGGGATGAAACACAGCTTTCCCAAAACAGGGCAGGGTTATTAATCACATGCTCTAAGCATGTCATCATGAAAAACAATATGCTCCTTGATATCAGCCTGTAATGCCTATAACAGAGCAAAGGAAAAACAAACTCAGCGGTCCTAAAGATTTCTATGAGAGATACCACATGCACTTCTGTCTATGAAGTTGTCTGAATTCCAGATCTTGAGCACAAAATGGCCTTTAAATTTGTTAGCTGAAGCAAATGACTCCTCAGGCCATAAGAACATAAATGCCATACTGGGTCAGACAAGGTCCATCAGGCCCAGTATCCCGTTTCTAAAGGTGGCCAATCAAGGTCATAAGTACCTGGCAGGTTCCCAAAAAAAAGCACAAAGGTTCCACAATGTTCGTCCCGGGGTAAGTATTGGATTTCCTCGGTCCTCTTTAATAATGGTTTATGAACTTTTCCTCCAGGAACTTGTCAAAACCTCTTTTTAAACCCAGCTACATTAACAACTTTGACTACATCCCCCAGTAATGAATTCCAGAGTTTGTTTTTTTACTCAATGCATAGTCAAACATTCTCTCTTATCAGTCTTAAATGGGTTACAATGTAGCTTTATTGTGTGTCCTCTAGTCTTTCTATTTTTTTATGGTGTAAACAACCAATTTACGTTTACCTGTTACATTTCATTCATGTGGATGCTAAAGTTGGACAGTGAAAAAGATAAAAAGGAAAAAATTGATGCCTTTGAATTACGGTGCTGGTAACGAATACTGTGTATACTATAGACTGCTTGACGAACAAACCAGTCACTAGTAGAGGAGATCAAACCTAAGCTTTCTTTAGAAGCTCAGAGGACAAGACTTTCATACTTTGGACACATCATGCAAATAGAGAGATTGTTAGAGAAAGACATAATGCTTGGCAAGGTTGAAGGTCAACATAATAGAGGAAGGTCAACAATGAGATGGATCGATACATCAGTTATGGGTGCCACTTTATCAACAATGAGCCACCTGACTGAAGACCGAACACAGTTTAGGACAGCTATCCAGAGGGTCGCCATGAGCTGACACCGACTCAACAACACTTAACAGCAACAGCAACATCATCTACATCATATCCCCCCTCAGATGTCTCTTTAGCAAGTTGAAAAGCCCCAACCTTTTAAGCCTCTCCTCATAGAGATATCCTTCTATCCTCTTTACCATTTTTGTCACTCTTCTCTTTACCTTTTCTAATTCTGCTATATCCTTTTTAAGATATGACCACCAGAATTGCACACAGTATTCAAGATGTGGTCGAACCATGAACAATACAGAGGCATTATAATATCCGTTGTTTTATTCTCCATTCCTTTCCTTATGATTCCTAGTATTCTATTTGCTTTCTTGTCCACCACTAGACACCAGGCAGAGGGTTTCAATGTATTATCCATGATGATCTCTAAATCTTTTTCCTGGGTGGTGGTTTCTAAAGTGATACTTGCATTGTGTAACTATAGTTTGATTTATTCTCTTAGGCGCATAACTTTGCACTTGTCCACACTAAAAATCCTCTTTAGTGTAATAATTGTGGGTCAAGGCAAAGGCCCAAGTGCACAAAGAAATAAATTTAAAATTCCAACTCTGAAGACCAATAAAACCGGAGGACAAAGAAGCCTCACCCCTTTGCAAACATATGTAGTGTCTGGATATGATGGAGTGTCTCACTTGGATGCTTCCCCAAAAAAAGCAGATTGCTGTCACCTGCAAGATCAAAATATTTGCACCTTTCTTAGACTGTCTACTGAAAGGCCAAAATACCAGGAAGGGACACACAGAAGAGAAATTCCTCATTCGACACACTCTGCTTCACCACTGCTTATAAAACACTAGTCGAGAAACCTTTGTGCCTTAAAGTACACTTCTCAAAGGTAAGCCAGAAGACAAACAAGACAGGTTAGCCATATGCACTGGCCCTCCGAACAAGACTCTTTCACTGCAAGAGCTGCAGACCCTCTCATACTTGGACCCTGACTAGCCCTAGCTACCAATGCCTCTAGGCCAATGCAGAATTACCCAGAGAACCAAACTAGATAGGATACCACTCACCGACTGTCATGGCAGAAAGCTGCAAGAGGCCATTCTCCCAGAGGCCATCAAACTACCTCAGAAAAGCTCTCCCAGAGGCCACCGAACTAGAACATCCAGACCCAAATTATTCTATTCTGAAAACAGCAAAACTTTAGCATCCTTTGAGGGTATCCAAGGCATCTCCAGAGTACTCCAGTGGACACAGTAGAGAGCGGGAAAGAGAGAAAAATGTATGCAGACATCTCCTAGTTTCCCAATCCATGAAGGGCCTACTCAGAATCTAGCTTGGATCATCTGAATTCTGAATCCTTTTAACTACAGTTTTAGAGTGCAGCTACTCAGTGTCCTAAAGGAACCCTTTCCTTTGTGTTTGTCCGTTCATCATTTTTTGGAATAACTGTTGTGCCATTCACTCCCCTCCTAAATTGTCTATTTGTCACCTCTGGTTTTCATGTTTTGTTAAATGTACGAAGGTTGCTCAGAAAGTAATGTCCCACATGTTTTTTCTCAGTCCAGAATGAAGATAGAGGTGTGAAAATGAAAGGGTAGTAACTTGGAATTTCAAAGGACACGTGTGTAATTTTACAGTCGCCTGACAAATAGCGAGGCGGTAGTGATCCTTCAAATGGCATCTGTGAGTGACACACGGTACAAACAACGAGCTGTAATTGAATTCTTGGTGGAGGAGAAAAAGTGTAAGAAACATTCACAAACAGTTGTGTGCTGTGTATGGAAGTTCTGCGGTAGATAAGAGCACCGTTGGACGATGGGCGAAGAGAATAAAGATTTCAGGAAGTGGTAAAACGGAACTGGAAGATCAGCCGCGGTCTGGGCGTCCTGTCTCAGCCACCAGTCTAGACAAGTTGCAGCACGCTGATGAAATTATTCGTGCGGATCGGCGCATCACGAGTCGGGAATTGGCCGTACAGCTTTCCATCAGTAGAGGTAGTGCAATGGCAATTATTGACTCTTTGGGATATTTAAAGGTGTGTGCAAGGCACACCGCAACAGCTTACAGTATTTTAATGCCCACTGGCAGCTATCACAGGGCGCTGCATTGTCTGGACTGGTGGCTGAGGCAGGACGCCCAGACCGCGGCCGATCTTCCAGTTCTGTTTTACCACTGCCTGAAGCCTTTACTCTCTTTACCCATCGTCCAACAGTGTTCCTATCTACTGCAGAACTTCCATACACAGCACACAACCATTTGTGAATGTTTCTCACACTTTTTATCCTCCACCAAGAATTCAATTACAGCTCGTTGTTTGTACCGTGTGTCACTCACAGATGCCATTTGAAGGATCACTACCGCCTCACTATTTGTCAGACGACTGTAAAATTACACATGTGTCCTTTGAAGTTCCAAGTTACTACCCTTTCAATTTCACACCTCTATCTTCATTCTGGACTGAGAAAAAAAAACATGTGGCGCATTACTTTCTGAGCAACCCTCATATTAACTGCATGGGATTCTCTCCCCCTTTTTATCCTGTAAACCCCCATGATGTTATTTTTTGAACAACAGTATACCAAATGCTGAATAAATAAATAAGCTGTCAATAAGATTTTCAGATGGATTCCAGCCCATCAATCACCACTATACTGCTCATGCCTCCCGAGCCATAGACCTGGCACTTCCAAAAGACTTTCTCCGACATAAGAGCTTGAAGGCTTGCAGAATTATCAGAATGATTCAACTGTGGTCAAGAGCCATTGACTACTTGTGCACCCAAGATGGACCAACAGCTGAAAGAAAGAGAAAGTAACAGCAGAGTTTTAAACATACACCACTAACCCCCCCCCCCCCAAGTATTTCCTCTTTTAAAATAAAGCAGCAAAAAGACTAACTCTTTCTAAAAATGTAGAGCAAAACCCTTTTAAGAGCTCTCAGGCAGGAGTGGGATGGTTTGGAGGATTAACTATGTTTGCTTAATATGATGACTATACTATGTACGTGTGTGAGAGCTGTCATGTTCTTGTAATGTTGGGTTTTAGGAACAGTGCTTAGTTTTTGGGGTGTTGGGGGGGCACGAGTCAAAGTGGAGTGTGAAGAGGTAAGTCTCGAGGAGTTTGCAAAAGGTTGGGAGGTCTGTGGTGTTTCTTATATTGGTTGGGAGGGAGTTCCAAATAGTATGGGCATAAAATTTGAATGCTCTGGCAGGGGCCTGATGGGTACTCTGTTATAGCTTGGGGGCGGGGGAAATCAGTTTATTCATGATGGAGGTTCTTCGTGATCAGTTTGTTGTGGGGTAATAAGGGAGCGGAGGTGGGTGGATGATTGATGGTATAGGGCTTTGTGAGTCATTAGCAGGATCTTGTAGAGTATTCTGCTTTGCAGAGGGGTGCTAGTGGAGTTGTTGGAGGATGGGAGTGATGTGCTCATACTTGGATGTGTGTGTAATGGTCTGTGTGGCTGTATGAATAGCCATTTGAAGAGGTTGAAGCATTGATTTTGGGAGTCTATGATAGACTGAGTTACAGTAGTCTGCATGGGGTGTTGTGAGGGCTTGGAGGGCCGAGCGGAAGTCTGATGGGATGAGAAGAGAGCAGAGGTGTTGTAGCATGTGGGTTTTGTAATAAATTGCTCTGGCTGTATTCGCTATTTGCAACTTCAACATGAAGTGGCTGTCAAGGGAGATTCCCAGGTACCTTACTTCTGGTTTGATTTGCATTTTGGTACTGTTGAGGGTGATGGAGGTGGGGAAGGGGTGAAGGAGGCATTCCTGGTGATGAGTAGGGCTTCCATTTTTTTAAGGTTTATAGATAGGTGGTTTTCGGATAGTCATTGTAAGACATCTGAGAAGCATTGTTGGAGTTTGTGGAATGATGTTGAGTGGTGTGTAGAGCATGATGTCATCTGCGTAAATGCAGTAGCTGACATTGTGTGCTTGGATGATGTTACAGAGGGGCTGCAGATAAATATTGAAGAGGAAAGCAGAAAGACTGGAACCTTGAGGGACAGCTTGGATTTGAATGTATGGGGTTGATGATAGTGACCTGATTCTTATCAGCTGAGTTCTGTTGTGAAGGCAGTTTTGGAACCATCATAGTACGGTACCCTGGATTCCGATTGACTGGAGGCGTTGTAGGGGGGTATTGTGGTTGATGGTGTCGAAGGCAGCAGAGATGTCAAGGAATATCATGATGAATCCTTGGTGGATGTTCAGAGTTCCCTTCATAAAGTTGTTGAGGAGTGAGGTTAGAAGGGTTTCCACTCTGTGCTGAAATCAGAAGCCATTCTGTTGGGGGTCAAGAGGGGCATGTGTCTCGAGGTGATCTTGTAGCTGGATCTGGACTGTTTTCTCTATTACTTTGGATAAGAATGGTAGATTTGCGATAGGCCTGTAGGAGGATGGATCTGAAGGTGGGGCTTTTTTTTTAGGGGAGTGGGAATTGAGGTGGTTTTAGGCAGGCTGGTAGGTATCCATGTAGCAGTGGGTGACTTTGGCTAAGAAATCTGCGACATCATTCCCATACTCAACCACCTACTTCCAGTACACTCTCACTCTAGGTTTAAGGCGATGCTCAATATCTTTAAAATCTTACAGCACTCCTCAGCAGATATCCTACAAGACCTAATTATAAGAGAGACCCAGATACACGACCAAGAAGTAACAAAAATATGATCCTCATACCCATCACATACCAAAACTTCGAACAGATTACTTCCAAAAGAGCATTCTCACTCTCTGCCCCGGCCTTATGGAACTCCCTCCCAGAAGACATATGAGCCACCGTAGACAGCAAAGACTTCAGGAAAAAACTGAAAACATTCCTTTACACAGAACACTTTGGGAATGTCACTTAGCCCCAGTAAATGAAAAGTTCTTGACCTCCCCTTATAAAACCAGGACAGCTATTATAAGACAATGTGACACCCGAGATTAACTCTGTATGTTATGACCTGTTAATACCCCATGTATGCCAAAACCCCCTCCCAACTTTGCTTTTTGTTATAATATAATCAGTTTGAGTTGTAATGTAAACCACTTTGATTGAAGGATAAAGCGGTGTAAAAAAACAGTTAAATAAAAGAAATTAAAGATCTAGCCATGCATGTGCGACTATTGCAGAATGCTGCATGAAAACAGGGCTGCACTCCAGAATGCCTCTAACACCTCCTCTTCTTGACATGCAAGAGAGCCATAAACCTTTGTAAGAGAGGGAGGCTTCCCAGCAAACGCTGCAACCATGGCTTCCACGAGAGCCACAATTCTCTTTCCTCTCTGCAGATGCCAGAGTACAACCTGTTCATGCTGCTGCCCACTTGCAGACCAGGAGAAAACCCCTAGTCCTGGTTAGCTTCCGAGATCAGAAGAGATAAAGTGCATACAGCTATCATGCCCTTCACTAAGATCTAGGCCCTACCAACTCCATTGCCAGGAGATACCTTGTAGGCCTTTCATAAGCCTTGCAAATTAGGGTTTTCAAAAACCAAAGCCTCCTTCAGTGCTGGAGCTAAATTTGAAGGTAGCTTTTCCTTCAAGAAGTACAAACTATACAAAGGTTCTCCTTCCTTGTAAAGGTGCTTGGAGCCCCTCCCATCCAGCGAATGTGGCTATGGCTTCCAGCTAAGGTGACCCTTCAAAATAAGCCCCTGCAAGCCAACATGAATTCCACCAATGCCCGAGATGCATGTATCATGGCCAACTGAAGAACGACACAGACTGTTGACAGCATCAAACTCTGCGCTACAATAGAGCAAACTTATGGAAAAAAAGGCTCCTGGCCCCTGAGAGCATCAGTCCACTTCTTAGCCATGGACCCCCTGAAGAGATGAAAGCAACTTACCACAACTCCCTCTGGAGTAATAGGCAGCGTAAGAGCCACGGTACAAATTTAGATAGTATTTCCCTGTCCCCAGAGGGCTTACAAAGTACCTGAATGTAACTCGACTAAACTACCACTAGAAAGGCATGAGCTAAATACTAATAAATAAAATAAATACAAAAGATGGCCACCATTCCTGCAGAGCCTTGGGTCCCCAAGAGCTCTTGTGAGGCAATTCCATGTAAATCGCGCTGATATCAAATAGTACGGTATATAAAAAATGTTAATAAATAATAAAATAAATAAAATTTCCTGGCTCCCTGGAATTTCCTGAAAAGGTTCAAAAGCACACTCAAACTGTGAAAAAAATATTTTCTCCCTTCAGTACACTGTACCCTGCTGTAACTTTAAACTTCTGCTACAGACATATAGGCATAGGGGTGGGCATGGGGGAGGAGGGAGGCAGTGTCCTCTCTCACTGACTGCATTGCAGGCTGCCTCCAATGCCCTTCCGGGTGTGAACCACCACCACCTGAACATCAACCCCTTTCTCTGGAGTACAGAAGCTCTGTATATAGCAATACTTCATCTCGCTGACCGAACGCTGTTGTGAACTGCCTCTGATGCCACTCCTAGCACAAATCATCTCCCGTGCATCAGCCCCCTCGGCTGATGTGCAGAAGCTCCACATGAGCAGCACATCTCACCAATTGCCATGGGCTACCTTCAACACCATTCGTAGTGCAACTTACTGCCCAAACACCAGCCTACTCCCTCCTGCATCCACTGTAGTGCTGTTTTCCATGGCCCTTTAACCCCCCCCATTCACTGGTATCAGTCCAAAACCAGCTGCACAGCTGCTTGCATATGTACCCCTTGCACTCATCAGCAACCTATCCCCTCCTCAACATATTTTTTCTTCTTAATGAAGGCAAGAGGAAGCAGAGTGGGGTGGGGGAGGAACAACAGAGAGGTCTTATTAAAAGCAGCCAAGTGGAGCTAGGAGCGGGAGAAGAATCTGACCTCCTTCAGATTTCTGCCCTGGGGCTCAGAAACAGAATCAAGGGTACAGCCCCCTCCCTCCAAACTCAATCAGGTACCCAGTTCTCCAACTAGGATCAGGAGTATACCCCAGATCCATGGCATGCTCATCTACCATCTTCTGGAGACAGAAAACAAAACCCTGAAGTGTTGCCTAAACGGTGCCCTATATAGGACAGCATTCACAAGCATTTGTCCATCTCCCTCTGCTGATAGATGGAGTCATAACCCATTCATCGGGACTGGTCTGGTGGAAGATAAAAGGAAGAGGAATCTGAACCCTAGTTTCCCTGGTTCTCAGCATGCTGCTGTACCCCAGTTGGTTTATTCTAAAAGATTAGCTCCCAAACCTATCCTCAGAAACACCCAAGCTGGCAGGATACCCGAGGACTGGCTTAGGACTGCTCTAAAAAAACAAAACACACATTACTTCCTGTGCAGGACCCTCTGGAAACAAAAGCAGTGTGCACTGTGATTAACAATTTTCTTCATGACACTGCACCAATAAGGACAGTGAACCAGTTTCATTTTTATTGCAACTAGAACTTGCAGCTCCAACAATTATAAAACCTCCTACCTTGTTTTCTTCACAGTGATATTGCTATTCAGTTTCTCCAGTCGGCATTCTCCAGTGTCATGGTTAACTATCAAGATGCACTCCTTCAGATATGGCCTCTTGGAACCTTTGAAAACTGTAAATGGTGTTGTTGAACCCTGGTTTATGTGAGAATAGCAAAAACACGAGCGCGTAAATTCACAGACCACATGACCAGTGATAAATGAAACAAAAAGTGCTTAGATGTAACAGGTGTACTCTGAAGACCGCAGTTCAGTCACACACTAGTGACATCATACAAGGCTGATGGCATGATGTAGGGAGAATGCAAGAACAACAAAATAAATCTTTTACAATCCTCAATTCAAGATATTTGATAGAGATCAAACTCATCACAGCTCATACAAGATTTACTGTGACAATTACTACAGCTTCCAATGACATACAATAATGAATGCTAGTTCCAATTTCAGGCAAACAGTTACATGGTAAATTTATCTAAAGAGTAAAGCACAGTTACTTACCTGTAACAGGTGATCTCTGGGAACAGCAGGAATTAGTCATCACATATGGGTACGTCGGCACCGACGGAGCCCGCGCGGGAAAGCTCCCCAGCTTTTCAGATTAAAAGCTTTTGGGGCCTCCCACTGCACATGCGCGCTGCCTTCCCGCCTTCCTGACCAGCTCTCGTCAGTTCGAGTTTAAAGCTGAGACAATAGAGAGAGAGGACAGGAAGATAGATAGATAGAGATACAACTCCTAGGGGAGGTGGGTGGGTTGTGATGACTAATTCCTGCTGTTCCCAGAGATCACCTGTTACAGGTAAGTAACTGTGCTATCTCCAGGAACAAGCAGGAATACGTCATCACATATGGGGACTCCCTAGCTAAGATGCCTGGGAGATCCCCCTCCAAGGGTAAACCATCTTCGCATGGATCTCAGGCATCCATCCAGGGAAGGTGGGCAGGAGTTGTTTAAGTATGGAACAGGTGTTTGAGGACAGCCTGACCAAACAAGGCATCCCGGCGGGAGTCCTTGTCCAAGCAGTAATGGACTGTGAAGGTATGAACCGAGGCCCAAGTGGCTGCTCGACAGATCTGATCTATGGACACAGAGTGAAGATGAGCCATAGAAGTGGCCATGGCCCTCACATTGTGAGCTGTGACATGGCCCTCCATAGAAATGTTCTTACTCTGGTAAGCAAAAGAAATACACTGAGCGATCCAATTGGAAAGTGTACGCTTGGTGACTGGAAGTCCCAAATGAGAAGGATCAAAAGCCACGAAAAGTTGGGAAGACTTTCGATGTGGTTGAGTCCTGTTGAGGTAAAAGGCAAGAGCTCTTTTACAATCCAGAGTATGAAGGTTCCTCTCTGCACTGGATGCATGAGGAGCCGGGAAAAAGACAGGTAGATATACCTCTTGATTAAGATGAAAAGGCGAGACCACTTTGGGCATAAAGTGGGGATTCGTCCTAAGGACCACCTTATCATGATGAAACCTAGTATAAGGTGGATGAGCCACTAAAGCCTGCAGTTCACTGATGCGGCGAGCCGAAGTGACTGCAATAAGGAAAACAACCTTCCAGGAAAGAAATTTGAAGGAGGTAGAGTCCAAAGGCTCAAAAGGTGGCTTCATAAGCTGACCTAGAACGAGGTTCAAATCCCATGCTACCGGAGGAGGTCGGATGGGAGGTTTAGTTAGAGTCAGGCCTCTCATGAAACGTGCAACAAGAGGATGAGAGGAGACAGGTTGTCCATTTATAGGTTTTAAGGATGCTGCAATAGCACTCAAATGGACCCTTACTGAATTCGTCTTAAGGCCTGCATTTGAAAGATGCAGGAGATAGTCCAAGAGGGAATTCAAAGGAAGTGCTAGAGGGTCAAGACCCTGCTGAGCACACCAAATGGAAAAACGTTTCCATTTGAAAGCATAAGAACGCCTCGTGGAAGGTTTCCTAGAGGCATGAAGGATATCTGTCACAGGTTGAGAAAGATTAAAGTCTTGAAGACTTAGGCCTTCAGTAACCAAGCTCTGAGATGTAGGGATTTGGGGTTTGGGTGCCACAAAGTCCCCTCCTCCTGAGACAGAAGGTCTGGCGCAGCTCCCAGGTCCAGGGAGGATCCCTGGGAGAGATGCAGAAGTAGAGGGAACCACACCTGGCGTGGCCAGCGGGGAGCTATGAGGATCATAGTCCCGTGATCCCTCTGGAGCTTGAACAGAGTCTTGGATATTAGAGGAATGGGTGGAAAGGCATAGAGGAATTCCTGACCCCAATGCAGGAGGAAGGCATCGTGGGCCTGAGCTCCCTGACACTGAGTTCTGGAACAGAACCGGGGAAGTTTGGCATTCCACGGACTTGCAAAGAGGTCTATGTCCGGGGTCCCCCATTCCTGAAAGATTCTGCGTATCTGGTCCATATGTAGGGACCATTCGTGTGGAAGCAGAACTCGACTGAGTCTGTCTGCACGAGAGTTTTGAACTCCTGGAAGATACACTGCAAGAAGGTGAATTTGATGCTCTCTGGCGAAGGCCCATATTCTGAGAGCTTCGTTGCAAAGCGACAGAGAGCCTGTCCCTCCTTGTTTGTTTATATAGAACATGGCTACCTGATTGTCTGTCTGAACTAGGACAGTCAGGTTGACAAGGAGGGTATAGAAGACCTTGAGGGCAAGGTAAATCGCTCGCAGTTCCAGGAGGTTGATATGAAGGGTGGCCTCCTGTGGAGACCAAGTGCCCTGAGTGGAGAGGTTCTGAAGATGAGCTCCCCACCCTGTTTGGGAGGCATCTGTTGTGAGGGTTGCTTGGGGCAACAAAGGTTGGAAGGGGGCCCCCAACAACAGATTCTTGGTGGATGTCCACCATTGGAGGGACCAAAATAGACGGCTTGAGGTGAGTATTTGGTCGGAGAGCGCTCCAGATGCTTGAGTCCACTGGGTGGCCAAGGTCCATTGAGCTGCTCTCATATGCAGACGAGCGTAGGGCACCACATGTACCGTGGAGGCCATGTGGCCCAGAAGTCGCAGCATTTCCCGGGCTGTCAAATGACTGCTGGACTGAGCTTGGGAGGCCAAACTCAGCAGGCGTTGGGCCCTGACCTGAGGCAGGTAGGCCCTTGCAGTGATGGTGTCTAACTGGGCCCCTATGAACTCGAGAGACTGAGTAGGGATTAGTTGAGACTTGGGAAGGTTTACTACCAGTCCCAGATACTGCAGAAGACGCCTTGTGCGGTCCAGGGAAATTTGGGCCTGGGACTGAGAGGGAGCTCGGATGAGCCAGTCGTCCAGGTATGGGAATATGAAAATTCCCAGGCCTCTTAGAAAGGCAGCTACGACTGCCATGCATTTGGTGAACACTCTTGGAGCAGAGGCTAGACCGAAGGGGAGTACTCTGTACTGGAAATGTTTTCCCTGAAACAGAAATCGAAGGTATTTTCTGTGGGATGGGTGGATGAGTATGTGTGTATACGCATCCTTTAGGTCTAGAGAACAAAGCCAATCCTGACTCTGAAGGTATGGAAGGAGAATGCCCAGAGAAAGCATTTTGAATTTCTCCTTGAACAGAAATTTGTTCAATTCTCTCAGATCCAGAATTGGTCTGAAGCCCTCTGTCTTCTTTGGTATTAGAAAATAAGGGGAGTAGAATCCCGTCCCCTGTTGAAGAAGAGGGACCTCCTCTATTGCCCCCTGGGCAAGGAGGGAGGAGACTTCCTGACCCAAGAGGGCCAGGAGAGATGGGGGAGAATTGAACTGCCTCACCATAGTATAAGGAGGAAGGTCGGAAAAATGGAGTTTGTAACCCTCTCTGATGATAGAGAGGGTCCATTGCTCTGATGTAATTTGCTCCCATCTGGGAGCAAAGTGAGCTAACCTTCCGGGTATGGTGAGGGGCTCTGGTTGTTCTAGAGCCAGAAAAGTTAAGTTCTCTAGTGGCAAGTCAAAACCCCTGAGGGGGTGGAGCCTGCTGAGGCGTAGCAGACGCCGCAGGCTTTGACCTTGCCTGTTTAGGTTGCTGACGTTTAGCAGCAAAACGAGGCTGAGAGGATTGTTGGCCAGTATTTGTAGAAAATCTGGACTTCTTGTAATAAGGCCTCTTAAAAGACTTCTTCTTGGCAGGAGTGGAGGTAGACTTAGAAAGTCTATCTAAGGTGGCATTTTCTGCATCCATTTGAGTGGCCTTAATTTGCCACTCCTCACCAAATAAGTTCTCACCTGTACAGGGCAGATTTCGTAAGCCATCTAGGACCCAAGGTTCTAGATCAGAAGCCTGGAGCCAAGCAAGACGTCGGGCTGCTATAGCAATGCCCGAAGCCCTACCAGCACCCTCAAAGGAATCAAAAGCTGCCCTGTTGGAGAACTTTGAAATATCCAAAAGGTGTTTCACTAAGGAAATGAACTGCTCCCTCTTATCCTCAGGGATAAAGGGGGCAAAATGCCGAACTTTTAGAGTGATTTCACTGAGAAACATGCCCATGTAAAGACTATAGGAATTAATCCTGGCTATAAGCATAGTAGCCTGGAAAATTTTCCTGCCAAAAGAGTCTAGAGTCTTACATTCTCGCCCTGGAGGAGTAGAAGAGTGCCTTTTGGTACTCTTTATCTTCTTCATTGCAGACTTCACCACAATAGAATGGTGAGGCAACTGGGTTTTTTGGAAACCAGGAGAAGGGGGGACACGGTACATGGTGTCCAACCTGCGAGAAGAAGGAGACAATGTTAGAGGAGCCTCCCATAAGTCCATCAAGTGTTCTTGAAGGATTTCATGGATAGGCAGGGTGACTGCCTCTTTAGGAGACTTAGAGTATCCTAAAATATCCAGTTTCTTTGATCTGGGTTCCTTTTCAGAGGATGAAGCAATAGAAAGACCTTTAGCCATTTCTATGATGAAGTCCTGAAAGGACAAATCCTCTGGTGGAGACATTCTCCTGTTAGGAGAAGAAGGCTCCTCAGGAAGATCAAGGGAGAACTCATCAGAATCATCAGAGGAGTTAAAATCCTCTGAAGAAGCAGAGTATCCTCTATGTGCTTCCAACGCACGATACGCATACCGTTCGGTATCGACATCGGGCGTACCGGGTATGGGATCGGTACCGGGCAAAAGCCCGGATCCGGCATGCGGAACCGATCTGCGTTTGGAAGACGATGGCCTCGGTTCCGGTATGGAAGCCATTACCGGAACCGGACCCGGTACCGCTGGCTGCGGTACCGAGGGCGTAGCAGCATTAATAAAAGCCAGAATGGCCTGCTGCATGACTTGGACAGTATTGCCCATAGACGCCACTGCTGCCTGGATGTCGGTACCGGTATGGGCCGGTACCCCAGAGCAGTACAACAGGTGATCTGTCGAGGCCGCACCATCGATGTCAACCTGTGACCCCATGATTGCTTTGGAGGCCGGAGCCTCCCGCCGGGGTTTTTTGGCCTGGGCAGAATCCTCGAACTCAGAATTGAGAGCCTCTCGATCTTTAGAAAGAGATTTGCTTTTAGAGGATTTGCCCACTGGAGTTTTGGTTACCTGAGATCCATCCGGAGAGGAAGACCTGGATGACTGTGATGCTTCTGAAGGAAACAGCACATGGAACTTGTTGGCCCGGTTCTGCAATCCACGTTTCGACATCTGGGAGCAGGATGGGCAGTCCGGTATGGAATGGTCAGGTCCTAAACATTTAAGACACCATTCATGGGTGTCTGTAAGAGGAATGACAGCACTGCACTTGGTACACTTTTTAAAACCAGGAACTGGCTTCTCCATGAGGAGAATTTGTGTAGGCCTGAAGGCCTAACAAAGTACCAAGCTGTGCTGAAGAAAAGAAAAATATATATATTTTTTTTTTTAAAAGAAAGAAAGAAAGAGAGACCGGCAGTACCGGTTTCAGAATGGGGAAGGCAGGTACGCGGTCTAAAGAAAACAATAAAATCAACAATTTCTTCAGCGGTGACAGGAACACGACCTGCTGGCTCCGCGGAAAAAAAGAAACTGACGAGAGCTGGTCAGGAAGGCGGGAAGGCAGCGCGCATGTGCAGTGGGAGGCCCCAAAAGCTTTTAATCTGAAAAGCTGGGGAGCTTTCCCGCGCGGGCTCCGTCGGTGCCGACGTACCCATATGTGATGACGTATTCCTGCTTGTTCCTGGAGATCAAAGCAAATGGCACAGTCCAGCTACCCAGCAGAGTAAAATAAACCCGTTTCACACGTTCCCTTAAGGCTGGCCAGCTGCTCAGGACTCCGTCCTCTTTTAGGCAGGCAGGAGAACAGCTCTGAGATGTCAGGTAAAAAATATTTTGCAGTGCTCAAGTTCTAGCTGTTCAGTTGAGATAGCGAATGTGCATTGAGAATGACTCAGATAGCATGCCAGGAGGAATTTCAGGAAAGCTTTCTTCTCTTTTGTTCCTCCTTCATGTCTTATTGGTTGCTTATGCAAATGTATAGGTTCTAAAAGTACACAGGAAGGCCCATTTTAGAAAGTTTGTGGAGTTAGGAACTGAGACATCCAGATCGGGTCATGCAAAAATTCCTCCTACATTTCACAAAGGCTCTGCCAAACACAAAGTCTTTTGTAAAATACTTAGATGGCCATTTCCTTTGCTTGTTTTGCTACTTGTCAAACTGTGAGGACTGCATGCATCAGCAAAGTTGAGAGCTAAGCTAATCAGTAGTTTCACTACTGGCAGGGTCTACCAAGATGGACAGGTCTCAGCTAAGGTGCAAGACTATGACAAATCACCCATCTGAGCGGCAGCAGAATGGGAAAGTGTTGGTAGCAGAGAATCACATTTCTGTGACAACAGCAACACTAGCACTACCTGCATGGAAGATATGGAAGCAGATTGTCAGGCTTATCTTGCCACAAAAACCCAAGGAATAATTGCAACAAAAATTGCAATATAGTGCTGGAAGATGAGACCTCCACAGCGGAAGGCACTCAATGGGCTACTGGGGGATGAACTGAAGACTTTTCAGAGTAAAGACAGCATTTATTATGTGGTTGGGAACAAAGCCCTCATGAAACCTGACTGCTGATGTAGCTGTGCATGAAATGAGAGTCAAAAGCTGCAAAGATGTATTACATATTGGGACATGGAGCATATGAAGCATTAATAAAGGGAAGGTGAAGAAAGTCAGGAATGAAATGGAACGCGTTGTCAGACGGCTGCCTGGGTGAGAATCTTCACACTCTTGGCAAGTGCATATATCTATATGATTTGCAAGGTATTGTGGGCAATGTAGTTCATTCACACCAGACACAGCTGCTGACAATAATTTAGTTGTGCTCTTGGGTAAAGCCAATAAGATATTTATTTATGGGGTTATTTCTCCCAACACAGATATGCTTGGTAGCACATAAATCAGGTTACTTGCTTTCAGTGTTAACTTGGAAAAACAAAGTCAAAATCAGGAAAAACAACAAATGAAAAGCCACAAAGCAAGAAACAAACTGTTCTTTTCAGGTTAACTTCTCATTACTTCCCACATAGATACAGAAGTGATTCTCTCCTAGCTCACAAGCAATTAGGTGAGGCTCGATTGCTAGCAGTTACCAGCTGAAACCCCTTAGCTGGCTTGCTTTCTACTGTGTGGGTCAAATCCTGCTTCAGGAGCTTTTCTGAGTAGATTAAAAAACAAATTTGTATTTCTTTGTGATGGTTGCTGTACTTTATAACAGAAAGTTACCAACGGAGTTTAGATAGAGAGCAGTCCATATAAACAGGATCTTCATCTGCTATTATTCCCTCTTGTTCAACAAGCATGGGTTCAATATCATGGATTGGCACAGATGAATCTCTCAATGGAGCACTTTCAGGAGAATACTTGTTTCCCTGCTGTCTTTCAAGGTTATAGCTAGGGCATAGATCAGTGTTCATACCTGAGCTTCCATTGCTGTTAGAGTTCCTCTCTAAATAGCCTGGCCAGTATGTAGTCCAGTTCTTATGTCCAGCCTTCCAATCCAGATCCCTGGATCTCTCTTCACATACCTTCTGGCATAGGTCTTAGGGTCCCTTCCACGTGCAGCCGTCTCCCTCACAGGTAGCGTCTGGTGATTCCTAGCTCTGCAGCACCATTCCTCTGGCTTTCCCCAGTCCAATGGTGTATGCTGGCCCTTGAAATGCCTCCCAGTATACGTACTGCTTTGGACTCTTCTAGACCTCTCAAAGGCTTTTCTCCTCTTTCTTCCAGAGGGTCTCTTTCCCTCTGTTCGTCCGGTTTGGCTTCTGCTTCTGATGATCCTTCAGATGAAACTGATGATCAAACTCAAGCTGATTCTCAGGATAAGGAGGACCATGAAGATGGTCATCTGTAGAATAAACTCTACTCTTATTCTGCTTAGATGAGTGCTCCTCCCTAACACAGCGCAGCTGTGCTGAATCAGGCCTTGCCCTTTGAGATGAGTGTTCCATCCTAGCACAGCGCAGCTGTGCTGAATCAAGCCCTGCCCTTTGTAATGAGTGCTTGGGGATTACCTCATAGCCCTTTTGATTGAACACATGTTTTCTCACTTCAGCTCCTCTCATGGCTGTTGGAAACCTGGTGCATTCTGGGACTGGTAGTCTTTTATGGCAAAATTCTGTTTTCTCATTTCTACCAGCACTGACAGGTTGCTTGTTCAGAGACACTTCAACTTTTCTATAGCCCCTTCCTAAGCTATGATAAGCTTCCTTATCACAGCGTACAACTCGATCTGTTGGCTGTCAGAGAACCGGTATGAACTGGCATTAGGCACTTTGAATCTGATAATCACATGAAATACTGTGCTGAAAATGAAATACAAAGAAGAAATGGTGTTATATTTACACTTAATTTCTATTCTTCTATGAGGACTGTCCATCAACAACTATTATTCAGGTATATGGCTAACAGCAGCAGAAGAGGAAGATGATGAGTTCTATGAACAAGTACAAGCTGAAACTGACAGAACATGCAAACAGGATATCCCGATAGTCATGAGTGACTGGAACACAAAAGTTGTCAACAAAGATGGCAGCAAAGTGGTTGGGAAATATGGGCTTGGCAACAGAAATGAAGCTAGAGAAAAAGACAGATAGATTTCACCCAATGGATTACACAAAAATTAAATTGACTATATCTGTGAAGTCAATGATGGAAAAGTTCAATAATAAAGACAAAACCTGAAGCGGACTATGGTACAGATTACCAGCTACTAGCATAGAAACTCAAGTTAAAGCTGAAAACAGCAAGCCACTCATGAATGTAGCAAAATAAGATCTTCAAAATATTCCACTGGAATTTAAAAGACTACCTGCGAAATCGTTTTGTCACTTTGGATTCAAATGACAGAATACCAGAAGAGTTATGGGATGACATCAAGAAAATTGTGCTCGCAGAAAGTAAAGCACAGTTACTTACCTGTAACAGGTGATCTCTGGGAACAGCAGGAATAAGTCTTCACATATGGGTATCGTCGGTACCGACGGAGCTTGCGCGGGAACGCTCCCCAGCGTCCAGTAAGAAAGCTTTTGGGAGCATCCCACAGCGCCTGCGCGCTGCCTTCCCGCCTTTCCCAACCACCTCTCTCCAGTTCGAGTTTTAAAGCTGAGACAAAGAGAGAGAGAGGAAAGGAAAGAGAGATATACAACTCCTAGGGGAGGTGGGTGGGTTGTGAAGACTTATTCCTGCTGTTCCCAGAGATCACCTGTTACAGGTAAGTAACTGTGCTATCTCCAGGAACAAGCAGGAATGAGTCTTCACATATGGGGACTCCCTAGCTGCAGATGCCAGGGGAAGACCCCAGGTTGTGTGTCCTTGAAAAGGACTCTACCTCCCCCCATGGATCTCTGGCATCCAACCAGGGTAGGTGGGTAGGAGTTGATTAGGAATGGAACAGGTGTTTGAGAACAGCCTGACCAAACAAGGCATCCCGGCAGGAGTCCTTGTCCAAGCAGTAATGGGCTGTGAAGGTATGAACCTAGGCCAAGGTGGCCGCTCGACAGATTTGGTCGATGGACACAGAGTTTAGATGAGCCATTGAGGCTGCCATGGCTCTCACATTGTGAGCTGTGACATAAACCTCCAGAGAAAGGTTTCTACTCTGGTAGGCGAAAGAAATACACTGAGCAATCCAGTTGGACAGTGTTCTTTTAGAGACTGGAAGTCCTAAATGAGAAGGATCAAAAGCAACAAAGAGCTGAGAAGACTTTCTATGTTGCTGTGTTCTTTGTATGTAAAAAGCGAGAGCTTTCTTACAATCCAAGGTATGAAGATTCCTCTCTGCACTTGATGCATGAGGTCCTGGAAAAAAGACAGGTAAATACACCTCTTGGTTCAGATGAAAAGGTGAGACCACTTTAGGCATAAAGTGTGGATTGGTCCTGAGGACTACCTTATCATGATGAAACCTTGTATAAGGTGAATTGGCCACCAAAGCTTGCAACTCACTGATGCGACGTGCTGAGGTGACTGCAATAAGAAAAATAACCTTCCAAGAAAGAAATTTCAAGGAGGTGGTGGCTAAAGGTTCAAAGAGTGACTTCATAAGTGGCTTCATAATATGCGAATAAACTACAAAAAAACTGAAGTACTGATTGTCACGAAAAACAGAGAATTCTCACCCCCGGAGACCCTAAGAGTACGTGACGCAAACCTACCAATCAAGCCCTCCATAAGATACCTTGGAGTGATACTGGACCATCGCCTAGATTTTAAAGAACATATCAACCGCACTGTGAAAACCATTTATTTCAAGATAAGGACCCTACAACATCTGAAAAATATGCTTGACCCAGACAGCTTCAGAACCATATTCCAAGCCATAGTCACACCCCACTTCGACTATGCGAATATAATACTCCATGGTCTCCCTAAGAACTCCCTAAATACATTACAACTAGCCATGAATGCCGCAGCCCGGGTATTATACGGTGCTTCAAAAAGCGAACATATAACACCCATCCTAATGGAGCTTCACTGGCTCCCTATATACTGCAGAATAACATATAAAGCCCTTATCTTGACCTTTAAGGCTATAAATACTATAGCTCCGTCATCAATTTCAAAACTCATCCATCACACTCCCAACACCAGAGTTAGGAGGTCAGCAGCGGCAAATACACTAGCGACACCACACGAGGCCAAAAAATACAAACGATCTACAACAGACAGGGCTTTCGCGTACTACGCACCCAGATGCTGGAACAACCTCCCTACCAACATTAGAGCTATTACTGACCTCAAACAATTCAGAAAAGCCATAAAGCACCACCTCTTCATTCTACATTACCAAAGCACATCATCAACCCTCTAACATTTACAGATAAAGTGTAACCGCCTACTTACTCAAGATGATGAAAAGAAATTCTATACTGTGTATATAGGTTCTTTACATGCTACAAACATGTACATAGTTTCCCTAAGTTATAATCCCAGTTGTATATTTCCTGCTATATATGTAAACTCACCACATTCTGTTGATTGAAATGAGTATTCCTGTTTAATGTAAACCGCGCTGATGAAAAAGAGTGCGGTATAGAAGAACTGCAAATAAATAAATAAATAAATAAGCTGGCCAAGAACCAGGTTTAAGTCCCATGCCACTGGAGGTGGTCTAATGGGAGGTTTAGTTAAAAGAAGGCCTCTCATGAATCTTGCTATAAGAGGATGAGAGGAAATAGGTTGTCCATTGAGAGGCTTGAGGGACGCTGCAATAGCACTCAAATGGACTCTTACTAAATTCGTTTTCAGACCTGCATGGGATAGATGCAGAAGATACTCTAGTAGAGAATTCAGAGGTATTGCAAGAGGGTTTAGACCCTTCCCTGAACACCAAATGGTAAATCTTTTCCATTTGAAAGCATAGGAACATCTAGTAGAAGGCTTTCTAGAGGCATGAACAACATCTCTGACTTGCTGGGAGAGATGAAAATCTTGAAGGTCTAGGCCCTCAGCAACCAAGCCCTGAGATAGAGAGACTGGGGGTTTGGGTGCCACAACGTTCCTTCTCCTGGGATAGAAGGTTTGGAACAGAGCCCAAGTCCAGGGAGGGAGCTTGAGCGAGATGCAGAAGTAGAGGGTTCCACACTTGGCGTGGCCAATGTGGTGCTATGAGGATCATGGTCCCTTGATCTCTCTGAATCTTGAATAGTGTCTTGGGAATTAGGGGAATTGGTGGAAAGGCATAAAGGAAATCTTGACCCCAGTGAAGGAGGAAGGCATCCTTGGCCTGAACTCCCTGACACGGAATTCTGGAACAGAACCGGGGAAGTTTGGCATTCCACGGACTTGCAAAGAGGTCTATGTCGGGGGTTCCCCAAATTCGAAAGATCCTGGCTACCTGGTCCATGTGGAGGGACCACTCGTGTGGAAGCAGAACTCGACTGAGTCTGTCCGCCCAAGAGTTTTGAACGCCTGGAAGATATACTGCCAGAAGATGGATGTGATGCTCTCTGGCGAAGGCCCACAGTCGCAAAGCTTCGTTGCAAAGCGACAGAGAGCCAGTCCCTCCCTGCTTGTTTACATAGAACATGGCTACTTGGTTGTCCGTATGGATGAGGACTGTCCTGTAGCTGAGCAGGGAATGGAACACTGAGAGCTAAGAAAATTGCTCTGAGTTCCAAGAGATTGATATGCAGAGAAGTCTCCTGTGGAGACCAGATGCCCTGGGTGGAGAGATCCTGCAGATGAGCTCCCCAAACCCTTGGAGAAGCATCTGTTGTGAGAGTTGCTTGGGGTAGCAGTTGCTGAAAAGGGGACCCCAGCAACAGGTTTTGAGAGGACTTCCACCACTGGAGAGACCAAAAAAGGGACTGGAGTTTGCTATTTTGTCTGACAGGCAACCTGATGCCTGAGTCCATTGGGTGGACAAAGTCCATTGAGCTGCCGTCATGTGAAGGCGCGCATATGGAACCACATGCACGGTGGATGCCATGTGGCCTAATAGTTGTAACATCTCTCGAGCAGTTAACTGGGACTTTAACTGAATCTGGGAGGCTAACTGCAACAGACATAGGCCACAGGCCTGAGGAAGATAGGCCCTTGCAGTTGTGGTATCCAGCAAGGCCCCTATGAACTCCAGAGACTGAGTAGGGGTGAGATTGGATTTTGGGATGTTTATTACTAGTCCCAAATACTGAAGGATACGCATTGTGCAGGTTAGACAAGTCTGGGCCTCTGACTGGGATGGGGCTCGAATGAGCCAGTCGTCCAGATATGGGAATACGAATATTCCTAGAGTGCGGAGAAATGCAGCTACTACTGCCATGCATTTCGTGAACACCCTTGGTGCAGAGGCCAGACCGAAAGGAAGCACCCTGTATTGGTAGTGCTTTCCTTGAAAAAGGAACCGAAGGAACCTTCTGTGTGTTGGATGGATGAGGACATGGGTGTACGTATCCTTGAGATCTAGAGAACAAAGCCAGTCCCGACTCTGAAGGTATGGAAGCAGAGCCCCTAGAGAAATCATTTTGAATTTCTCCTTGAATAGAAACTTGTTCAATTCTCTGAGATCTAATATGGGTCTGTAGCCCCCTGTTTTCTTTGGGATAAGAAAATAAGGGGAGTAGAACCCTGAGCCCTGTTGAAGAAGAGGTACTTCTTCTATTGCCCCTTGGGCAAGAAGGGTAGCAATCTCCTGACCTAGAAGGTTGAGGAGAGATGTTGGAGAATTGAACTGTTTCACCATGGTGTGAGGAGGAAGACTCAAGAAATGAAGCTTGTACCCTTCCTTTATGATGGAGAGGGTCCATTGCTCTGCTGTGATTTGCTCCCATCTGGGAGCAAAGTAAGTCAACCTTCCTGGGATGGTGAGGGGCTCTGGTTTTTCCAGAGCTAGAAAGGCTAAGTTCTCTAGTTGCAAGTCAAAGGCCCTGAGGAGGTTGAGGCTGCTGGGCTGTGGTAGGCCTGGCAGCCTTTGACTTGGCCTGTTTAGGTGGTTGCTGACGCTCTGCAGCAAAACGACCTGCAGAAGATGTCTGCCCATGAGCAGGATAATATCTTCCCCTTTTAGAAAAAGATATCTTTTTAAACAATCTTTTCTTAACAGGGGCAGAGGTAGACTTTGAAAGTCGATCCAAAGCAGAGTTCTCAGCATCCATCTGAGTGGCCTTTGCTTGCCAATCCCTGCCAAACAGGTTTTCACCTGTACAAGGAAGGTTTCCCAACTCATCTTGGACCCAGAGTTCCAAATCAGAGGCTTGTAACCAAGCAATTCTGCGTGCACCTATGGCAATAGCCGTGGCTCTGCTTACACACTCAAAAGAGTCAAAGGCTGCACAGTTGGAGAATTTGGAAACATCTTGGGCATGTTTGAGCCAAGTGAGAAATTCCTGCCTTTTATCTTCTGAAATAAAAGGAGCTAAAGTCTGCAGATGATGTGTGACTTCTTTTAGAAACATCCCCATATAGAGACTATAGGAGTTGATTCTGGCAGCAAGCATATTGGCCTGGAAAATCCTTCGGCCAAAAGCATCTAGAGTCCTACATTCACGTCCTGGAGGGTTAGATGAGTGTCTCTTTGCACTCTTTATTTTCTTCATAGCAAACTCAACCACAATAGAGTGGAAAGGAAGCTGAGTCTTATGAAAACCAGGACAGGGAGAAACACGGTACATGGTGTCCAACCTACGAGAATGAGGAGAGGTGGTGAGAGGAGTCTCCCACATGCCCAACATGAGATCATAAAGAATCTCATGAATAGGTAAGGTAGCTGCTTCCTTAGGAGCCTTAGGATATTGCAAAATATCTAATTGCTTGGCTCTAGGCTCTGACTCAGAGGCCACTGTAATAGAGAGGCCTCTAGCCAGTTCCCTAATGAAGTCTTGAAAAGACAAGTCCTCTGGAGGAGACATTCTTCGTTTTGGAGAAGCAGACTCCTGAGGAAGTAGTACCGGTGCATCAACAGAAGCCTCCGACTCAGAGTCTTCGGAGGAATTGAAGTATCGCCTGTCTGGATGCTCCTGTAAAGCCCGATACGCGTACCGAGTGGGATCGACATCGGGAGTAAGCGGTACCAGTTCGGTACCGATGGGCATCATAGGACAGGGTACCGTTGCAGTCGACACCGAAGCCGATGCAATCGGTACCGGCACCGGGAACGGTGCCGATGCCGGAGTCGGTACCGGCAACGGGGACTGTTGCGGTACCAAAGGCGTCGAAGCCTGCATGAACGCTGTAAGGGTGCGCTGCATGGATAGAATTTTCTGATCCATCGACGACACCAAAGTCTGGATGTCGGTACCAGTGGAGGCCACCGGTACCCCAGAACACGGCAACAGGTGATCGGTCGAGGCCAAGCCATCGATGTCAACCTGTGACCCCATAGATAATGCTTTGGAAGCCGGAACTTCCCGCCGGGGTAATTTTGCCAGAGCGGAATCCTCAAGGACAAGCCCGGAGACATCTCGATGCTTAGAGGGAGATTTGCCCTTCGAGGACCGGCTAGATTTATGTTTGGTTACCCGAGATCCATGGGAGGAAGAAGCAGCCCTGGAAGACGTCGATGCCACCGAGGCTGCATCAGAGGGAAACAGGATACTGAGCTTGGCTGCTCGGTTCTGCCGACCTCTTTTAGACATCATGGTGCAGGACACACAATCCGTGATGGAATGGTCAGGACCCAAACATTTTAGACACCAATCATGGGTATCGGTGACAGAAATAGTACATTTTGTGCACTTTTTAAACCCAGAAGTGGGCTTCTCCATGAGGAGAAAATATTTAGGCCTAAGGCCCAAACTGAAAATGCACAGTTGAAGAAATAAAAGGTTTTTTTTCTTTTTTTGAAGAAAGAAAGAAAAGAAAAGACCGGCGGTACCGGTCTGACGTCGAAGGCAGACGCGACACAGAAAAATAAAGAAAAAAATAAAGAACTTCTTCTGCGGTGACAGGAACATGACCTGCTGGCTCCACGGAAAAGAAGAACTGGAGAGAGGCGGTTAGGAAAAGGCGGGAAGGCAGCGCGCAGGCGCTGTGGGATGCTCCCAAAAGCTTTCTTACTGGACGCTGGGGAGCGTTCCCACGCAGGCTCCGTCGGTACTGACTATACCCATATGTGAAGACTCATTCCTGCTTGTTCCTGGAGATGAAGTCTTTACAAAACAAGAGCCAATATGGATGACTGAAGGAACTCTAAAAATTGCCCAGAAACAGAGAAGCTAAAACCAGAGGAGAAAGGAGGCATAGACCTTAACAGAGGCTTCCAATATCAGCAAGATGAGAAAATGGAGTACTACAATGACACATGCAGGGAAACAGACAATCAATCAGAAACTATTAGAGGAAGAACAAGATCAGCTTGCCTGAAGTTACAAGAGTTTTAAAGAGAAAATTCCAGGTGGAACAACTAATCTCTGGACATTTGAAAACTGGTCCCAAGGACTTACCAATCTAGGGGGATTCAAGATGGCCGAATCCAGCAGCACTCTGAAGACCTAGGGTGCTGATGTGGGCAAGAGGAAGAGGAAAATGGCTGCAAAGCCCTCTGCTAAAACAGACTCTGCCTTGCCTGGTCAAGGTTCACTGGATTCTTTTGTTCACTATCCGAGTATGCAGCAAGTGATCTCCAACGTGAGCCCAGCTGTCTCGACACTAGAACCGGATGTCTCGGCATAGAGTTCAGGAACAGAGATCTTTGTCCCTGGGGGAATGGATTCCCGCAAAGTTACCAGAAGCCATCTTAACCCTGGATCAGGCTGGGCCACGCATGCCGCCAAAAAGTGGCAATAATGGCGTTTCTCATGGAGAATAGTCTTCCAGGACTATTGTGGCGAGTGGCTTTGCAACGCAGGAGCAACAGGAGGCTGTGAATGAATCAGTACAGGGTAATGAGGTTTCCCACTATCACCTGTGTATCAGACCCAGACCAGGAAGGAATGGCTGTGTCTGGCCTTAATGCAAATCCTCTTTCTTATCCTCAGAGGTTTACTCACGTTTTCCTTGGAATGCAAACAAAAGTCTGGGAAAGGCATTGGTCTCACAAATGCAGGCTTTGCCATAAGATCAAGGTAATGTTTCTGCCACTGCAAAAAAATGTGGAAGAGCTATTTACAGTTCAAACTGCTATTTCTGAACTGGAAAATAGATTGCAGAGGCTTGAAGGCTATGATGACAGTGTTATAAAGCATATGACCTCGTTACAATTTAGGGAGTTGCTGGAGAAAGCATCCAGATCTCAAAATTTGAGTTTGAATAATTTTCCTAAGGAGTCTTTGATTTCCCTTGTGATATGTTTAAAAAATATTTGGTGGACATCTTAGGGGTGCCCCAGAATCACATCATACTATTACTAATCATCTGTATAGCGCTAAAAGGCATATGAAGCGCTGTACATATAAATGTAAGACAGTCCCTGCTCATCAGAGCTTACAATCTAATCAAGACAAAAAACACATAGCGAAACTGGGGACTAGAGTAGAGCATGGTAAGATACACTTAAGTAGTGGACAAGAGTGAGGAGCATCAAGATCCAAAAGCGGATTCAAAGAGGTGGGTTTTTAGCCTGGCTTTGAATGGGCTAGAGAAGAAGCCTGATGCACAGACTCAGGTAGTTTGTTTCAGGCATAGGGATCAGCAAGATGGAATGAACAAAGTGTGGAGTTGGCAGTAGCAGAGAAGGGCACAGATAAAAGGGATCTGCCAGAGGAATGGAGTTCTGAGGAGGGGTGTAGAGTAAGGTAAGAGTGGATAGGTAGTGAGGAGCCGCAGAATGAATGTACTTTGTAACTTTTTTTTTTTTCTGCCATCAAGTCAGTGTTGACTCACAGTGACCCAGCTACCTCCGGGTTTTCTTGGCAATGTATCACCAGAAGTAGATTGCCAGCCTTTTCTTCCGAGGCAATGGAGGGTAAAGTGACTTGCCCAAAGTCACAAGGAGTGCCAGTGGGAATTGAACCCTTGATCTTCTGGGTACTAGGCAGTTGCTCTAACCACTAGGCTATTCCTCCACTCCACTGGTAACATAGTAAATGATGGCAGATAAAGACCAGTATGGTCCATCTAGTCTGCCCAGTAAGGTGGCTAGAGTAGGTGTACCCATCACTCCATGCACGTCACTCCCTTCTATGCCTTTGTTTAGGGTTGTACCCGCCACTCCATGCAGGTCACTCCTCTGTATTTGTTGAGGTGTAAGAAATGGTTAAGTTTATTTTGATTTTATCCTCTTGCTATATAGAGGGACCCACTGTGTCTGTCCCCTGCCATTTTGAATTCTGTCGCTGTATTTGCCCCCACCACCTCCATCGGGAGAGCATCCCAAGCATCCACCACTTTCAGTGAAAAGGCATTTCCTGATGTTGCTTTTAAGTTTAACTCCTTGCAGCTTCATTTTATGCCCTCTAGTTTTGAAGCTTCCCCTTCTTTGAAAAAGGTTTGTTTGTTCATTAATACCCTTTAAGTATTTAAACATCTGTACCGTAACTCTCCTGTCCCATCTCTCTAGAGTATACATATGTAGGTCATTAGGAGAAGTTTGAGCTGAATGCAAGAACTGATCGGGAGCCAGTGAAGTGACTTGAGAAGAGGGGTTACAGGAGCATAGCGACACTAGTGCTATCTGTTCAACATTTCTGTTTACTGTACATTGGTTATAGTTATATGACGTTATATGTAAAACAAATCCATGATTTGTTGCCTGTTGTTATTTGTGAACCGCAGCTGATCTTAGGAAGCTGCGGTATATAAGAGATTGTTAAATAAATAAAATAAATAAATAAACTAGTGGAAGATAAGTCGTGCAGCTGAGTTTTGAACAGATTGAAGGGAAGCGAGATGATTCACAGAAAGACCAGAAAGCAGCAGGTTACAATAGTCAAGGCAGGAGGCGACTAGTGAGTGGATAAGGGTCTTAGTAGTGTGAGGAGAAAGGAAGGGACAAATTTTGCTGATGTTACAGAGAAAGAAGTGGCAGCTTTTAGCTATTGGATGGATGTGCACAGAGAGAGTCAAAGATGACCCCAAAGTTGCAAGCTGAGGAAACAGGGAGCAGTGTAGTGTCATCCACAGAAATAGAGAAGGGAGGAGGTGGGTTTAGGGGGAAAGATGAGGTGCTCAGTTTTGGCCATGTTCAATTTCAGATGGTGGCGAGACATCCAGGCAGAAATCTCAGATAAGCAGGCAGAAATCCAGGCCTGCAATACTCAGAGAGGTTCTAGCAGGGCCTTTAAAAGGATGGTTTTAATAGATCCTTAGAGACAGGAGAAGTTCCACAGGACTGGAGAAAGGCTGATGTGGTACCTCTTCACAAAAGTGGTAACAAGGAAGAAATGTCAAACTACAGGCTAGTAAGCCTTACTTTGGTGGCGGGAAAAATAATGGAAGCGCTCCTGAAAGAGTGAATAGTGGACTTCCTTGAAACCAACAGGTTGCATGATCCGAGGCAACATGGTTTTACCAAAGGACGATCTTGCCAAACAAATCTGAGTTCTTTGACTGGGTGACCAGAGAACTAGATCAAGGGCATGCGATAGATGTGATCTACCTAGATTTCAGCAAAGCCTTTGATACTGTTCCTCATAGGAGGCTTATTAATAAACTCAGCAGCTTGGGGATGGGTCCCAAGATGGTGAACTGGATCAGAAATTGGTTGACTGACAGACGACAGAAGGTGATTGTAAACAGAACTCACTCAAATGAAAGGAAGGTAATTAACCCCGGGGTTCGGTCCTGGGACCAGTACTGTTCAATATATTTCTGAGTGATATTGCCGAAGAGCTGAATGGAAAAGTCTGTCTTTTCGCAAATGACATCAAAATTTGCAACAGAGTGGAGTCCCCTGAGGGAGTGGAGAACATGAGAAAAGATCTAGATAAGCTGGAAGAATGGTCTAATGCTTGGCAGTTAAGATGTAATATGAATAAGTGCACTGTCATGCATTTGGGAAGCAGAAATCCAAGGGAATTGTATGCGATAAGAGGCGAGAGATTGGTGTGCACAGACCAGGATGACTTCAGAGTGATTGTTTCTGAGGATCTCAAGTTGGCAAACAGTGTGACAAGGCTTTGACAAAAGCCAGGAGGAAGCTGGATTGCATACAGAGATGAATTACGAGCAGAAAGGAAGAGGTACTAATGCCACTGTACAAGTCGCTGGTGAGGCTTCACTTGGAATACTGTGTTCAGTTTTGGAGACCATATCTTGCAAAGGATATAAAAAGAGGCTGGAAGCAGTTCAGAGGAAGGCGACCAAAATGATTTTGGAGCCTGCGTCACAAGACTTATGAGAAGAGACTTGAAGACCTAAATACCGCCTTGATTGTAAGATAAGGCGGTATAGAAATACTGTTAAATAAATAAAATAAATAAATATTTGCACTCTGGAGGGGAGATATGATTCAGACCTTTAAATACTTGAAGAGTATTAACGGACAAAACAAACCTCTTCCAAAGATGGGGAAGCTGTAAAACTAGAGGGCATAAGGAAGCTGCAAGGGGGTAAACTGAAAGACAATGTCAGGAAATACTTTTTTCACTGAAAGCCTAGTGGATGCTTGGAATGCCCTCCCAATGGAAGTGGTGGGGGCAAACACAGTGACAGAATTCACAATGGCATTGGACAGACACAGTTGATCTCTTTATAGCAACAGGATAAAATCAAAATACCCATAACTCTCTCATATATTATATGATTGATATATATATATATATATATATATATATATATATATATATATATATATATATATATATACACACAGAATGATGGGTACACCCTAAACAAAGGCATGGGGAAGGGTGACTTGCACAGAGCGGCAAGTGCACCTACTCTTGCTGCCTTGCTGGGCAGACTAGATGGACCATACTATGTTACTTCTTGGACTCTGTATCGCACAGTGAGACCTGAGAATGCTATTAAAGACGACATTTTTCTCTGTTCATAAACATGATGATCTCACAGGAAATACGTGTTTGTTTCAACTAAGAAGCCTGAAGAGTAAACCAGTTTTTTCACTAGCATCCATCTTTCTTCACCTAGCTCTGCTGCGCATCTGACTGAACAATAAAGGACAACTTTTAATTTGCCCATTTGGTACCATGAGCTCTAGTATAGTCAAAGTGATGCCTTATCGATCCTGCCTATAAATGACAGGATTCTGGAAGTAAAGAGATCTATCTTAAAAGAATCCTGAAAGAACAAGGGGCTTCTCTTCCCTTCCCCTCCCCTCTGCTTTGACCACCTCTCTGAAAGTTACTCCTGGCATACTGACGGAGTCTTGTACCCTCACCTAAAGCCTTGATACGCCATTCATGCAAGTCTGCTCATAGACACTGGCCGGCTCTCAGTGGAGTGAACTTCTTTAGCAGAGGCCTCAAACAAACATGCCTGGTATGCTGGAGCTGCGCTGGCTGCCTTGAGAGGGACCAAGGACTGGAATTCCTCTCACTTCTGAGACCAGTCCCAAAACCTTTAGCAGAAAGCTGTTATTTTACTTTATTCTTGGCTTTGGCATTGGACAGGGATTTATTCAGACTTGTACTTGGCATAGAACTAAAACGTGCTATGTGATGGCATCTAGAACTTTTAAATTAGCTTGTCTTAAAGATCTTTTCTAATCAAGTTATGTTTAGCTGTCTGACTGACCTAAAACTGACGTTTTCTATTGTATACATCACGCTACTTGTTACAATAAATCTTTCTGAGCCAGAGTTATGCTCAGGGTATTCTTTTCTTGGATAACTCTGTAATTAGGAGTTCTCATATCTGATGTCCTGGCAGCAAACAAAGACCCTCCGAGCTTCCCCACATGCTGGGTACTTGACTCAGATTGGCCACCGTTGGAAACAGGTTTGCATGGCTCACTGGACTTTGATCTGACTTAGCAAGCCTTAAAATCTAAAAAAGCGCTTGCACAGTAATTCAGCAGAATATATAGATAACATTCATTTAAAAAATGAAGGTTATGTAGATAACATTCATTTTTTTACTCATTTATGCCATAAGACCTGTCTCATTTAATGGATCAGATAAGAATTGCATGCATAAATACAAGGGTCTCACCTCAAAATTTGGTAGTGTGATTGTCACCTGTTCACCTTTGCCAACTTCAAGATCTCCTTCACAGGATGTGTCAATAGATGCAGGCTTGAAATCATCTAACAAAAGAATCATGATTAGGCCATTGAAACGTCAAATCCAGATGTGCCAAGAGATGTTTCATTTTATGTTCATGAAACCAATAGCTTTCTCATATTCCTCCTATGCAGTGGATTATACAACCTATAGTGCAATAAAAGCTTTCATTATACAAATATTTAGGATCCACATAAAAAAGTGAACCTCTTTGAAATTAACAGCTTCTTCTTGCCACACTTTGGCTGGTGGCTTATTCAGAATCTTTCCATGTAGCCCAAACTACTGTATGTACCTAAAATCAGTACAGAACACATATCAGCTGACTTAAAAATCACTGCTGTGCAACGACTTGGACTCCCTCTCACAAAGGAATGGTATCCCTGGTCAGCTAAAGCCAGGACTAGAAACCAAAGCCGAGTCACTTGTGTGCTGCTATTGAGCAATTAAGGCCAGCTTGGCCGGTAATGTCAAAAACATCATAAAAACAAATAAAACATTTTAATTTTAAATAGCAGTCAGTGCCATAGCAAGGACTGTGTGAGCAGTGCCAATGCAAAGGGCACAAGTACATAAAGGGTACAGATGTCATCACTGGGATTCCAGAAAGCTCAAAGAGTGCATTATTACATAGGGCTGGGGTGGAGGGGGGCACACAGGGCACACTTCTAGCTTGATACCGCGTCCTGCCCGCACTTGAGTAATAGAGTTATTTTAGTAAGATCATTCTACGAGTCTGGATTCACACCAAAGATTAGCTGTTTCCTGTGCTGCTGACACTAGAGCTGCCAAATAGCTTCAGATTTTCACCACAGGATGATCCCATGCTGGTTTTAGCCCACTGACTGAAGGGGCATCGTTGTGCTTTCCCTACTGCATTCCCTAAAAAGAAGGCTGCAATTCCATACATGCAATAGAATAAAACCAGGATGGGATCAACCTCTCCTGGCACTGAGACACTTGGCAGTGTTATCCTCATTTCTCAGGAAATGGCTTCTGGTTAAATCTGTATAAATGAAAAACTTGGGATTATGCATCTCTGTATGCCAATTACATATTTTCCCTTTATAAGGCCACTATTCCCTCCATATCCCTCCTGGTAGGGGAAGCCACCAGGTTACAAAATAAATCCTAAAGGTACTGCAGGGCTCAATATGGCGACTATTTTCAGAACTATGCCCACATTGCTCCTGAACTAGTTATTCAGATCTAAAATGGTTTTAGTTAATCTTTCTGACCTCCACACATTAATACTAATTATATAACAAATTCAAAATGATTGGAAAGGCTATGGAAGGATAAAGGCATTCAGAGTATCCTGCTGAACATGGTATTAATCTATGAGTTTGTTTTTTTTCTCCACTAAGTTTTTCCCAGGACTTATTTATTTATTTATTTACATTCTCTTATATACCGCGCTATTCTGCATCAGTGCGGTTTACATTGAACAAACTGAAATTACATTGAACAGGGCATTATAACTTGGAGATAACTATTTTACAGGGAACATGGGCTATGGAGGGTTAAGTGGCTTGCCCAAGACCACAAGGAGCACCTGTGGGACTAGAAACCACCTGTCCTTCCGGCCCAAGGTTGCTGTCCTCTAGTGGGATTTGAACCTCCGACCTTCCGGCCTGAAGTACCTTGCCCCAACCACTAGGCCACTCCTCCACTCCACTTCCTCTTACTGACTTAAAATAAATGCATTTAGGTAAGTTAACAGAAATAAAAGAAATGTTGCATTCTGCAAGCAGAAAAACAACAAATAACCTAGGAAGAGGATCCACCTGATGCCTAATTAATATATGCCAAAACCAGACATTGCTTAACATCAGTGGACAGCCAGCCAGATATGGCTTATTCAGAATCTTTAGCACTCTGGTCTTCATTCCCAGTTTGAGGTCCACGAAACGAGTCAGGTTTTTCAGAAAATCCCTAATGAGAGAGATATGCATGTCTACTGCTCTAATGCATGCAAAATCTCTACCATGAATATTCATTAGGGATATCCTGAAAATCTGGCCCACTGGCAGCCTTCAAGAACTTGGAGTAAAGACTAAGGCACATGTATTGCTCTTCATTAGAAGAGTTATCTGGGATTTTGTTGTTTGTTTAACATGCCATCTTTTATTGAAGTTACTGATCAGTCTTAACCCCAGCTCTCCCTAATTATAGTCTTGTTGATTTTAACTATGCTTACCGTCAGCACTGACTTGATGGTGCGCAAACATACGCTGTACTAAACAGGATATCCTAAAGCTGCCTTCAGTTTGTCTGGTCTGTGTCTCCTGACTAGCTTACAAACTCCAAAGAGAAGGGATTTCCTCTTACTGAACTTGTACAGTGCTATGTACATCTAGTCGCACTAGGGACACAAATAGTAGTTTATTGAAAATTGCATGTAATGTTCATATTACTAGATACTGGTAAGTTTAGACCTCAATCACATGTCACTTTAGTCTACAGCAGAGATTCTCAACCCAGTCCTTGGAACACACCCAGCCAATCAGGTTTTTCAGGATAACCATAATGAATATGCACGAGATAGACCTGCGTGCACTGCAACCTCTCATATGAATATTCGTTGTGGCTATCCTGAAAACCTGACTAGGCGTGTCTCATGGACAGGTTGAGAAACCCTGCTCTACAGCAATAGAAACCAAGTAGCCGCCAAATCTGTATAAGTGACATTCTTTGAGAGCCCCTCAACTTGGAATATCCATTATTCAAATCTCTTATGATGGCTTTCATAACCTTCTTGGAGTGCCCATCGCAATCTAATTAGAACAAAGCTGACTTAAACAGAGTTAAAATGTGCCCAATAAAATAATGAACATAGCCTTGTGCACTGCAATCATATAAGTAATTAAGTCATTTATCTTTATGGAGGGGAGGGGGGTGGGAGGGCAGAGGACAGGAATTTAGATTTTCTCTCTATATCATCTAGATCAGTAGCTCAAAAGACCTATTCCTGGAGAGCCCCTAGCCATTCAGGGTCTCAGGATATTTGAAATGAATATGCATAGAGAAATCTGCATGCAATGACAAGGCATGCAATTCTGTCATGAATATTCATGGCAGATATCCTGAAAGTCTGACTGGGGTCCCTGGGAACCACCGACTTAGATGCTTATTTTTTCCTCTTTTTTATTCCTTACTACTGATAAAATGAATTTCAGCCCCAAGTTCACCTCTTAAAGTGATTATCAAGTACTTTCTAGGAAACTGTCTGGACAAGCAACAGCTGTAATGCTGACCAACTGTTGTATCCATAAGCTACAACCAACCAAAATAAAAAATAAAGTCTCAATTAACAGCACATAATGCTCAAAGGGGTGGCTAGCTGACCAAACAGAAGGAAAAAGACCTTTATAATAAGCAAACAGCCTAAAAAGGTTTTAATTATAGCCTTTATTGTTGGGGGGGGAAAAAAAATTAGAGCCAGCTGAAAAGTATTCACCCAACCCCCAACAGTCACCGGATCAGCATCGGAGGGGCAAGCGGGAAAGGCAAGCCCCTCCCCGATCGCCCCCACAAGGCTAATCCAGTCCACCACACACAAGCAGCAACTTTTAAAAAGCAGCGCCGGCAGGCACACCGGTGCCTGGCGTGGCCCTTGTGCATGGTGACACTGAGCAACAAACCTCCAGAAAACTTACATCTGCCCATCTAAACGAAACACAGAAGAGAAAAAAAAAAAATCCACACAACACTCCACAAGTTCCGAACAAGTGAACATCTCGACACCAGTGAGACACTCATACGGTGAAAACAGGAGACTGAAAAACTGTAAGTAACAAAAAGAGGATACACACCACTAAGAAAAAACAAAGGACTACAAAAGTGTTTAACACAAATCTTTATTCTGTTGTTAAAAGTGATACCAATCTATTCTGTAACCACTAGTTCAAAGCAATGTTACAATCACAAGAGAATTTTATAAAAACGCTGCTAGCAAATACAACAGCACAACACAAGCTATACAAAGACCACTACTACAAGGTATCGAACCAAATAGTAATTACACTTACCTGGTAATTGTAGTTTCTTGAGAGACGACAGCTTAGTCCTCTACGTATGGGTTGTGCACCTCCTCCTGCAGCATGAAGACTGGACCAATCAAATTTCAGCATCACTGGATACAGCATCTCTGCCATCTCCTCCAACCCAGTGAACTACTGTCAAAGCAAACTCAGAAAAAATAGCTAACCTTTAAGCAGAGAAATCATCAGCAGAATGCAAAGCCATTTTTTTTTTTTTTTTTGTGGTTTCCATTTATCAGATTAGACCATAGAAAAGAGACCCAAAGAAAAGGTCTCACCACTGCCTCAGCATAAGCAGCCAGAGAAAGAAAAGAATAGAAAAGAAAACCCACTCACCTGTGAAAAACGAGTTCTGAATCAAAGGCGTGCCGAGCCAAAAAAGAGTACAAGGGAGGGCAGGAGGACTAAGCTGTCGTCTCTCAAGGAACTACAATTACCAGGTAAGTGCAATTACTATTTCCTTATTGTTCCTCCAGCTTAGTCCTCTACGTATGGGATGTAACAAAGCAGACTAACGGGCGGGATTATTCCAGCCGGCACGCAACACCGCGGAACCAAAACTGGCATCGGCTGCCGCCAAGACGTCAAGACGATAGTGCTTACTGAAAGTGTGGAGAGAAGACCATGTGGCCGCCTTACATATCTCCACCGGCGAAACCAAGCTATACTCCGCCCAAGACACCGCATGCGCTCTGGTAGAGTGAGCCCGCAGACCGACTGGCGGAACTCGACCCTGCAACAAATAGGCCGAGCCAATCGCCTCCTTAATCCAGCGGGCAATGGAAGCTTTCGCCGCCGCCTCACCTTTGCGAGGCCCTCCAAAGAGAATGAACAAACGATCGGATTTGCGGAAATCGCTAGTGACTTTCAAATATCGACGCAAAACTCTTAAGATCCAACCGACTGAGCCCCCGATCAGAACCCTGTTCCCCAGACGCGGGAAACACTGGAAGCGACACTACCTGATTCAAATGAAAGGCAGAATACACCTTAGGCAAAAATGAAGGTACCGGGCGGAGAACCACCTTCTGATCGGAGAAAGAAAGGAAGGGTTCCCTGCAAGAAAGAGCCTGAAGCTCCGAAATGCGATGAGCTGAGCAAATTGCTACCAAGAACACCGTCTTAAGGGTCAGATCTTTTACCGAACACCGCGAGAGTGGCTCAAAGGGAGCCGCACTGAGAGCATGCAAGACTAAGTTGAGATCCCACGCAGGGACAGAAATGCGGCGGGCCGGACGCAACCGGGAAACGGCCCTCAAGAAGCGTATCACATCAGCATGGGCCCCCAGCGCCACGCCCTGAATTTTACCCCTGTAGCAGGAAAGCGCCGCCAACTGCACCCGTAAGGAACTGGCGGCCAAACCTTTGGCAAAACCATCTTGCAGAAAATACAACAATAGCGGAAGAGAAGCCGTAGCCGCTCGCACCTGACGCCGAGAACACCAGTCCTCAAAAATACACCAGACGCGCACATAGGCTAGCGAAGTGGACCTCTTGAGAGCTTGAAGCAGAGTTGCTATGACCGCCTTTGAATAACCTTTCTTCCTTAGCCGCGCCCTTTCAATAGCCAGGCCGTAAGAGAGAATCTCCCCACTTGTGGCATGCGAAGCGGACCCTGACACAACAGATCCGGATCCAGGGGGAGACGCCACGGAGGGCCTTCCACCAACCGTATGAGATCGGCATACCAAGGACGACAGGGCCAATCCGGTGCTATTAACAGCACCCGACCCCGGTGAGACTCGATTCGCTGAATCACTCGCCCGAGAAGCGGCCACGGTGGAAAGACAAAGAAGACCCCTTGAAGGCCAGACCTGCAGTAGAGCATCGATGCCCTCAGACATCGGCTCTCGTCGGCGGCTGAAGAATCGAGCCGCCTTCGCAGACCGGAACGTGGCCATCAAATCCATCACCGGCTGCCCCCAACGCAGAACTACCTGCTCGAACACCGTCGGATTGAGCTCCCACTCTCCGGCATCCACGTGGACTTTGCTGAGAAAATCTGCCGTCACGTTGTCCTTCCCGGCAATATGCGCTGCCGATATTGCCTGTAGCCTGGGCTCTACCCATTCGAACAGCGACCGAGCTTCCATTTCTAGGCCCGAGCTGCCGGTGCCGCCTTGTCGATTTATGTACGCCACTGTTGCCGCGTTGTCGGAGAGAACCCGCACCGCCCTGTGCGATATCAGGGTCTCGAAGCTTTGCAACGCTAACCGGACTGCCCGAAGTTCCAAGCGGTTGATCGACCAACCGCTCTCTTCCGTAGACCAGAGGCCCTGCGTCACTTGAGCTCTGCAGTGCGCGCCCCAGCCCGTCAGACAAGCATCCGTCAACAGCGGAATCCAGTCCGGCTGCTCCAAGGACATTCCCACCCGGAGCGAGGCCAGCCGAAGCCACCACGTCAAATCCCGACACACTCTCGCCGGGCAGTGAAGACGCCTGCTCAGGGAATCGGACTGATTGGACCAACGACGCAGCAGGGCCCGCTGGAGAGACCGCATGTGAAAGCGAGCCCACAGCACTACCTCTAATGAGGCCGCCATCGTTCCCAGCACCTGAAGGTAGTGCCAAGCCGACGGAGCTGGGGTTTGCCGACACCGGCGTACGAGGGACAGAAGACCCAGCACTCTGCGTTCGGGAAGAAAAACGAAGCCCCTGTGAGTATCGAAGAGCACACCCAAATACTCGAGGGACTGCGTCGGAACCAACTGGCTCTTCTGCGGGTTGACGACCCAGCCGAGGGACTGCAGCAGGCCTACCACTTGCGCTGTCGCCGACAAGCTCTCCGAACGAGATTTGCCTCGAATCAACCAATCGTCCAGATAGGGATGCACCAGCACCCCTTCTTTGCGCAATGCCGCTGCCACGACCACCATGATTTTGGTGAAGACTCGAGGAGCGGTTGCTAGGCCGAAGGGTAAAGCCTGAAACTGGAAGTGACCCCACGGTAGAGCGAACCGGAGATAGCGCTGATGCGCCTCCCGAATAGGGATATGGAGATAAGCCTCTGTGAGGTCGAGTGATGTGAGAAACTCGCCCTTGCGAACGGCCACAAGCACGGACCGTAAGGTTTCCATCCGAAAGTGCGGCACCCGCAGACAGCGGTTCACTCCTTTGAGATCCAAAATGGGACGAAGAGTCCCACCTTTCTTTGGCACCACGAAATAAATGGAATACCTTCCTAGACCATATTCTTCCGGAGGCACGGGAACCACCGCTCCCAGCCGAAGCAGATGATCGAGGGTCTGTCGGACTTGAGCCGTCTTCCGAGCTCCTCGGCAGGGAGACGCCACAAAGGAATCGAGCACGGGTCTGGACAAATCCAGGGCATACCCGTCTCGAACGATCTCCAAAACCCATTGATCGGACGTTATCTGGGTCCAAGCAGAGAGAAAACGTCGAAGACGCCCTCCGATCACTGGAATCTCCGCCTGGACCCGCTGCCCTTCATTGGGGCTTACGGGCGGCGGCAGGGGTAGCTGCCGTGAATCCGCGACTGGCTCCTCGAAAACCCCGAAAGCTGGAGGTCCGCGAGGCATATCGACCGCGCTGAAACCCCCCATAGCGGGGAGAGCGAAACCGACGAAAGTCCCCAGACTGACCCCGAGGGGCAGAAAGGAACCTCCCCCTTTTGGGCCGATCCTCCGGCAAACGACCGCCCTTGGACTCCCCCAAATCCTTGACCAATCTGTCAAGATCCTCACCGAACAGCAGCTTACCCTTGAAGGGCAGTCTGCCTAGCCGCGATTTGGAAGAACCATCCGCTGCCCAATTCTTCAACCAAAGGGCTCTGCGGGTAGCCACTACAGACGCCATGCTATTGGATAGCGCCCTGATAAGGTCGTAATGAACATCCGCCAAATACGCCGAACCCGACTCCAAGCGCTGAAGCTCACCTAAATCTTCGGATTCCAAGGCCGGCACCTGTCGAAGCCGCTGAACCCAGCGAAGACAGGCCCGAGCAATCCAAGCCCCACAAACGGAGGCCTGCAGCGCAACCGTGTCCGCCTCAAAGGACTGTTTCAAGAGACCATCCATTTTCCTGTCCTGCGGCTCCCGTAACGCCGCACTACCTTCCACAGGAATAGTGGTCTTCTTAGTGACCGCCGAAACCGCTGCATCTACTTTGGGAGAGCGAAACCGCTCGAGGTCCGTGTCGGCCATAGGATACAGCTTGCGCATAACTTTTACTCCCTTGAGGCCAGATTCAGGGGTATCCCATTCCGTCTGAATCATCTGATCGATGACTTTATGTATAGGAAAAACCACCTGAGTCTGCCGCACCGCTTGAATGATGGGGTCGACCCCGTCAGATTCGTCGACCGACGGCGCAGGTGCCAAACCGAGAGTGTTAAGCGCTTCAGCTACGAGCGCGGGCAACTCCTTCTGGCGAAACACCCGAATAATTTTAGCCTGATCCTCAGGTTCCGGGAGTACGCCTTCCTCTAAGGCCTCCCCATCCGCTTCCAAGTCGAAGTCCTGATCTTCACCCTCCGGCCAATCCGTCTCCGACTGAACGGTTTCATGCAAACGCTGGCGCTTAGGCGCTTTGGGACCGGAAGATGCAAGCCCCGGCGCAGGGGACTGCGCAGTTGCCCCCGGACCAACGCCCATGCTCTGACGCTTACGACAGAACGCCTGGTGCATCAGTAAAACGAAATCGGGAGAAAAATCCTCTACGGGCAAAGCACCGAGCTCTGCCTGCTCTCCAGCACCCAAAGGTAGCGCCGAAGCCGTCCCCGACGGACCCTCCAGTGGGGACTCCAACCCCACAGCATCTGAGTCTTTCTGAGATGCAGCAGCCAAGGAACTCTCCAGGCGCTGCTCCATAGTAAGAGAGACAGAGGCACAGCGGTGACAGACGCCCGTCTCTGGAACCGCGCCCCTGCGGGATCCACAAATTACACAGAGATCCCGCTGGCATGGAACCTCACCCTTCGCAGCTCTCCAAGTGCGGACAAGGTAGTGACTGAAGCCAAAGGGCAAATACTGGTCCTGTACCAAAAGACCAGGACGCAAGGTTGTAAATAATGCCTCCGCCAGCTGCAATAAAGGGCACCGTGGGGAACGGCACCCCAGACCCCAGCTGCCTAGGTCAGGCTGAACCAGGGCGGAGTGGCGCTGTTCTGTCCCCTTTGTAACACCAGTTTCTGTGTTTGGTTTTTTTTTTTTTTTCATCTGATGCCTGTGGAAAAAACAAAAAAAAAAAAAATTGGTGTGCTCACTTGCTGCTGAAAGCTCCAAAACAGCAGCGAAATGAAAGCTAGCCCTCTGCTCCCGAAGGAGAACAGAGCAAGAAAACGACCCCTCCCCCGAGGAAGGGACTCCGAGGAAAAAATAAAAGGAAATAAAACAAAACAAAGGCAAAACAAGAGGATGAATAAAATCAGAAAAATAAGAAAACAAAACAGACGGAGGGGAAAACCTCTGCCGGCAAACACATGGACCGGGAGAAAAACAAAAATCAGCCGCGTGTGCTACACACGGAGAGCAAACCGCGGCTCACAAAATGGCCGCGGCAAGGCAGAAAAGCATTTTGGCGCGCTGTCGGCGACGGGAAAAACCACCCGGCCGAAGAACAAACGCCTGAGGCGGCCTACCTTACCCCCGCAGCTCAAGGAACTCGGGAGCAAAAAAAAAAGGACAGATTCAAACGCCGACGAGCAGAGGAGAAGCAGCTTCCCAGCGTTTGCCCTCACTCTGCCGCCGGAATCCACCGGCACTCCCCCAGCGCACACCTTACCTCTATCGGAGGGGTGCAGCTGTGCAATTGCCGCCGGAGCACTGCCCCGAATATCCCTGGGGCAGAGATCCTTAAATTAAGGAGGACAGAGCTAGAAAAAAGAAGCCGCTTAGGCAGAACAGAGGAGAGACCTCCCTTGGGTCCCCCCCCCCACGGAGAGCCGATGAAATGAGTAAATTTAAAGCAACAAGCACCCCTTAATCTAAGAAAGCAATAGAAGCTCTAATAGAGCCCAGAAAATAAACTACAAAAAGGTTAGCTACAGTCTAAAGACCTAACTGACAAATTAGTGAGCCCAGCCAGGCTCACTCACGTCTTCCTGCTGCATGAAGACTGGACACACTGGGTTGGAGGAGATGGCAGAGATGCTGTATCCAGTGATGCTGAAATTTGATTGGTCCAGTCTTCATGCTGCAGGAGGAGGTGCACAACCCATACGTAGAGGACTAAGCTGGAGGAACGATAAGGAACTAGATATTAATTATACAGAAACCACACTATAAACAAAGCGGTTTCTAAACCGCATTTTCAATGTCTGCCCTTTATTCCACCGACTGAGGACTAGGAGGGCACTTAAGGCCTCGAAAACAACATTCATTTTAGCCACCACAATAGACAATTCTCCACTAAATAATCTGGAGTTCTAGACATCTAAAATGGAGAGTCAGAACATGATTTCTTTCTTTTTCCTACTATTATTATTGCCTCTTACTCAATCACTCCATTTAGAAACACCACAATACTCGTGTATTCCTAAAATCTAGCATCATATCAGGAACATTCCCTATATATACCAATACCAGCCACTATTCAACAATCATAAACACCAGAAAAGGAGACTCATTTACATTAATATACTCAAAACCGGTCACATGAAGGTACCCTCATTTCCAACTCACCCCATAAAATGCCTTCTACTGAATACAGGATCGATCAGAAACAAAATTCCAGTCATTGTGGATCTTATACTCTTGACATAATAGGTTTAACTGAAATCTGGTTATCAGAATCGGACTCAGTTCTGTTTAAACCAACACTTTCCACCTATATCATTGTCCAAGGTCAACTAAACGCAGAGGTGGGGTCTTAATTCTAGTAAAAATATTTAAAAAAAAAAAAAACCAGACAGCTCTTCATCTAAGCAAGAACATAGAAGACAAGGATGTGATTAATCATTCAGAAGAAACATTTTTCATTCACTCTAATATACAGACCTCCATCAGCTTCTCCTGACAACCTCTCATCCATACTAGAGGTAGCATGCACCACGTCACTAAACAAATACCACATCATACTTGGTGACTTCAACTTACCAGTGCTCCATACCACACACGCCTCCCACTTCCTAAATGCTATGTTAGATATAGGCTTCCAACATGTTGTACAGGTCCCAACACATAGGAAAGGGAATATACTAGATCTCATTTTTCTCCAAAACAACAAAACACAAAGCATATACTATTCCAGTCCTACAGCTCTCCCCTTACCCTGGGCTGACCACTTCTTGATAGAATGTACACTACCTGCAGCACCCCCTCTATTCACAGATGATGCACCCCCAACATTCCACAAAAAATTTAAACCTTTTGATAATCTCCTTGAATAATTCTCTGCCACTACTAGATACCTCGCTCGATGAACTGGACCAGATCATAACTAATTGGAACGCCACAATCACCAATGCTGCACTAGCGCCACCCTACCCCAACAATTCATATCAGAAAACTTCTAAGTTATTTATTTTATTTATTTATTTATTTAATTGGATTTTTATACCGCCTTATCATACAATCAAAGCGGTTTAACAAAAGAGAAAATTAGTAATAGTGAAAAAATCTGTGATAATATATACATAGTTTGTAAATATATGATTAAATGTCTTGGGAAAAGGTGCACTATATATATTGTGAGCTATACTATAAAGTGAGCTATTGTACAATGTATATATAAATAATTGCTTTCTTAAAAATTAATTAGTTGATTGCATGACCGTAGTTATGGTACACAAAAGAACTAAGATTACTAAAACGAGAACTGTGCAAGCTAGAACATATATGGAGACGTACGAGGTCTGATAATGTTAACAAATTATACATGCTCACGCTAAAAACCTACAAAGAGGCCATAAACAAAACAAAACAAAAAAAAAAAAGGAATAGCATGCGGCACTTATCTAAATCTTGTGAAATGTAAAGTCTTTAACTGGAACACATAATCCAGATGAAGACAAAATAATAAGTTCTAGCCAATTTATTATTTTATTTAACTGTATTTATATCCCGCTTTTCACCGGGTCAAAGCCAATCATTACATGGATAAATTTAACCTACCATTCCTGACCAGAACCCCCTTATTCACTACATTTCACAATCATACAACATCGACCTTCCCAGACATGACACATGGTCATTACTCCACCTTATAGACCTAAACTCTCAAAAATACTATCACCTGGACTTCCGGTGATGTCACCAGACTGCATGGTGGTGCCGTAGATGGGCTCTGTCACCGAAGCCTACCTAAAAGGTGGAAAAAGCACCCCAAGCACAAGAGCAGTAGCCGTGTGATGCAGGGGAAGTAATTTTAAATACTGCTCGCAGCAGTTCGACGAGCGATCGGGGAGGGAAGCAGCCGCCATCAGTGCAGCCCGGTGCGACAGAGAGCGGGAGCGGAGAAAGGCATCACGTGCTGGGCCGAGAAGTGATAGCAGTGAAAGCCGGGCCGCAGCTGAGAAGGAGAAGCTGTACCTGGAGCCGGTTTGCAGAGGTTGGGAGAGAAGAGCTCGGCAAGGTAGCGGAGAGCTGCGTGGGGCCGGAAGATCGGTGGACGCACCAGACGGAACTGAGCAGAGGGGTGATCGTCAAGGCGGAGCGGAGGAGGCCTTGCAGCCGGTGAGACAGAGCGGAGCTGGCGATCGGAGACCGCGTGGCAGCCAAGTGAGCAGGAGGCAGGGGAAAAACTCACACACTGTGGTAAGCACCTTGGAGAGCGATGGCGGAGTAGATCAAGAGCTCAGAGGATAAGCGGAACGCCGTGGAGAAGTGGGGCAGCAGAAGGAAGTGCAATTTGAATAGCAGTGCCCAGTACAGTCTTGTAAAAGGGTTGGGAAGTGTCCTCGGGCTAAATATAGCACAGAACGGGGCTGAATGCACAGGAGGAAGAGTGCTTGCCTGGAACCAGGAAGGAAGAGTGATCAGTGGTGTAACGTGACCTTAGGAGCCCAGTGAGTCCGGGGAGCAGAGAAGAAATAAAGGGCATACACAGTAAAGAACAGAGTTACAGAAGGGCAGAGCAGATGCTGCAGCCTGAAGATATCCTTGAGGATTTGGAGCAGGGGAAGTGAGGCTGTATGGAGAAAGCCCAAGGCAGGATGTCAGCGAAGAAAGAACTGGCGGAATTTCACTCTTCCTTTTTTGCATGCGACACCTAAGGGGCGTAAGGATGGAGAGAAAGACAACAAAATGGGAGCGGACCATGTGGATGAACAAGATGAGATGGAGGGAACAGGGCCTCCAGGAGTAGCTGACCTGATTAAGGGGTGGTTAGAGGAGCTGAAAGAGGAACTCAAAGTGGAAATCAGCGGAGTTAAAAATGAGCTAAAAGAGACTCTACAATCGTTAAGACAAGATCTGGTGGATCTGGACACTAGGGTGGAAGAAACAGAATAGCAGGTGGAACAGCACGGGGAAATACTGGAGGCGTTACAAAAAGGATGGGATGAGGTAAAGCAAGAGTGAAAGCAAAAAGTGGAGGATCTGGAGGATAGATCCCGGCATCCCCGAGGACGTCAAATATAAAAATTGTGAAGAAGTCATTAGTAAAGTTTTTGGCCACATGCTAAGCGCTGCAGCTCTGGAGGAGGGAACAGCAGATGACTCTACAAATAGAGTGGGCGCATAGGGGGTTACGGCCCATCAGGGACAATCGACCAAGAGACATTGTGGTATGCCTGAACTCATTCAAAGTCAAAGAGCGTATCCTGAGGGCAGCCAGGAAATTGGGGCATTTCAAGTGGGAGGAGCATGTGGTGGAACTGTTTCAGGATTTATCCCTTGGAACGCTACAACGCCGGAGAGAGCTGAAGGAAGTGACAGCCTTTCTTAGGAGGGAGGGACTGCGATACAGGTGGCTGTATCCTTTTGGATTATTGTTCACAGTAAAAGGGGTAACCTGGAAGGTGAACGACCAGCGAGGAAGCCTGGACTGCCTTACGCAGCTTGGGATTAACCAATATTCCTGACGAGGCAGAGGGGGTAGCAAATACAGCAGCAACCGCAAAATCCATGTCCGGGGGGGGGGGGGGTGGGACAGCTCAAGATGGCACCGAGTTCCGGCCAGTGGCTGGAGATTAATGCATCTAACTAAAGTAAGTCACGGAGGAGAAGCGGTGGCGAACGAAGCTGGTGGAGGCAGATGAGGCTGTGCTGCGGACCTGTACAGGACTTAATCACAGAGTCAGAGTGTTGGATAATGCTACATGTTGTGTGAAATGCTGTGATTTAAGGGGATTGAGTGGAATAGGTAGGGGGGAAGGCGGGGGAGTGAATAAGGGGAGAGATTACAGCGAGGTGATAAGGCACCTAATCAGATAACTTTAAGAGAAGGGGAGGAGGGGGGATGACGGGGGGAGGGGGTAGCATGAGAGAGGATAGCAATAGATTAGGGGAAGGGGAGAGGGGTGGGACGGAGGTGAAATAGCAGGGATAAAGTAGGTGGGGGTCTGAGTGTCAGTCACAATTTATGGAAGTCGAGTCTATGGATGAGACAGAGGGAAGGGAAGGGAAATAGGGGGGGAAGGGGGGAAGGGATCAAGGGAGGGTATGGGGGGGGAGAGGTAGGGGTTAAGAGGTAGGGCTCAGAGAGGGGGGGGGAACAGGGGGAGTGTATAATTCCAAGGCGAGTTAACAATTGTATCATTAAATGTAAAAGGGCTTAATTCCCCTTTTAAGAGACAAAAATTGTATAAAGAATACTACACCAGAGAGCAGCGATAGTGCTTCTACAAGAAACGCATTTGACAAGAGTGGCTGAATACCTGGTTAAACCTAAGGGATACGGAGTATGTGTCTATGCCTCCAACATGGTAGAAAAGAAAAAAAAGGGGGGGGGTGGCCATCTTGATTGATACTAAATTGAAGATGTCATTGCACACTGTGGTAAGGGATAAAGCAGGGCGTTGTGCTACTGAGGTTAAAAGTGGGGAATGAATGGTATTCTATCGTAAATGTATATGCGCCCACAGGGGTGCAAAGTGAATTTTGGACAAAACTGAATGAGGAGGTGGGGAAATTGGGGGAGGGACATTTATTTTATGGAGGAGACTTCAATTTAAAGTGGAACCCAGCCAGAGATGCCACAGGGAAAAGAGAGGGTAAGTGGGCGAATAGGAGGAGGTACCGTAGTTTTCTAACTCAATATTGTTTGATAGATGCTTGGAGATTCCAGCATCCTGGGAAGAGACAGTCTTCCTACTATTCATCAGTTCATGGCTCCTATTCCCGAATAGATGCTATCTGGGTCTCAAAGGAGATGGGGGGGGGGGGGAAGGATCAAGCGGGCGGATATGGAATCGATCATGTGGTCAGACCATGCGCCGGTACAGGTAACCTTGGTAATAGGAGGGAGAGGGGAAAGGTAGGCAGTTTTGGAGACTTAATGAATCCTTACTGGAGGATGAGAAGGTACGAGAGGAAATAGTGAGGGAAACTAAAGATTACTTCCAATGGAATGATAATGGGGAGGTTGCATGGGGAGGAGTATGGGACGGCTATAAGGCAGTAGTAAGAAGCATTTTACTTAAATGGGGGGCATGAAAGAGGAAGGAAAGGGAGGGGAGAGAGAAGGACTTGCGAGTAAAACTGCTGAAACTGGAAGAGCTAGATGCGGGCGGGGGAGGGGGGGCAGTCAGGAGCATACCGAGGTCAGGTGCTAGCCGTACGAGCCCAACTGAATGAGATGCAGGCCTCCAAGATAAGGTACCAAATGCAGCTCTTGAGGCAGGACTTCTTCGAGGGGGGAAACAAAGCGGGGAGATACATGGCGCAGAAATTGAAGCAGAGGAAGCTGCGCTCACATGTAATGAAAATTCGAATGCGTAATAAAGAAGGGGGACTGGTACATACGGATGGGGAGATTAGGGAAGTATTTAGGGGCTACTATCAGGAGTTATATCAAGCCAGGGATACTCCACAGAGAGAGAGAATCCAAAGCTACTTGGACTCGTTGCGGCTGCCAAAGTTGGATGAGGGGGACCAAATAGAGCTAAATAAAGCCATCTGAGCGGAAGAGGTACAAAGCGCTATAAAGCGGTTAAAAGTGGATAAGGCTCCAGGGTTGGATGGGCTAACGGCACGATTCTATAGACGATTTGGAGAGCTGCTACTAACGCCGCTGGTGCGGCTCTTATAACCTGCTGAGGGAGGGAGGGGGATTAGCGGATACTATGGGGTGGTCGGGAATAACTTTCATACCAAAAGAAGGAAAGGACCCACAGGACTGTGCATCCTAGCGACCCATCTCGTTGCTTAATTTGGATGCCAAATTGCTGGCTAAAGTATTAGCTCTGTGCTTAAATAAGGTGATAGGGAAGCTGATACACCAGGATCAAGCGGGATTCATTCCCAGCAGGCAGGTAGCAGATAATATCGGGAAGATCTTGAATATGATCTGGTACACTGAGCAAAACAGCGAAGAGTCAATGTTACTGTCCCTCGATGCAGAAAAAGCTTTTGAACAATTGTCATGACCATTTTTATTCCAGGTAATGGAAAGAATGGGACTGGGGGCAGAATACGTAAGCTGGGTAAAAGCGTTATACCATAACCGAAAAGCCTGTGTTCGGGTGAATGGAGCTTACTCAGAGTTTTTTGGGCAGGGGAGAGGAATGAGGCAGGGATGTCCCCTCTCTCTGCTACTTTTTGCTATCTCCTTGGAACTGTTTGTGGAGAGGGTGAGGGATCGGGCCGATGTACAGGGAATAAAAGTAGGGGGGAGAGAATACAAAATATCTCTGTTTGCAGATATCATCATTCTGAGCGTAGCCAGGTCTAGGTTTTCCCTACCCGTCTTAATGTGGGAAATAGAAGAATTTAGCAGGCTCTCGGGGTTTACCATTAATTGGAATAAATCAGAAATTTTGATTTTGATGGTACATGGGGATATCAAGGGAATTTTACAAACGAAATATCCCTTCAAGTGGGCCAAAGACAGTATTAGATATTTGGGCGTTCGGATAAGTAATAAGATTGGAACTCTATATGGGCTTAATTATCTGAAGCTCTTTAGGCATGTGGAGAGTTGGCTGGATGGGTGGGGGTGGGGCTACCTCTCATGGTTTGGGAGAATTGCCATAATAAAGATGTTATTGCCCAGATTCTTGTTTCTATTCCAGACAATGCCAATAAGAGTTCTGCCTAGTAAGCTACGGCAGTTACAGAGACTCGTGAACCGCTTTATATGGAAAAATAGACAGCTGAGAGTGGCCATGTCGGTCATGCAAAGAGGGGAGGGGGGCTGGGGTGCCCAACTTTAGGAAATACTATGAGACAGCGCAATTAAAAACGATATATGAGTGGCATCGAGGCACAGAGAAACAATGGGTTCAAATGGAAGATGCATCCATAAGGGAAGAGAGTTTGGTTAAGGTGGTGTGGGGGGGGGGGGGGGGAATATCGCAGACTACAAATATCAACATCTTCTAATAGCCCATAGTTTGCAAGTGTGGAAAAAAATAGAAAAATCCTAGTCCAAGACAAAAGATATACGCAGGGCATGACATTGGAGGTGTGTTTTGATAGGAGACAGGGCCCCGGAGGAGCTATTTTGAACAGATGGGTATGGGTGGGATAAACCCAGCTTTCTCAAATAGTGACCAAGGACGGCCCTCTGGAGTTTGAGGGCCTTAGGGATCTCTATGAGCTGGAGGGCAGTGATTATTATGCATATTTACAATTGAGTCATTTTGTGAGACAGAGGAAAGTGTGGAAGGACTTATGGGAAAATAGGGGGTGGTTCGAGGGGTTGTGTTCAGGGAATTTGGGTCAAAAAGGAGTTTTGTCCAAAATTCAGAGGATTAATAGAGGGCGGGGCTAGTAAATTGGGATATATGATAAAATGGGAGGAAGACCTGGGGTGAACTGGACTGATGAGATATGGGATAAAACTATACAGAGGCTGGCCAGCATCTCCATTGCCACACAGGTCAAGGAAAATGCCTATAAATGTTTTGCTAAGATGGTATTGGACCCCAGTACGTAAAAAGAGAGCGGGATGGGGACAGACTGACCTGTGCTGGAGGGGGTGTCAAGAGAGGGGGACTGGATGCATATGTGGTGGAAGTGTGAATGGCTACAAGCTTATTGGATAGAGATACTGGATATGATGTACAGAATGACAGGATATAGACTGCAAAAGAAACCAGAGATTTGTTTGTTGCATCAACTGAGGAGGATATTCCAAAAAGGGACAGGGGGGTGTTACACCACTGCCTAGTAGCAGCTCACTGTGAGAGATAGCACAGTGCTGGGTAGGGGCAGGGAAGCCCCAACCGGCAGGCTTTGTTAGCCGGATGGCAGAGATGCGTTTGATGCACAAATTGACGGAGTTGCGGAGGGGGAAAGGGGGGGAAAAAAAAGAGTGCAGCAACCTGGAAGAGAGTGTGCGCGTGGCTGGGAACATGGAAGGTGGAGAGAGGGGGGAGGAAGGTCCCGGATGTTCGCCATAAGGAACATTGAATAACAAGGGAGGGGGAATAGATACGGGGGTGAGCGAGAGGGAGTAGGAAGTATGAATGACAAGTGCGGGGGGAGGGAAGAGGGAAGGGGATGGGTTAAGGAAAGGTAGTAAGGAGGGGGATAGAGAAACAGAAGAATGCACACACTAGTATATGAAAAAAATGTTATGAACAGTGCACATAGATGTGAAAGCAGAGAACCACAAAGTTCATTTAAATGATCAATACTAAGTAAGGATGGGGAGGGGGAAATGACAAAGTTACAGGCTAACAAAGTTGGCGGGAGAGGTAAACGGTGGTTCGAGAATAAGAGAAATGTGCACAGATTATGTTGTGGGCTTCTTCTGAGAAGTGTACAGTGTATGACATTGGTTTTTGAAACTGTTTGTATTTATTTATTTAATGGTATTTATATACCGCCTTATCATTCAATCAAGGCGGTTTCCACAGCAAACAATCAAGGGGAGGGCAAGTGTCTTCATGCAGTGGAGAGTGTGGTGTGTGGGTGTTGGCGGGGAAATGATTAGCATTGGTTTATCTACATAGTGCGCTATTATACATTCTTATGTACAGTCTTGGGGTGGTGGGAGGGACTGAGGTTCTGTCTTGTATGTTGGCTCAAGGGGTATGACCATAGTATTCGATGAACAGGGTTGTCTTCAGCTGTTTTCGGAAGCCCTTGATTTCTGTGGTTAGTCTCAGTTCATCTGGGAGGGAGTTCCAGATGAATGGAGCAGCCAGGGAGAGTGCTCGTTGTGCGGTGTCTTTGCGGGTTTTGGTGAAGTCTTTTGGGGTGTTTACACAATTGGAGGTGCCTCTTCTTGGCCTTGTGCTTGTGTCAGGTTGTATGAGTGTGTGTAGGCTTATGGCAGAAGAGTGTTGTTTGATCTTGAATATGTTTATGATAGTTTTGTATTTGATGTGTGAGATGATTGGGAGCCAGTGCAGTTCTTTCAGTATGGGTGTGATGTGATCTTGTCTTGTAGTACCGGATATAATGCGGGCAGCTGTGTTTTGGGCCAGTTGTAGAGGTCTGAGGGTCTGTTTTGGTAGCCTGGTGTATACTGGATTGCAGATGTCTAGTAAAGGGGTTATTAGTGCCTGGCAAACGGTGCAAAAGTGCTCTGGGTCGAGGAGGGGCTTGAGTCTTCTGATGAGTCGCATTCTGTGGTATGCGCTTTTGGTTGTTCTTCGTATGTGTGCTTGGAGGTTAAGTTCTTTGTCCAAGATGACTCAGAGGTACTTTACTTCTGATTTTATAGGTATGAGTGCATCTTTTATCTTGATGTCGGGTGGGGGGATAAAGTCTGGGTTTCGCATGATGATCAGTGCCTCCGTCTTGCTGTAGTTTATAGATAGGTTGTTTTTTAGATTATTGATGCTTGCAATGCATAAAAAAATTTTAAATGGAAAAAGAAAATACTATCACCTGCATCAATACAACCACTTCACCCAGTGACCCCTGTCCGGTCAGCTGGCTAAAATCAACGAAAGATGAGTTTGCACCAATCATCCTGGAGATAGTTAACCACTCCCTAAGGCAAGGACAAATGCCACCCCTCAAAAAAAAAAAAAGAGCTATAAGACAACCAATACTAAAATCAGTAACTGCAGATAAAAACCTCCCCAGCTCATACAGACCCATATCAAGCCTGCTGTTCTTAGCTAAGGTAATTGAAAAAGTCATGCAAAATCAACCGCTAGACTTTGTAGAACTAAATGCGCCATTGGATGAACAGCATAGGTTTAGACCTCAGCACAGTGTAGAGACCCTAATGCAAATATTCTAAAGTTAACAACCTCATACAAAGATTGGATTCCAGCAAGAAAGTATTTATACAGATTTTTCTGGACACTACCTCTGCTTTTGATAGTATTAGCCATAAAATACTCATCATCAATAGGCTCATGCAAATTGGTCTTCAGGGAACAGTCATTCAATGATTTAGGTCCTACCTAGCCAACCGCATCCAACAAGTCCAGATTGGCCAGGTATCTTCCACAACGTTTAAAAAAGAACAAGGTATTCCGCAGGGCTCCTCCCTATCCGCCTTATTATTTAACCTTTATATTCAACCAATATGTACCATCTTCAAGAAACACAAGGTAAGCTATCATCTCTATGCCAATGAAATAATAATGTATCATCCCATAGACATCTCTGACCATATGCTCTCAGACAGTCTCCCATCTAGATGAGGTACCGGTATGGCTCAAAAGCACACAACTTAAAAATTAACATTAATAAAAACAAAAGTACTCTACATTTCTAGAAGTCCAAACTTCAAACCCCCCAAGAAAATCCAGATACAAGGTATAGAACTTAAGGTCAAAAGTGCAGTGGAGTAGTAGCCTAATGGTTAGAGCACTGGCTTGGGAACCCAGAGACCAGGGTTTGATTCCCACTAGCACTCCTTGTGGCCTTGGGCAAGTCACTTAACCCTCCATTGCCTGAGAAAAATCCAAGTTATCAATATCCCTGTTTAATGTACATTACCAAGTTTAAGTTACAATGGTATATATAAGCGGTATATAAATCCTGTTAAATAATTTTTTTTTTTAGTGCCATTGAGTCAGTGTTGACTCATAGCGACCCAGCTACCTCTGGGTTTTTCTTGGCAGTGTATCACTGGAAGTAGATTGCCAGCCTTTTCTTCCGAGGCAATGGAGGTTAAAGTGACTTGCCCAAGGTCACAAGGAATGCCAGTGGGAATCGAACCCTTGATCTTCTGGGTACTAGGTAGTTGCTCTACCACTAGGCTACTCCTCCCTGGGAAGAGGAGTTAACAGGACCATGGGATGACATTATGTGGGATGGTATCTATGAAACATCTCATCGGTTGGCACCGGGAACTGCAATGTTGGAGAATAGTTATAAAGTTTGATTGCGGATGTATTGGACCCCGTGCAGGTTGAAGGCAATTTTTCCAGATAGATCAGAGGCATGTTGGAAAGGGTGTGGGGTTCAGGGAGACTTGTTACATATGCTCTGGAGTTGTCTGAAGGTGCAGGGCTATTGGAGGCGGGTGGAAGGTTTAATTGCAGACATTATCAAGGTGCAGGTAGCACTCACCCCTGATATGGTTATTCTGAACGAGGAGGTGGAGGGTGGAGGAGGGGATTTAGGGATATTACTGGGGTATTACATAATTGCAACTCGCATGAGCCTTTTCTGATGGTGGAAAAACACTGATATGCCCCCTCTAAAAGTTGTGGGAAGAATGGAGCAGCTATGGGGCTTTTGTGCGATTGAAGCACACAGGAAACAATGTTAAGTACAAAAATGTGTGGGAGAGGTATGAAAAGTGGAGGGGGAAGTGGGTGGAGCACTGGTGGGAGAAGGGAGAAGGTGGTGGGTGTGCCGTGTAAAAGTTCAAATGTTTAATTGTTTAAAGGTTAGAATGCTTAAGAGGTTAAGGATATGGGGTATGTGAGGGTGAAGCATGGGTAAAGGTAGCCGAGTGGATGGGGTGGGGGGGGGGGGGGGGACTGGACATTGAACATTGGTAGTAGTCCAAATGTGTATTAGGGTCTGGCACTGGATGTACTGGCTGACCAGTTGTAGATATCAGTTGTGAAGTTGTATGACTTGTGTTGAACAAGATGAATACATGTTAATTACAAAAAAAAAAAAAAATTCATCAATGTCCTCAATCAAAAATGCACACAAATCTCAATATTTAAGTTGTGATGTTTACGCTGCCATTGATAAGCTTTTGGTGGGTGGCTGATTCCCAGTTGAGTAAGAAATGTTTAGCTTATGGGTGACTGAGTCATCTCATTAAAGAAACTATGAACGTAGATAACCTTTGCAGTTAAGAATTTGTAGAAGCACAACTGGAACCACACTACAAAACATGCCAGCACTGAAGCTCTCCACTAACAGCATATGTTTACTAATGGAAGACAGTGCATTCTAGATCATGTTCAAGCCAATTATATTTAACCTGGCATTTAAGATGTTGACATTTCATTCTTCACAGGAAAGCAGCTGTTCTAAAAAACAAAATAGTTAAGATGGCGCAACTTTTTCTAAATGTAATAAGAATGTTAGATGAAAAATTAGAAAAAAAATCCTAACAAAACTCAAGGTAACATTAGGAATGTATTTGTTTCATCCAAGTGCCAGTATCAGGTACTGCTTAAAATGTCCTAACTGGATTTCTAGTGCATTACAAAAAGAGACTCATTCCGTCTCCTGGCACGCACGCACACACGCGTTTTCTGTAAACAGCCTAGATTAAAAATATCAATTTACATGAATTAAACATCAAATACAACATGCATATTATAGATCCCTCCTAAAATAAGTATTCTAAAACTAACCACGTGTCTCATTCAACTCTTAGAGCTTCCCATCAGTGCAACTTTTGTAATAGCATTTGGGAGAGTGCCCAATCGTGCCATCCACATACAGCAAGTGTATACTAACCATTTCGCTACTTCCTGTTTGTTGCATATTTGATACAGTGTCCATATGGGCTATTGTATGTAGGATGGACCCGCTGGTCTCAAAGTTCGGCCGAGTGAACACCGTTCTAAATTGAAAACTCAAAACTCTTTCTGTTCTTATCTTTCAGCATCATGTAGATTTGAAACATACTTTTCCCCAACTGAAGTGGTGTGTGACTGACCGTGTCACCCCTTGTATTTGTGGTGGGGATTGTGAAAAATTACTTCAGTCTATAAATCCAAGACTGTTCCTTCTTATGAACACTATCCAACCTTCCGAGCTTAAAATTTGGAGGTTGAGTGGATGTCCCCAATTTCTTGATTGCCTTGTTAAATTGGTTCATCTGCCTATTTTAGTGTGGCGCTTGTGGTACTCTATAGCGTGTGTAAATGCCATGATTTAGAAAAGTATAGAAAGGAAGATTGAGATTCTACTTGGGTTGTGTCCAAGCCTTTGAAGATTGGTTTCAATAATGGACCATGAAGAGGTAAGTACTTTGCCCTTAAGCGGAACTGTGAATAATATTTAAAGTTCAAAATGCAGAGTCTATGTCGGCAAAATCAGCAAGATTTGAGCATGTTGCATTCTATTCATTGAAATTTTATATAGTCTTTTCAAATAAATTAAAATAGTCATGCCTATAATTGGATGATCTTTGAATTTTACTCTGACAAAAAATTCTCTCATGCTGATATATGGGATCTCTAAATGCATTATTTTATTGTTGATTCCCTATTGTGGGTTTATTTTTAGAAAAGCCTATCTGCACTGCTGAACCAGTTCAAGCACCTTGCTTTAGGCAATCTCCCCTGGCCCATACTATGGTACTGTGGCCTGTGTGAGACCTGTAGGCCCAATGCTGCTCAGAGCTTGGTTATGCTCCCTATCTCCTGAAGCCAACAGCAAGTCGTATGTCCACCATTATTTCCCATGGGTTCCTAGCACTTGGTGGGCCATAGAGGAGCAGAAAGCCCTCATGAGGCACGTGAGGGGGGGGGGGGCTGATTAGTCGGGCCCAGACCCTCTTCCCTCTTGCTGTCCTTGATCTGCAATTTGTTTTTTTTTAAGCTTTGCTGTTTTTCTGATTTGGTCTTCCTCTTAATGGTTTTCAATGAGCGGTGTTTGGCTCTCTTACTGCTGGTAAATAAAACTCCTCCAAATTTTAAGAAATCTTTGCTTGGCAGGGATACTGCCAGGTACGTATGACCTAGATTGGCCACTGTTGGAAACAGGATACTGGGCTTGATGGACCTTGGTCTGACCCAGTATGGCATATCTTATGTTCTTATGTCTCACAGGTCTGCATGGGTGTCAGATTTTCCCCAGTCAATCTGACAGGTGCTAGGATTCCCTTTTCATCGCAGTCCTGCCTTTTTTTTTTTTTTTTTTGCTGAAAACCAAAAGAGAGCCTTATGATGAAATATTCCAATCCAAAATTACAACCCAGTGAATAGCTGAGTAGTGAACCAAAAAGATTTTTTGTTGGAAAATTGGCCTTGAGGGACCCTCCACTCTTGTAGCCACTCTTCAGTTTTAATCAAAAGTAGGCTAACATGAATATAAAGCCCAAGTTCAATAGTGAAAAAACTAGCACATTAATCCCATGCATGGAGTCTAGAGGTGCCCTTGAACAATTAAAAGTCTGGATGGGCCCGAGGGTCATAGAATATCAGTCCAGGAAGGAGCAATCCTTTCAGAGAGCTTCAGTCTTCACCACAGTTCCACTGGGAGCCAATCATCCCCTCAATGAGTTCCAGTGGCCCCTTCTGAGATTCAGCTAGCTGATGTGTAGCTCTGGCAGTTCCTCTGAGGGGACCCACACCACATCAGATTAGTGGGCACTTGGGATACCCAGTAAAGATGGAGATGTATTTGCTCCTCCTTCAAGACACCTGCCTTTTAATCCTAAACTCAGAGGTTCCAGCCAATCTGGGGTTTGAGGCAAAATATCTGGATTATGGCAGTGCCTATACAGGATGCCTTTGTAGTCTCCCTGCAGCTCTCCATGTGTAAGTGACATTCAAGGAAACTCCACAATGCCTATTGCAATTGCAGGCCATTTTTCCCCATAATCTCTACTGCAGGGACAGGGATGTTGTTGCATCCCCAGTGAAGCAGAGGGAAGGTTCCGTCCAACATATCCTAGATCTAAAAGGTGGTTATCGACAAACTCAGAGTCCGTCTTTCCATGAGAGGATCATCAGGTCTGTCATGACATTGCTCAGGCAGCAGGAGTTCCTCACCTCGATGTACAGTCTGTCACACTTCCAAGTAGGAGCAACTTCAGCGGTATCTCCACTTCTGTGTAATGGGCCATCATTTCCAGCCTTGCCCTTTGGCCTAACCAAGGCCCTGATTACTTTTTCCAAGGTGAAGTGATAGCAGAGGTGTTTCTCTGCAAGCAGGGAATATAGGTTCACCCATACTTGGACATTTGGCTGATCTGGACAGATTCATTGAAAGTCTAAAGTCATTTGCTGACTGGAAAGGCTCAAGCTGGTGATCCATTCAAAAGAGCAGCCTGCTTTTGTCCAATAATTTGGAGTATCTGGGGGCTCAGTTCCACTCTCTCTGGAATGAATTTTCTCATGACAGATAGGTCCCACAAACTTCAGAGCTACAGCAAGGCATTTTGTGCTCAGTCAGCTCTATGGGTCTAGGACTACTTCCAGTTTTTCGAGTCCACAGTATTAACCTTGGAGCTGGTGCCTTGCTCCTAACTGCAGAAGTTCCTGATAACCCTCTGATCTCCTCATTACCAATTATTCAACCAGATCCTTCCTCTCCCCTGCGATATCAAGGAGAAGTTGATGTGGTGGATACAGTGCTACCACTTACTGGCTGGAATAGTGTTGGGCACCCAATCGAGTGCTTCTATCACCTCGGATACCAGCCTGAAGGGCTGGAGTGAGAGTTGCCTGGACCAGTGTTGCTCAGGGATTCTGGTCCAGTTAGGAGATCAGGCAATTATCCACATGGAGGCCAGAGGAATCTGTCTGGCCCTGGGGAGGTCCAGGCCTCTCCTAGTGGGCAAAGTGCCTGAGTGTACTCAGACAATGCCACAACGATGGCATGTCAAACAGGGCACAACCTGCAAGGCCAAAATAACTTGGTGTTGTGGAGCTGTGTTGCTGGGCAGAGAAGCATCTGATCACCCTATCTGCAGCATCTATTGCAAGCAAAGACAACATGCAGGCAGGCTTCCTAACTCCATGGATCAGGGCAAGTGGGAGCTCAGCCCTAGCATGGGCAACCTCATGATGCAGAGCTGGGCTTTCCAGTGTTCATCTTGATTGGCCAACTCAGGAGAATGTCGAAGTGGGGAATTTCCCAGCTGTGGGAAACATTTGCAGATGGTAAGTTTGGTTGCCCCACTTCAGGAGTGGCCTCAAAGGGATGTTGTATATTTCCCTCCCTGGCCCCAGGTGAGCTGTTTTCTGCACAGAATATGGGCTCATCCAGGCCCAATGATCCTAGTGGCTCTGGACTAGTCTTGCAGGCTGTGATATGTAATCTCTTAATCCTGTTAGTAGAACCCTCCTCTTGCCACTTCAGGAGAAAGGCCTCTTGACCACCACAAAAAAAAAAAAAAAAGACGACCTTCCAGATCAGGTACTTTAGCTCACAGGAGCCTAACACCTCAAAGGGTGCTTTCATAAACTGGATTATAAAACACTAGAGGTCCCATAAGACAACAGGTGGCTCGATGGGAAGAATCAATAGAAGCAAGCCACACACAAAATAAAAATTAAAAAAAACAAAACAAAACACACACCACACAAACTAAAAGGTTACCTTCCATCTAGTGATAAGTACTAATCACATTAAGGCAAGGGTTCTCAAGCCAGTCCTTGGAAAGCTGACTAGCTGGGTGTGTTCCAAGATAATCACAATGAATATGCATACAACTCATATGCATATTCATTGTGATTATCGTGAAAATTTGACTGGCTATATGTGTCCTAGGACTTGGTTGAGAACCCCTACACAAAATGTGAACTTTAACCAAGCTGGTTTTCAAACCTGACTCATATGCAGAAGGTTCAGCTTTTGCATGGGACAAGAAAAAGGATCTAGGGCCCCACCTCACACCAAATGGCAAGTCTCTTAAGAGTATAAGAGTTACCAAATTGGGTCATACAGATGATCCATCATCCTGTTCCTAAAGAATGGCAAATCCAGGTCAAAAATACTTCTAGTCGAGTCTCTCCTAGAAGTCAGAAGCATTTACAATATGCTATCAGGCAAATTCAGGGAAGCTATGGTTACTCAAGATGTGAGGGATGGCGACTTAATCTTGGGATGCAAAACTGTCCCCTTAGCTTACATGATCAACACCCCAGTCAGAGATCTCCTGATGACCCTGTCCTGAAGTAGAATAAATTAGACTTGCCTCAGCCAACATGGCGTTATCAGGCTCATAGTAAGTTTGGAAGCATCTTCACTATAAGCGGTATTGGGAGGCTATAAGTACACAATATCCTCCTCTAATTCATGGAAAAAGCAACTAGGCTAACCTGCCAAGTCCCTATCCTGAAGCAGAACTAAAAGTACTTTTCTGTTCTGAGGACATGCATAAAGACCCACCATGTGTGTGTGTGTGTGCCCTGTTCATAAAAAATTATCTTTGCAACCCCCAAGTACAGAGACTACTTGTGGGGCTGGAAAATATGGCTCAGCTTGTTTGCCAGGACATTGTCTTTCCCTCCCAGATACATGGCTCAGTGTTATCCTGTGGAGATTGCCCAGTTTCATATCCTGACAGTCTCCCAAACACAAGAGCTAAAGACCAGTTAACTCTTGTGTTGAGACTGTCAGGATACGGAACTGGGCAATCTCCACAGGATAACTCTGAGCCATGTATCTGGCAAGGAAAGGCTCCTCCTTGCTGGTTGATAACACAAACATTAAGCTACCTGATGTCCACCTGGACTAAAATGATTTTGTTGGCCAACTGATCACTGAAAGCCCATAAATCACACACCACCACCCTGAACTCTACAAAGCTTATCTGATGCAACCTCTCCCAAGCAGATCAAAGGCCCTGCAGGCCTGATGAGTAAACCTCTGTGCTAATGCATAATGCAGTTTACTACAACATTTTCCCCACATTGGTTTTATTCCTAATGCACAAAGATTTTAAGAATGGGAAAATCTTGAGTAAACCTCTAACCATCCGAGATAAGATTTTACATAGACCATTAATCGCTTAACTTCTCTCTTACTGGAAGTCTGTCCAGAATAGACACAAGAACCCCCATTATGTTTTCTAGAAGAGTCAAAACCCTGCTCCATGTTTTGGTTGAGGAGTAGGCTGGACCTTCTGCATAATATCTAGAGCAACAGCCCCATTGAATTTACCAGGAGCAAGAGGGAGAAGGGTACCTAGGCCTTTGAAAAGTACTAGGTTCTCTTGTGACCCCACATGCAAGCCTTCTAAGAGGAGGCAGTGCTAGAAGTGGACTGGGAGAGGAACTCGAGTCTTGCAATGCTTCTTGGTCAGAGGTGCTGCTTCTTTGACCTAGCTCCATGGCAGGACATGTCAACAAGTTTCTCCAGAACATTGTAACAGAGGTCTGAAGCTCTCAACCATGAAAATATATGAGCACCAATATCAACTGCAGAAGCTCCCAATGCTCTTTCAGAAAGCATCAAAAATTGACCTGACCATATGCTTTCTAGAGTTTTTCCCCTTTACCCATTAGTGGACATTCTGCAGATTTGTTGTAGGGAGAAAATTTGCAAACTCAATCTTATGCAGTGCTTTGCATATCTTGGCTCACAGGTAATTTGCCTCTTACATGGTATAATCATTATTTTATAATTGTAAACTTAGATGTTTCTAAGGTACAAGATGCCAAAAATTTGGCAGCAGAAAACAAGTATGCAATTTTAGATCAAGAGGTGTTAAAGTGCCTATTCTGACATTCTTTATTTAATGATTTAACTCTGTAGGGATACTAAATGTTTTGTCCAAGTACTAAATCACTCACAGAAATATGATCTAATCATTGGATAGTAGACACCTCACACAGGGCTTAACAAATCCTAGGTGTCGGATTGCCGTGCGACTATAAACTGAATCCTGGTGACCAGAATTTAAACTGTCTCCTCCCCCATCCATCATCCAATATATCTTAGAATAGCTGCCACACTGTTGTTCCATCGCGATCGGCTTTGCACGTAACTTAAGCAAACTTCCCTCACCAAGCTGCTCATCTCACAAGACTTTAAATGGCGAGATCAGCATATTTCCTCCACCGCATGGCTATGGGAGATTTTTTCTGCATCATATATTACCAGGATATGGTGATATGTAAAGCAAAAAAAAAAAAAGAGAAATTGCCTTGGGTACACCTATAAAGGGTCACCAATATGCTGCTGATAACATTGGGGTTGGTGGGAGGATAAAGACAGAACAACAGTATAGCAAAACAGGTTAAATAAAGGGTCCCCGTCTTCTGTAGGAGCTGTCTAATGGCATGTTAACAGCCTAATTTATTAAGCTCTCTTTTCCCAAAGAAAATGGGAAGACAATAGATGAGGCCCTTAAAAAAAAGCTGCAACATACCTTTTGGGGATGGGGGGCCTTCTTCAGGGGGATTTTGGGAGACAAACCTTTAAAATCCTGACTGCATGAAAAAACTATTGCCACACTTCAACCACCGCAGCAAATTCTCTAGTCCAGCTTCTTTGTTCTGATGAAATTAAGAGAGACTACTTTACATTTAGGGCTAATCTTTGTCTCGCCCGTGTGAACTATTTGTAGTAGTCCAGGAATTACTGCAAGTTTCTTCTGCCCTAGTGACCATATACCTCCTTATCAAGTGCTTGCTTATTGCTGTCTTTCACAGCAACATATTTTTGACAAAAGAAATGATTGTACCCATGTACTGTTAAAAATGATTTTATCTAGTAATATGATACACAGGTCTGCGACTAAAAAGCTGTTTGATTATTTTCATCTAATTTCCATGTATTTTGGTGTGCTGAAAACAAAAAATATTGAAAAAACTCCTAGACGTCATGATTTGCCACAACATGCAAAAACTGTCTTCAAATTTATCAAATTACTATTAATTAATTCACATAAGTGCATTTAAGATATAAAATGCCAAAAAAGCCTTAAAGGGGTTGTCCGAGTTATGTAAAAAAAAAATATAGCACTGTAAATCTGATGGTCAGCAATATATACATAAGCTAAGCAAGTTTTAAGTCCATGCTTCTAATGGTAGAAGGGGTTAATCTTTCCTGAAGAATCCAGTGGGAAGGAGACACAGGGCAGATAGCAGCAGCTCCGTTCAGTGCAGGGGGGCGTGGCCAGTACTGACACGTCTCGTGTACAGACACAGAGCTGCTCTCTCCTGCATGCCACACTTGTGCACGAATCATCATCAGGTTCTTGGTTCTAGGTTGTTCACACTTTTTCATCGCAATTCGTGTTAGCTCGTCATTCTTCAACCGTTATGTTATGGCTCCGCGAAAGTATTAATTCGCCAGACAGTTTCTGTTTCATCTGTGGCGAATATACAGTGTTGAAGCAACAGCAGAATATTACAGACTTTGTGAAAAAAGTATACTTTGCATATTTTGGACTAAAAATTGGAGATCACGATAAAGTCTGGGCGCCTCAAAGTGTGCAAACGGTGTGTTGAGGACCTCCGAAACTGGTTCAAGGGTAAGAAAAAAATCTTTCCATTATGGGATTCCTATGGTATGGCCAGAGCAAAAGAACCATAGTGACGACTGTTATTTTTGTTCATGCGATGTGAAAGGGTATAATTCCAAATGGAAGCATTCCATTTCATACCCCAATCTCCACTCGGCAATTCGTCCCATCCCCCATGGCACAGATATACCAGTACCCAAGCCCCCTGCTACCTTGGAAGAGATACCTAGCTCCGATGAAGGTGAAGTCATACCTGAACCAGATGACGAATTAAGTTCTGACTTTGAAGATGATACAAGACCAAAATTGTTTTCTCAGGAGGAGATGAATGATTTAGCAAGAGACTTGAATCTTCCCAAAGATGCTGCTGAGTTACTCGGATCAAGGCTGAAAAGCAGGAATTTATTGTTGCTAAGAGTATCATCTTCATGGTTCAGACATCATGAAAAGGAGTTCGTTCCTTACTTCACCCAGGAAGACAAGTTGGTTTATTGCATCGATGTCGAAGGTCTGATGGGTCAATTTAAAATCCAATATGATTCAGAGCAATGGTGTCTTTTTATAGATTCTTCAAAAAGAAGTCTCAAAGCAGTTTTACTCCACAACGGTTTTTACGCTTCCATACCTGTAGGTCATTCCATACACTTGAAGGAAACCTACGAGAACTTGGAATTGGTTCTTCGTAAACTTAAATATGAAGACCATGGTTGGCAAGCGTGTGGGGACTTGAAGGTCTTGTGCATGCTGCTCGGGCAACAAGCTGGGTATACCAAATATCCTTGTTTTCTTTATCTATGGGACAGTCGAGACCGACAAAATCACTGGACCAAGAAGAGTTGGCAGCCGAGGGTGCTGTTGGTGAAAAAAAAGTCTTCCGAGAAACTTTGGTACCTTCCCATAAAGTTCTTCTACCACCTCTCCACATAAAATTGGGATTGATGAAGCAAGCCGTAAAATCACTTCCAAGAGATGGAGAATGCTTCAAATACTTGGTCACCAAGTTTCCAGGCCTGTCAGAGGCAAAATTTAAGGAAGGTGTATTCGTCGGACCAGACATTAGAAGGCTTATAGTTGATCAAGAGTTTGTCAATACCATGACGGATCCTCAAAAAGAAGGGTGGATTGCATTTAAAGAAGTCGTACAGAAATTTTTAGGCAATAACAAAGATCCTTACTACAAAAAGATCGTCGGACGAATGCTGAAAGCATTTCAAGCTTTAGGTCGCCTGATGAGTTTGAAAGTGCATTTCCTCCAGTCCCACATTGACTACTTTCCTGAAAATTTGGGAGCTGTGAGTGAGGAACAAGGTGAATGATTCCACCAAGACATTAAAGAGATGGAAAGGAGATACCAGGGAAAATGGAGCATTACAATGATGGCAGACTACTGTTGAATGCTTCAGAAAGACATTCCAGATGCTACTCACAAGCGTAAATGCACCAAGAGGAGCCTCACAAGGAAGAAGAATCGAGTTTAGTGTGTGTAGGTGAGCTCATTTCAGTTCAAAAAAGGATTTTCATGAAAATATTGTAATAAAACTTTAATTTTATAAGTCTATTAACATTTATTTTGAGGTATTGCCTTATTTAACATAGTCACCTAAATTGTCAGGAAATGTGATGTCCTATGACAAAATGGAGGTCATTTTCGGATTCAGCGCACCAAAAAACATATAGATTACGTGGAATAACCAAAACAGCTCTCAAAAAGATTTTTTTGCAGACCTCATAATCATCACGCAGATCACTGATATAATGCAAAAACTGAATCCATGAACAAGTTTGTTAAATCTTATTTCTGTCATTAAATCAAGCTATCATGTGAGATACTAAATGACCTGGTGTAGTACATGCCTCATTTACAGAAAGTGATGTTTTAGCCTTGTTGAAGCAGACAAGTAACAGACCCTTACTAAAAAAATGAACACTACTTTGGCAGATCCTAGTGATTATTAAATCACTACCACTACATATCCAGCCTTTCCCATTGGGTAACGTGATTTGGCAACTGGGACAGGACCACTTGCACCAACTACCTTGGAAACATTCTATTTTAGATAGAATGTCAACATGGTTTTCATTCTGGACATTTCAAAGACATTTCTGTTGTCAAATGTTGGACTCCACTTTATAGGGCATAAACGCAAAGTGCCTATACATTATTAATTGTGGCTATATTAGCTGCCTTCAAATATAGTACACCAAAAATACTCTCGATTTCCCACACTTAGCTTACTATAGGAACTGACCCAATATCCCAAACATGCCCTATTACGAGCGTAAATTTGAAACACACTACTATTTTTTTGTTTTTTTGTTGGATCGCTCACCATGAGAAGAAACTTTTCCTCCCTCGAAGTGAGCCCTCCGTTTTAATCACTTTTAAATTGACCATGAACTGGCCTTAACCGGACAAATCAACACTTGTTGTTGTCCATACCATTGTCCACTAAAGTACCAAAACTTCAATTCCCAGCAATAAACAAATATGCGAGGAAAATGTACTTAGCTTGTCCAATGCCAAAGAGGAGCTAAATCATGACTGCCAATCTCCTGCTCACGGCCAGGCTTGTCTTGTTACTTCACGCTCCCCAATCCCTCGGGGGTAGCTAAACCACCTGGCCCACTTCAGATTTTAGAACAGGAGCAAGAACCTCTCTTCAGCCATTAGCCACAAGGTTCATACGCAACACCAATCAGTGTTTCAAGCTGCACTCCATCTTCTCAGCTCTTCCTCAGGCAGATGAACCCCGTAATGTCTCAGTTCCGGTTAAATACAAATACGAGGATGACGTCATATCCCGTGTTGGTAAAAACTGCCCCAGTTCATTGCTCACAGTGCCCCAGAAAATCACAGCTGCAAACTCCACCAGTCTATCTCCATGTTCAAACCATCTGGGGCCATGGATCACAAGCGATATATCCATTGTTGTTCTTTGTATTGTAATCGTGCCTGACGATCTCCTCCCCTAATGGACTGTGGGACCACTTCCAAAACTCTCCAATGTAAATCACTAAATTGATGGCCCGCCTGCTGACAATGCGGGACCAAAGGTGCCGCAATCTGTCTGGCGTTGATCCTGGAACGGTGCTCCAGCAGGCGCTTCCGGAACGGACGTATAGTTCTACCCACATAGGTCAAATTACAGGGACAAATCAAAAACAAACACTGTTTGACAATTAGAAAAATGTAAAGACCTACAATGAAACTGTGTATTGGGATCCACCCAACTCATCCCCTGTATAGTGGTAGAACAAAAATCACAACCAAGACAGGCAAAATGTCCCCTCTGTTCTGTTGAAGAATTTTCTTCCCCCTGATTATTTGTTCGCACTATCCAATTACCTATAGTCCGTGATCTCCGATAAGCCACTAACAGGGGTTTTTGAAAACAAGGATGGAGAGATAATTCCCAATGTTTTTTCAAAATATGCACAATCTTAGAGGCATTGGGTACAAATGGAACTACCCCAATAACCACATTCTCCTTAGAGCGGGCTTGAGGAGGACCCTCCCCCCACCAGTCCGGGTGGTTATAAAGAGCCCTTTTAAAAGCTTTACGTATTAATAAATTCAGGATATCCTCGCAAGCGTAATCGATGGATAAGGTCTTTTGCATGTAACCGATATTGTTGTGTTGATGTACATAATCTCCTGACACGAAGGAATTGTCCAAACGGCAAACCCCTCCTCAAAGCTGGAGGGTGAAAACTTGAATATTTTAAAAGCACATTGCGTTGAACGGGCTTCCTATATAATGTACTTCGTAATGATGACCCATGTAGAGTGGAGTGGAGGAGTAGCCTAGTGGTTGGGGCAAGGTACTTCAGGCCGGAAGGTCGGGGGTTCATATCCCACTAGCGGACAGCAACCTTGGGCCAGAAGGACTGGGGTTTCTAGTCCCACAGGTGCTCCTTGTGGCCTTGGGCAAGCCACTTAACCCTCCATAGCCCATGTTCCCTGTAAAATAGTTATCTACAAGTTATAATGCCCTGTTCAATGTAATTTCAGTTTGTTCAATGTAAACCGCACTGATGCAGAATAGTGCGGTATATAAGAGAATGTAAATAAATAAATAATAATAATGTAGGAACAAAGCGAGATCCAGATATTCAATCTGACAACTATTGTACTTAGAAGTAAATTGCAAATTCTCATCGAGGGAATTAATCCAGATCAAAAATTGCTTTAAAGCCCCCTCAGAACCCGTCCAAATAAAAAAAATATCATCCAGGAATCTTTTCCATGTTAAAATGTTTTGGAACCCCGCAGACCCATAAATGTACTGTTCCTCAAACTTGGCCATATATAAGGTAGCCACCGATGGGGCCACCGTAGCTCCCATTGCCACCCCGAATTTCTGATGGTAAAACTGTTTCTCATACAAATAATTATGGTCCAATACCAACTTTAATAATGATAGTACAAATTGTTGGCAGTCATGATTTAGCTCCTCTTTGGCATTGGACAAGCTAAGTACATTTTCCTCGCATATTTGTTTATTGCTGGGAATTGAAGTTTTGGTACTTTAGTGGACAATGGTATGGACAACAACAAGTGTTGATTTGTCCGGTTAAGGCCAGTTCATGGTCAATTTAAAAGTGATTAAAACGGAGGGCTCACTTCGAGGGAGGAAATGTTTCTTCTCATGGTGAGCGATCCAACAAAAAAACAAAAAAATAGTAGTGTGTTTCAAATTTACGCCCGTAATAGGGCATGTTTGGGATATTGGGTCAGTTCCTATAGTAAGCTAAGTGTGGGAAATCGAGAGTTTTTTGGTTTATAAGGGTTGATTTCCATGGGTGTAGTTTTGTAGTATTCAAATATAGTACAGCATTCAGAGTTGCCAAGTTACCCAGTTCCAGGAGTGAGATCTTTTGCCATTTCTGGTTTTAAATTTACATTGTTATGCATTATGGTATTTGTTGTCCCTGATTTTACCCATTGAAATCAATGCTGCAGGACCCATAATGCATCAGAATGAGCTTGTCAGAAATCCAGGAGCGAGATTTTAAGTCAGTCATTCTTGGAATTGGATAACTTGGCAACTTTGCATTCAGTACTACTACAGAGTTTGGCTGAAGTACTAGAGCTTCTGTGCCAGCCCAGTTTAAAAATAAAGAGGTGGCATTTTACTTACTGGATATTGTCCTTGCCTTGAGTTCTGCTAGACCAGTCCAGACAAGTGGGTTGTGTCCCCCTACCAGCAGAGGTGAAGACAGATGGAGGAAAAAAAAAAAAAAAAAATCGAGGTTTCTTATGACCACATCCTGCTATACCAGTCGATGCAGCTAGAGGGTACTCTTCCTCAGTATTTTTCTGTCTCTAGCAGATGGTGGATGCATCAATGCAGCACTGGTGAAATATTTGCACAGATTTGATTTAGCTAGTGAGTAACCACCCTAAGGGAGTAACTTCCTCACTGAAGTTCGATGCTGGAGGCTCCACTAGAGTAACCCTTAAAACTGGTGCTCTTTTGGATATTGCTATACATAGGAGTATCGTCCCAAAAAGTCCATCTTTTCTTCCTCCTCTGCTTTTCAGGCCCAGACACAGTCCTTTCTTGAGGCTCACAGACCCTGGAAGCCTACAACCTCCAGAAATATCTCCTCCCCAGCACAATGGCAGGTTGTGGGGGCCTATTCCAGGGTGCTTCCAGTGAGTGGTAGCTACAGCTTTTTTTATTTATTTATTTCCATTTCTTATATACCGCACTATTTGGTATCAGCGCGGTTTACAGAGAACAAAATAAAAACCAGAACAGGCTGTTCGGTGTTACATATAACAGGAGCATAAACTTGGAAAAACATGGGAGAACTATCTACATGGAATATATGATCTGTTAATTAGATAACATACTCAAACTATTTACACAAATTAGCAGGAATGCTATTAACAATGAGAAAGCTGTGGTTAAATTTGCAGTGGGACTGTTATGTTTCATTTCATGTGGGGTAGTATTTGATGAATAGGTTGAATTTGAGGGCCTTTCTGAACTGGGCTAAGTCGGTTATGGCACGGATATCAGGTGGTAGAGAGTTCCAGCATTTTGGTGTGCAAAATATGAAAGCTCTGTTTGCTGTTGATAGGCTGCATGTTGTTATGGCCTTTGGCATTATTAGGGAGTTTAATGCTACCTGTCTTCTATTTCTGTTTGGTGGTACATTTTGTGTGAGCTCCGTGAGTGAGTTGGCTGATAGACCATTGATGGCTTTAAATGTGAGAATCAAGGTCTTGAACATAATCCTTCCGTGTATAGGGAGCCAATGGAACTGCTTGAGGATAGGTGTAACATGTTCACTCTTGGACGCTCCTTGTAGAACCCTTGCAGCAGTGTTCATAGCAAGCTGTAATGAGCTCAGAGTGGATTGTGGGAGTCCTTGTAGAATGGAGTTGGCGAAGTCGAAATGTGGTAAGATCAGTGCTTGGTAGATGGTTCTGAAGTCCTCTTGGTCTAGTAAGGAGCGTAGGTGCCTGAGCGTGCGTATCTTGAAGTACACAGCTTTTACAATATTATTTGTGTGTGATTTTCTAACAGGAGTGAGCCCTGGTCACCAAAGATTGCTGGGTGCTAGACACCATTCAGCATGGCTTGGTTCTGGAATGCAGGGATCCTATCCCATATGCCTTCATCATCTCAATTTAGCTCTATGGCGAAGAGAGCCACTGTTGAGACTATGATGGAACAATTGCTCAGTCTACAGGCAGTTGCCCTGGGCTCCTCTGCTGAGCAGGGCAAGGGCCGGTACTCCATCTATTTTGTACTACTGAAGGACGGGTCCTTTTGTCCAATCCTTGACCTCAAAGGAAACAATGCCCACCTGTGGATCTTGCACTTCTATATGGAGATTCTACAATCAGTGATCCGGGTAGTGCAGTGTGGGGAGCTTCTCATGTCTTTGGATGTGGCTGAGGCCTATTTTCACATTGTTATCTGCAAGGATCAGCAGTGCTTCCTCCAGTTCTCTGCTCTCATTTTCAGTTCACTGCTCTTCCCTTTGGCATCTCCACCACTCTGAGGACATTCTTGAAGGCACTGTGGTGGCGGCTGCAGTGCCAAGGCATAAGAGGATCTGTGTTCATTCATATCTGGGCAACTGACTCATCCGAGCCAGGTTGCAGTCAGAAGAACATAAGTCGGCCTGAGTGGTAAAGTTCCTGGAGAGTCTCGGCAGGCTGATCAACCACAGGAAGAATCAGCTGTGGCTTTCCCAGTCACCAGAAGACCTGGGAGCGCAGACTGGCACTCATGTAGGCAAGGTCTTCCTACCAGATAGGATGGAGAAAGCTGCTGTCTCAGCTGGCGGCCTTCTGGGCACAGCAGGCTCCCAGAGTTTGGGATCACCTGTAGGCTTGATGGTGGGCATCAACTGAAAATGGTTTACTTGATAGAATCATCAGGCCTTTGCAAATCACATTAAATGCAACTGCACATTACCTCTGGGAGTAGAATAACTGATCATTACTACTCCTATATTGGTACATTTACATTGATTACCCATAAAGTTCCACGTGCAATTTAAGTTTCTGCTCATGGTCTTCAAAACACTAAGTAGTGAAAATTGAGAGCTCTGGTTAACCTGTGATATCACTCATCACGTCTAATGAAATCTAGTTATCAAGACCACTTAGTCTGTACTTCATTCCAGTAGGTTCACAGGTCAATGATTCAGTATCATATTTTTTTGTGTCGAGTACGCAAATTTAAAACAATCTATCACTAGAACTGAGATTAGAGCAGAAGTTTTTAAAAATGGTATACCCTAGTAGTTCATATACTCTACAGTCAATGCTTGCTGCCTTTAATACTTTGTCTATATTGTATCTTAAGCGTGTAGAATTTTATTGCAAATTTTAGATGTAACTCATTTAGAAACGTACACCAGCACTTTGTTGATGTGTTCTCTCCTGGCATATTAGAGAATAGAGATAGACACCAGAGCTGCTGACATGGACTCTGAGGCCCTTTGAGGCCTCAGCATTGATGACATGCCTTCAGGAAGAGTCTTGAGGATTGCCCACACAACTCTATGCACTGACATCAATACTAACTCCAACACACTACATCAAGCAGAAACCAAGTAAGCCATTCATCAATGTGCCGGCCCAGCTCCTCCTCGAAAACTGATGACTGAGGCAGTAGTGACACCATTTCCTCCCTAGTAATTTGAGTAGCCGCCTGATCTTGGGTCTTTGGATACAACCACACTCCTGGCTAACACAGACGAGGTCAAACAATCCCTGATGCATGACATCTGTGGTGCTGGATGTAAAGAGGCTACGAAAAATCCTGTGCCTTTTTGGGGTGAGAATTGGTCAATGGTTTGTGAATGGATGCCAGGCACGGCAAGCGCCAGTTGTGCATATCCATACCACCTCAGCCTTTTAAAGCCACTAAGCGCTTTTTTTCTGGGACATGTTGCCAAAAACGATAGCTGCTGTGAAATCCAACAACTCAGTTTTTGAAATAAAGGACCAGGAATCACATGATGCAGGAGAGCTGAGCAGACATGACAACAGCTCCCACATGTTCTCCCCAAAACAGCAAAAAAGCCCCATGCAGAGCTCCTCTATCAGGGATGAGCCTAATCCCTGGCCTACACCCAGGAAAGTTTGAACACGAGGCAATTTCCGATCGCAATGCAGCAAGGAGGGGAACGGAGGGCATAAGCATCAAAGAATGGCACACATGCTGCAATATGCAGCAGAAGGCAAGTGACCACATGGTGGTGAACAGCCAGAAGAATGCACGTCTACCAGTTGGTAAATAGAAGCAAGAAATATCAAAGCACGTGTCAGCAGTATGAGAGGATGAATTAGATAAACTGCATTTGGCCATGGAAGAGATTAGAGATTGTTTTTATGCCCAGATGTATCAGATCTCCACAGCTGAAGACAGGGCCTCTGTACAAAAAGATGTAGGCCAAAGAACAGAGGCAGCCTGTAGGGAAAATGCTGTGTTGTTGGAGCCAGTGAAGAACAAGAAAATATAAGCAGGAAGAACCACTTTAGTGTGATTGGCCTGCCAGAATCTGTCCAGGAGCAAGATATGTACACATTTTTTCCAGTTGCTGGCTTCTTGAACCCTTAAGCCTGGGCACAGAAGGCAGGCCAGTTGAGACTGTACCCCAAGAGAGCTATTGGCTGGATACCAAATCCTTAAGACTTACTGGAAAGAGAAAGTCTCAAAATATAAAAGGCGCTGCCTACTACTTTGTTTTTTTTTTATTTTATATGTATGCAATTTATACAATACAAGAATAAACCTTGTAAGGTAATAAGAGCATCATAGCAAGAAATAAAGGAAAACAGAGAAAAATCACTTCAGTAAAAATAAAGGTGCCATCCTCCCCAACCCACAATACAAGGGGAAGAAAACAAAAATCAGAAAAACTAACCCAAAATGCAAGAAAATGGTTAGATAAACAACCGGCATTATACACAAATCGCGAAACCTCTGGAGAGTCGATAGAGGCTTCTATGCAGCAAACATTCACAAAGGCCAGTAGCTGGAGGGGCTCATAAAATACGTGAGAAAGAGAACGATACTTTACCATACATTTGCATGGGTGTTTAAAAAAAGAAAAGACAAAACACCACACTCCTCCCAGCTGCTGCACCCCTGGACGAAGGAGGAGAAACTCCCACTGGCGTTTCTGGGTCTCTTTGGCAAGGTCTGGATAAATTATCTTATAAAACCTCTAAATAGTAAAATTTCTTTTCCTATAAAATAATTTCAGCAACCCTTCCTTATCTGATACCAGAGTGAAACTTCTTGGGAAGATTTCAATAATTCAGAAACAATTAAAGCATCTGCTTGGTGCGTCCCCACCATTTCAGATAATAACTTTTTCCCTGTAGGTAACTAATACAATTTCACACTTGGAAGACACGATTCAGTCGGGACTATCAACACTTCTGAAAGATATTCATGAAACGTATCACCTGCAGTTACTGTAGGTACCAGAGGACAATTAATCACCCCTAGATTTGCAGCTCTGGAAAAATTGTCTGTGTTCCAACTTAGCATTTACAGCAGCAAAGTTCTTAATAAATGCTTCAGACTGTCCTTCTAATGCTGTAACTTTGTCCCGAGTTTCAGTTAACACAACTCAAGTTGTAGAAACTTGAGTATTGATATCCTCTATCACGCTGGTATTATCAAAACCTTTGTTGTTAAAGCAGAAATCTGAGGTATTAAGGCTTCCCCCAAAGAAACAATGGTCGTCCAAATCGTTTCAAGTGTGAAAATTTCAGGATGTACCGGAGCAAAGGCAGATAAGTTCCCAAGCTGAATGAGGTCACCCTCTCTATTGCTCGACACCATCCCACTTCTCTCCCGAGCAAACAAATTTTCTATGGCTCGACCTCCCAATGTTGCCAAGGCTTCTGCATGCTGAGGATCTTCCAGAGTTGATTTTTCAATTACCTCTCTTGCTCTGGCATCTGCCCTCAAAGCAGAGGACACACTCCTAACCTGGGAGGTACTCTGCTGCAGACTATCCCCAGAGAACTGTTAGAGGCACAAAGCCTTGGAAACATGATGTGAATCAGAGAAGATGACACACCTGAAGCAGTCGCTGAGCTCTCCAGCCTCAGTGAACCTGCAGCCAGACTTACCTCCCCCGAAATCGCCGGTTGTATCAAGTGCTCCAGAGGCAGCAGGCAAAGGTGTGGAGGTAAAGGGGGCCTAGGAGGGCTGCGAGTCCTCCTTAGCCTTCTGCTTCTTCTCCATAAGGAAAGACTGTCCACTCACCAAACACTAGCCATCCGTCTGCTCCTTTTTAATGTTTATTCAGTGCGAGATGCTGCTCAGCAAAGGGATATGGAGCCCATATGCTCTGTCTTATTTGACAAGGACATGCATTTTGCACTGATCTCTCCTGCCAAACTGCAAGCGTACCATAATGGCAAAGTTCTGACACTATCATCAAAGAGGCAGTCAACTGAACAGGGCTTCCACTCTCCACCTGCTCCGCATAAGTCTGTGCCCAGAGGTCACAGGGTGCAAATTTCTACAACAGAAGGACCAGGCCTGCTGCAAAAAAGAAAAGAGTTCCAGGGAGGACAATCCAGAGTCCAGAAGCTCTCCTCTCGGAAATGACCCCCCTAGAGGATGAGGAGCAGCTCACAGCACAGTCGCTGGACCCTCTGGGCAGCTGGATATCCTTACCCATAGCGCCACCCATCACCTCCTGCCCTAAGGGAGACAAGGCCAGACCAACTGCATCCCACAGCTGAGAAAGGAGGAGCAGGCTCTCCAGGGATGATTCAGAAGCTGCACTTCTATTAACGCATACAGATAGCAGCGGGAAACCCCCACACCATGCCAACAGTCGTCAAAGGTCTACCCCAAATTGCATCCTACACAAACAGAACCAGAAGCCCTCCCCCAACAAGAACAATGACAAGTTCAAGCCTTGGTCCTCACCTCTTGAGAGCTCTAGGCTGAGGACCCATGCTGGGCTCAGCTCTACTCCCCTGATACTGTTCCACTGGCTTTGTAGCACTGCATTTAAGGTGGCTTGCAGGTAAATCCCTCCAAGAGCCTTCTACAATCTTTGAGAGAGAGCAGGGGGGAGGGGGACAGAGGAGTAGGAGGGAGAGGGCGCCGAGTTTGTGTGAGGCTGCTGTACTCTTCCAGATCCTTCCAAATCCTGGCTGCTCAACAAGCTCTTATCATAAGTGCATGGAGCTGAACCAATTTTCTCTCCTCCTATAGCTACCGACAAGACTGTAGTCTAGTGGAGCCTTCCACATGACGATCAAGTGAGTCGCCCTCAAGGTGGTCGTTCACGAGCATTTAATCATTCTTTTCCTCTCAATCTTCCGAGAGGAGAAAATCCATCCATCTGCTGGAGTCAAAGAAATACTGAAGAGACCTGGTGGCTGAGGCGAAGAGGCATAGGAGTGATGTCATTGAAACCTGTGCTTTTCATTGGTTCTTTGTCTCCACCAATCTGCTGGTAGGGGAACACAACCCAATTGTTTGGAGTGGTCTAACAGGACAATATGGAATAGAAAATTACAGACAAAACCAGCCAAGCTGCAAAAATATACAAAAAAAAGAAGCTAGGAAATCCTCATTTCTTAATATTCTGTTGGTGCAGTGAACTCAGCTGCATATGGGTGCCTGAAACTAGATCATTTTTTGACTTTGTAGATGTGAATGGAAGATTTGAATTGCATATATGTGGTTCATATACATCATATATCTTTAATTTATGACTATAACAAGGACACAGGGCAGTTCTGAGACATCTTTTTCCAGAAAGCCCACTGATTGCAATAGTTTAGTTTGTGATTTGAGAGAGTTATTATTCTCACCGCATCAGGGGAACATTCCAGTGAGCCTTTTTTTGTAGTTAAGGCAGCCTCGAATGTGTGTTCTCGATAGGGATGTTTCACTGAAGTGATAGTGCCTATTAGGGAGGGTCCAGACATTTGCTAAAGGAATGATGTCTGCTCACTCTTGATACGAGTTCTACTTGCATGAAACAGAACAGCTCAGCCGTGGAAGAAAAAGGAGCACTGTAGGGGGGGGGGGGGGCAAGGAAGTATATACAGGTGGACAAGTTTAGGCTGTAAATCAAAATAAACCATTTGCATTTGGGTTTGCTGGGCATACCCAAGTTTCGTTTCTGAAGAGATGCCTGAAAGCACATTAGAGCAGTTTCAAGAATCTGTTTATCAAATACATGGCGGAAAACAGCATAGTAACAATTGGGTTACTCATTTCCAACATGCACATTTTCATAATTAGCTTTATATAGCAAGAATGTCTTTTGAAAAAAAAAAAAAGGTGTAAATTCTTTGAATGAGCCGTTTTAAAAGAACATAATGACAAGCTAGACCTAGACCGTCTCATGTGCAACTGGGTGTTTGTGACATCTGGCTGGAACATCTGTGCAACCCTGAAGGTCACAGGTTCAACTGCAGCATAACCAGCTCAAGCCTGTCAGCCTTCTAACCAAGTTATCTAAAGCTATAATGCATTATGCTTATGTTCATTAAAAACCTGGTACACTGCCCTTTACAAAGGCATTAGAGCAGTTTGCATAAGCTCATTAAAGGAAAAAAAAAAAAGAGCGAAAAACAAAAAAGCATAACAAGTAGTATTAAAATTAAGTTAAATTAAACACACACCACATTTTAATGCCCCCCTGCCAACATTTCTATACTCTATGCCAGTAAATAGGGGTGGGGGGGGGGGTTAGCCAGACAGTTTCCCCCTTCTATTTTATACTTTCAGCTCAGTCAGAACTGGTCTGACAAAATGAGCAGTTTTGAATAAAAGCTTAAGCGTTTCCCTCCATCCCCATTTTATATCCTCTTTCAATTCAGTTAGCCCAGTCATCATAGCAATATTTTTTTGCCAGGGGCCACAGACTATGGCTCGCTCCAGAACACAGCTAATCTACATTGGCCTGTATTCTAACGGCTAAGGTTCCTTCCTCTCAGGAGCTGCGAGCACTACCTCCACAATATCCCAGCTAGCCCAAAGAAAAAACTTGAGCTGCAAATATAGAATAAGCCTTCAACATGGCAGTCTGGAGCACTGCCAGTCAGCCACCAAGATGCATAGGTGCCAGCTCCATGGGTGTAGTGGATGCACCCCAATATTGAACAAGCTCCCCTGCATCCTGGAGGAGGCAAACTGTTGAGTTGTTTTGTATCCCCAATCTTTTTGAAAAAGTGTCACCAATGCCAGACAAATATTATGGATCCAATATTTAAAAATGACTTATCCGGAAAGCAGATGATGCTATCTGGATAAGCAGAGGCACCAAGAGCCAGCACAGACCACAGACAAATCTTTCCGGCCCCCTTGCATTGTTTCAAATTGTTTTTAAACTGTACCAAACGTGCCTTTTCGCTATTCACATCATCCATCTAGTACTCTGTTCCTGACAAAATAAGATCTATTGATGCACTAATCGATTTCACAAAAAAGACTAAAAAAAACCCTCACCTATTCTTAGAATACTTTGGTCAAGATATCTAGCTGAAATAGAATATGCAGAGCAGAAGAGCAATTCTCAATCCGCTGCCCTCAATGGACAATAGCCATTCTTCCATTCCCTTATAATTATGTTAAGACAAATATTAACCCGTTCACTGAACAGTCCTTGTAACTTCAATTATTTAAAATATAATATACAGACTAGACCATGTAAAAAGAATTTACTGTATCCAAAAAGATTGTGTTTAATGTTTATGGTTTACTGTTGCTACACTGTGGGGAAGTTAATTGTTACTAAGTTGTTTTTGGTGTACTAACTTCCTTAGAGTTTTGTTAGATAAAAAGCAGTACAGAAAAAGGTGTTAAATAAATGTCAAAACTAAGCAAGTGACCTTATAAAATGATGATGTTATTGTGAATACGACAGCTGTTCAAAAATGTCAATAATTACAAAGTCTGTAACATGCTAACATTATTATTAATAAAGATGACAGATGGGCCAGTGGGTCTCTGAAGGAGTCTGGAATCTATGTCACCCCCCCCCCCCAGCCCCCGCCTTTCATCAGGCCTGCAGATAAGCGATATTAAATGAAGCTATCCATTAATATGCAGTGGCACTATCAAGATAGTGCTGCTGAATCTTACAGACCCGCCTTGGTACCATCCAGATAGTGCCAGGGCAGTCTGAGGAGAAAAACAGCAAAATTATCAGGACAGCTGTATTTAACTTAGGACAGCAAAGAGGCCGTCTTATTATCCTGCTGGATAACTTACCACCATTATCGCTCTATCCAGATATTCAAACACCGGCCATTATCCAGTTACCAGTGCTGAATACTTGGATTTTTTTTTCTTTTAACCACCACAGCCAGTGTTTAAAAATAACCCACAGATTGCATGAACATCAACCCATATGTTCTTACAGCACTATGATAAAATATTTAACCAACGTATCAATGTGTGAAGTTACAAAGGGCTGGATCTTTTAAATAAAATCGCCTGTCCAATGGAACTGGTCAGGCCTGCTTGTGCCATGCAAGCACTAGTGACAAGTTCAGGAAGACACAGCAACTGCTGAAATGTCAGCCCTTATCCACCAATCATCATCATAAAACATGCTCCCCCTCCCCATGTCCTAGGGCATGAAAAAGCCACCAGAACCACCAGAGCAACCTATCATGCAAGAAAAAGAGGAATGATAAAGATCACTGCAGGATCAAAATGGGGGAGGTGGGTGCAGGTGAAATTTTACAAAATACAAAACATTCGTAAGTTACCAAACCCAAAAATAAAAAAAGCACGCAAATATAGAGAAGCTTTAAGTAAGAGAAACACACTGCACATACTAATCAATTTGTAGTACTAATATACAATACGCTCCATAAATGATACAGAGCTAAGTTTATAAAGCCAGGCATACCAAGTCAAAATATGGGAATTCTAGAAGTCTGCTGTTAAACAAGACTAACAAAAAAAATTTTAAAAAGAAAAGTTTTAGGGAAAAAAAAGTTTTAAAAATGTATATTGTTCCTATATCTTAAGTTTGCATTGATGTATTTAACCTTTCACCTAAGGAGCTCACAAAATCCATGATTGTATTGCTCAATAGGGTTGAACTGAAAAATAATAAGAACTGAGAAAATAAATTTTCCACCATCCATTTCTTCCCTATCAGAACGTCATAAGCAGTATTATTCACTTCAAGTAAGATCAATTCTAAATAGCCAAATGGAGGGGTGGATGTTATTGGGGTGGGACGGGGTACTATAGAGAGAGAGAGAGAAAAAAGACATAATATTAGAGGTTAAACATGTGTTATTAACTGGGAGTAAAACCAGAACTGGATTCACACCTACCCTAAAGTAGGACCCACACTGGCTCGGACGTGGAGCCATATGGTAACGTGGGAGACACACATACAGAGAGCTTGGCTTGTACTGTCATTGTCAAAATCAGTTCCTAAATACTATTTTGTAACTCTGAAAGTTTTTTTAGTTACAACAGAAGAAGCTAGTAATAGAACACAATACAAATGAGTATCTAGAAACTACACGAATGCGTATGGAGAACGGAGGTCAGCTCCACGAGCAGCTGTAGTGCCCTTTCCGGACGAAAGGGGCACTCTCCACTAGCCACTTCCCCACCGTCCAATGTCTCTCTTCCCAAACACCACAGGAGCCCACGCTGAAAAGAAAGCCAAGAGCCTTACATCGGATAGTATGGAACCCGCACCGGGGCTCTTTCTCGAAGCTCTCCCCCAGCTTCAGGGCTCGTTCTTTGGAGTCAAAGTTGGGAAAAGCCGCTCCATTCATTCTATTCTACTACCCAGCTCCAACAGACAGCTACCATCTGTCAACAGCAGAATGAAACTTCCCAGCAGAGACCCCTTACTCCACGCCAAGTCGCCAACTACACAAGCCGCGCCCCCTTTCGCGCAGCAAGCTTGCCAATTGGTGCTCTAACGTCCGGGCGATAGAATTTCAAACAGCCCGATTGGGGAAAGAGCGAAGCTTCCGGCAACTTGCCAGCAGTTGCCGCGCAGAGTTGCTCTAGTATGCAAATAAGATTCGTTTTGTCTTTCGTCAGGCCGGGCACGTTGAAGCCGAACCGTGGGCAGCCATTGTGACATTAGACGTTTAGTGACGTTGCGCCACCCGGCCGGTTGTTGTAGGTCTTACTGTGGATGAAGCTTGCTGTTTAGTGCAGGCTCCTGAAAATAAAAAAAAAAAGAAAAGGGAAATATATTCGCATTGTCTTTTGACGTTTTGTCTGTTTCACGTGAAATTACGTTTAACTGCTTTGCGAGAACTCTATTCTTGAACTATTGTTCGACGTCTTCCCAGGACGCTGCTCAAGGGCCGGTGTTATAACAACCAACCGCCTGAATTAACGAACGACAGAGCAAATGCAGTTAGTCTGGGCGTCCCGTGCATCCTTTTAACTGTTTTAAGAGGCTACTAATGCAATCGTTTTGTGAGACCTTCTGGCGTAGTCAAACAGTCTTTTAAACGATTCGTGCAGAGGGCTCTCTGATAAGGTAGCAGACTGAGGTTATTGTAAACTTGGCTTTTTCAATCTAATCAGTCACTTTTTTTTTTTAGTGAGCAGCTCTTATTTATACAAGATACTGCCTTATAATTTAAAATATAGCTGAATAAATGCCATGGTTGTTGCTCCAACAAAGTTGCAGAGCACCTGATTTTTGTATCTGATTTTAGTGGTTTGCTTATAGCCAAGTGTTTGACTTTTTAATAACTCTTCTGTTTACTTTTCCTAGTAGGATGCAATGTTCATTAAGAGGACTCTTCTAATGTTACAAGAATAGTGTTGGATTTGTGCTTTATCGACACAGTTAGGCTTTTGACTGTGTAAGCCACTAGAAACTCTGGGCCACATTAAGAAGCATGGGTATACCAGAACACCTGATAGTTCTCTTGCACAATCTGTACATTGATTAAGAAGCAACAGTTCGAATGGAACAAGGAGAAAAAGAATGGTTTAAAATCAGCAAAGGTGTAAGACAAGGCTGAATATGTTCCCCCTACCTGTTTAATTTATATGCAAAACAAATCATCAGAGAAGCAGGATTGTATGAAGACAACAGAGGTGTGAAGATTGGTGGAAGACTCAACAACCTTAGCTATGCGGATGATACCACATTACTGGCTGAAAGTGATGATGATCTGAAACATTTGCTTCTCACAATCAAGGAACATATTCTTAAAATGGGCCTGCACCCACCTTAATGTAAAGAAGACAAAGATTATGACAGCTGGCAAAATCAATAAGTTCATCGTTGATGGAGAAGAAATTGAAAGCGTGGACAACTTTAACTACTTGGATCAACTATCAATAAAGAAGCAACAAGCAGCCAAGAAATCCAACGACACATTGCTCTTGGCAGAATGGCTATGAAAGACCTGGACAAGATTCTCAAGAGCAGAGATGTCTCTCTCCATACAAAGATTCGGCTCGTTCAAGTCATGGTATTTTCAATAACATCATATGGATGCGAAAGCTGGACATTGAAAAAGATAGACAAGAAGAAAATTGATGCCTTTGAATTATGGTGCTGGTGGCGAATACTGTGTATACCATGGACTGCCCAAAGAAGAAACCAGTCAGTACTAGACGAGATCAAACCTAAGCTTTCTTTAGAAGCTTAGATGACAAAGACTTTGACTGTCATACTTTGGACACATCATGCGAAGAGAGAGATTATTATAGAAAGACATCATGCTTGGCAAGATAGGTCAATGCAAAAGAGAGAGGCCAGCAATGAGATGGATCGATACAATAACAGCAGCTATGGGTGCCAGTCTGTCAACAATGAGCTGCTTGACTGAAGACAAAACACAATTTAGGATAATTATTCAGAGGGTCGCCATGAGTCAACGGCGACTCAACGGCATTTAATAACAACAGCTTGTAACTAATCCTAAATGGTCATATGTTGTGTAGGGTTTTTTTTTGTTTTGTAATTTAAAATATTGAAATGCTGCCTTAGCTAAAAAAATGCAATGCAATAAAATAAGTAGATGTAATTAACTTGAAATAGAAATTCTACAGTGGATAGATCGTTCAGAGGTTGCAGGTTAACAAGTAACATTATTGCATGACCTGTTTCCTGCATTTGTATTTTATATGTGTTTTTGATGTAATTCTTCCTGTGCATTTTTGGTAGGATAAACTAAATATCACAATAAATGAAATTTATGTACTTGAAAGAATTCCCTCATTATGCCCATATGCCTCTAAGAATCAAATGAGAACACTGCGAGAACCTTAAACTTTGCTCCCAATACAAAACAAGGGAGTCAGGTTTCTTAACATTATATATATTTTCTTCCTTCACTCTGTCATTTCAACACAGAATAGTCTCCCAGAACCACATGTTCTGTTAATAATATATGTCAAGTTGTATGTTAAAATTAAATGCAAAATTAGTAGGTGTTGCTGATCTATCCTGCAGTGTATTTATTAGGTGAAGCAGCACCATGTCTCTTGGAGATGTTGGATTTTATGAGGTGTTATCTTAAGTTTTCTAATATTGTAATTTAATGTGCTTTTTTTTTTTTAATTTTAACATTTAGATTAACATGAGTCAAAGTAAGACGGAGGATGTGGATGCAAGAATATTGTCTCTGGCTGCTGCAGTCACAGAGGCATCTAATCAAAATGTTCCTGTTTTGCTGCTGAAGTTAAAAGGTGTGCATTTATTGTGTTCTGGCAGCTTTCCAAATCTGTTGTGTGCCATGGAGTTGATGATCACTCCTGGCAACGCTTTGGATAGTTGTCCATATTGTGACTGTCACCTGGGCTTTCTGAGCAAAGTGTAACAAGTATATTGCCAGGCCTGCCTTCTGCATGGTTAGCTACATTACCTTGTATTCCAAGATGGTCTCTCATCCAAGTACTAATCAGTCCCAGCTCTACTTAGCTTCCAAGATCAGGTGCACTCAGGGTGACATGGCTATAGTAATCCACTGCTATAACTGTCCATTTTCTTTAGCTGGCAGTTTTGAATGTACCTTTTTGCTTTCCTTTTGGCATCTATATACAATATTCACTTGCTGCTTCTCCTTTCTTATCCAGAAATTCTAAAGAGTGCACCTTCAGTAAGCAAGGAATCCAAAAAGCTGAAAGAAGACTTATATCATTATGGCCTAATTCAGTACTGCATCCTGGTTTTGAAGCAAGACTATTCCAGGGTTAGTGGTGGCTGGGCAACAGCAGCAAAGCTAGCAGAAATACTAAGGTAAGAAAGAAATAGGCAAACAACAAGAAAAAGCCTATGATACTGCGTATGTCTTATTGACCCCAGGGATGGAAAATACTTAGTATACCCAGGCACTAGCCAGGGTAAAAAAAAAAAAAAAAGTATTTACCATAGTAGTTTCTTGCTGCATTTTTTTGAGGGGGAGGGGGTTGCTTTCTTCATGTTTTTTTGCTTATTTTTTTGTCTTTGTTTCTCCTTTCTACCCTTTTTTTGTACAGAGAGCCTTTTAGGGTCCTCAGTGCTCCACCTGGGGATAGCAGCATGTGCCAAGTACCAGTTTTTAGGATTTATCCTTTTTTACAAAACTTGATTACATGTTTCTCTGTAAAACAGACTGGAAAACTAAAACAAATGTTGCAGTTACCAGAGTAATTCTCATTATCAAGATTGCTGTACATGGGTATAGTTTGTTTCATTTGGGGGGGGAGCAAAAGGTGGGGTTACATTACATTTGCACATATACGTTATGGTCATCCAAAAATCTCGCCTTCCATCTCTCCCCCCTGAACAACATGAAGGGTTTTGGTGACTCCACCATACTACCTTGAGCCCCCCCCCCCCAAAGGCATAAAAAGGGCTTGATAACCCGTCCTTGGCACCCTTCACATACACAACACAAAATATCCCATCCCAATACTTTTTCTCCTTGAGGATTTGCACAATAGCTTCTCCATCCCTTTCACCCTTCTAGCCCCTGCCCTGCTCTATACCTCCCAGCATGGAAGTTAGTGAGCAGCAGAGAGAGAGGAAAGTGGAAAGTTGGAGCTCCCTCTTCCTCATGTTGCCCTAGTTTTCCATGTCTCACTCCTTCACTCTTGTTTCCCACCTCTTCAAGCCACATCCCCCTGTTTACCCCATCTTTCCCTACTTTTCATGTCCTACTCCATCATCCTAAACCCTGTCTCCTCTCTACCATCATCCCTTTACCCCCCTGCCCTACTCTCTTCTCCCACTTATTCACTCCACAATCCCTTCCCCCCCCCCCCACTCTCTCTCCAACTATTCATCCTCTGTCCATTGGCAGTTTTTTCTTTCCTCTTGTCTTCACTTCAACCCCTAAATCATCTTTAACACTTCTTTTCCTTTTCTGTTTCTCTATCCAGATTTCACTCCTCCTCCTTACCAACCAGCCTGATATCTTCCTTTTATTACTGCATCAACTTCCAGCTTTTCATCTTTTTTCCTCAGCCCAGTACTCCCCTTCTCCCTGCTCTCTCCTCTGCTCCAGGTTTATCATATTCCCTCTGTCTCCCTAGCCCACCCACCCTGATCCAGCATTCCATTTCTATCTCACCAGTCGTCTTCCCCCATGTTCAGCATCCCCTCTTTCTCCCTAGTCTCCTTCCTCGACGGGATATCCCCTCTTTCTCTCCAGTCCCCTCTATCCAGAAGGTCCAGCATTTGTCATCTGTGTCCCTATTCCCCCCCCCCCCTTCCTCGTGGTTCAGCTTCTCCTCCATCTGGACTCCTATTCCCACTTCCACTTATTACCTCTTCGTATCTAGTATGCCCCTTCCAACCTCAGTCTCTCTCATCTGTGTTCTGTTCTCCCCTTGTTTAGTCCCATGATGTCCCCATAAGTCCAGCATATTCCTTTTCTGTTGCCAGCTCCGGGCTGCTTTCACATACCTGCACTGAAAGCACTGCGTTGCCAGTCTCGCCCCTGAAACGGACTTCCTCTGTCTGTGGGGCAGGACCGGCATTGCAGCACTTTCAGACAGTGTGTGAAAGCAAGCCCTGTGCTCTTCTCGGTTTGCACGTGGCAGCAGTTCTAACCTGTCTGCAGCCCCGATCAAACTGAGAAGAGCGCAGGGCTTGCTTTCACACACTTTGTCTGAAAGTGCTGCAATACCAGTCGCGCCTCGTAGATACAGGAAATCTGCTTCAGGGGTGGAACCAGCATTGTAGCGCTTTCTATGCGAGCGTGTGAAAACAAGCACAGCTCTTGTTTGGGGCTGCAGTTAGATTTGAAACTGGGTTGCTGCAGCCAGTTGGTGGTGGGAGAGGAAGGAAGGCAGTCTGTCATTTGGGGGGACAATGCCCCACTTGCTCGCCTCCCAAACTACGCCCAAGTTGTGTATATATCTCTGTGGGCTATGTTTAAGCTCAGTGTGCCTTGATATCACTTGAAAAAGAGCAGTATAGTAAATGTTAATATGCATAAATATTAACATGTACTAAGTACTATGCAGCCCATAAGAATAAAGTGGGCTGCAGTGGTAGTTTAGCACATGCTAAGCTTTAGTAATCTTGGCCCTTTATTTTCATATTAAATATACGTTCAAAAGTACAGTAGTCCATGAATTGATTTTTGGTTTGCTTCTCCCTTGTAGTCACCGCTAGCCACCCACTTATTCAGTCCCCTTTAATACAGAGGCCCCTTACTGCTTCACTTTAAGAGAATATCCATAGAAGAAATAGAGACGTAACTGCTACTGCCTCTGTCCCATTTAGCTGTTTTGAAGGAAGGTAGTTAACCCTTGTAATACAACTCCTCTGACAAAAGTATTCCAGAACTTAAGAGCAAACCAACTTTAAAGCTGTCTGCCTAGTATAGGGCAATCTATCTGAAGCCCTAGAACACCTAATAGAGGTCCCTTTCCTGGGGGTGCAGATTCAATTCACTGATTTAATGGGGATTTTGCTGATGTGACGATCTAAATGCAAAGGATTTTGAATCTAATTCGCTGTTTTATAGATAACCAGTGCAGGTGTTTGAGAACTGGAGCGCCATGATTATGGGCTCTTTTCCATTTCAGCAGTCTAGTGGCTGTATTCTGGACCATCTATCAATCTGTATAGTTGGTGTTTTGAGAGTCCATGAGGTGCCCTAATTGTTGGCCCATTTTGCTTATAAATTAAACATCTTAATAGTCAGTAGTAACGGGGGCATATACAGCTAAAGTTATTAACACACACTATTGTTACTAGCATTAACTAACGTTAATGTGCATTATTAGTAACTATGTCCCATTGCATAACTTATTTTACCGCAGGTCTTCTTTTATGTTAATGGTGTTAGCGCACATTAGTTGCTCCAACTGATGGACGAGGTGTAAGACGTAGGTGTTGGGATAAATAAGTCGGTGATTAGACTGAAGGAGAGTAGTATGTATAGTCAAATAAGATATGTGCAACTGGGCTCGGAAGGTGTGCAATGAGCTGGTCCTGATGTGATATGAGTAATTAACTAGTAAGTTGCTACAACAATTTAAAGCCTCTGAAAAGAGCCAGATTTTCACCTGCTTCCAGAAGTGTAGGTAGTCTTGAGTTAAGCGTAGCCCTTCTAGGAATGAGTTCCAGAGTGTGGGTGCTGCTGTTGGGAGAGCTTGCTGGTGATTGTCACATGGCATGATTTTTTTTGGAAACAATTTTAAGGGTACTTTTTTAGCAGTGGCATATCAAGTACCAAAGGAGGGGCGGTGGGTGCGGCCTGCCCTGGGTGCTGGTTGAGAGGGGGTACACACCCACCGAGCTCACATTTCTAAGTCAGCATGGCAAGCTTACCTTTAAAGCAAGGTGGCTCGCCACGCTGCCTCCAGTCCAAGTACATTGGCTCATCTCTCCTGGCCAAAGTCTCTGAAGTGTGTGCCGGGGGAGGGGGTGCATTGGGCCAGGAACACCACTGCTCTTTAGAAAGACCTTAGAAGTCTCAAAGGTGTGTGGCGGAATAGCCTATTCTTTAAGTTGCCTCTTAGTGCTCCTTTAACCCCTTTATCATCTAATGGACCAACTGACTCTCTCACAGGTTTTTTGCTACGAATGTACTTGAAAAGGTCTTTATTTCGCGTTTTTGCTTCCGCAGCAAGCTTCTTCTCAAATTCTCTCTTTGCCTGCCTTATCAATGCCTTGCATTTGACTTGCCAGTGCTTGTGCTGTTTCCAGGTTTCGTCGTTTGGCTCTTTTTTCCATTTCCTGAAAGATGCTTTTTTGGCAACAACAGCCTCTCTGACCTCACCTTTAAACCATGCTGGCAGTTTTTTGGACTTCCTTCCACTTTTCTTAAAGCATGGAATACAGCTGGTCTGGGCTTTCAAGATAGTATTTTTCAACAACACCCAAGCTTGATGTACGTCTTTAACCTTCGCAACTGCTCCTTTTAGTTTTTTCTTAACTATTTTCCTCATTTTATCATAGTCTCCCTTTCGAAAGTTAAAAGGTAGTACTGTGGATTTCCTTACTATCCCTCCTCCACTAATTAAATCAAAGGCGATCATGCTATGATCACTATTGCCAAGTGGCACCAACACCCTTATCTCTTGCACTAGATCTGGTGTTCCACTAAGGACTAGGTCTAATATGGCTTCCCCTCTGGTCTGTTCATGAACCAGCTGTTCCAAGAAGCAGTCATTTATTTCATCTAGGAACTTTATCTCCCTAGCATGTCCTGACGTGACACTGACCCAGTCGATACCGGGGTAATTTAAATCACCCATTATTATTACTGCGCTGTAACTTTTGTTAGCTTCCTTGATTTCTTTGAGCATTTCATCATCCATTTGGTCATTCTGGCCAGGTGCTCGATAGTACACCCCCACTGCCATCGCCTTCCCCCTTTTATATGGAATTTCAATCCATATAGATTCTACAGCAGATTTTGTTTCCTGCAAAACTTTAATCCTTTCTGAGTCAATGCCCTCTCTAACATAGAGCGCAACCCCTCCACCAATTTGATCAGCTCTATCATTACGATATAGTTTGTACCCAGGTATCACAGTGTCCCACTGGTTGTCCTCCTTCCACCATGTCTCTGATATTCCAATCATATCTAACCTTTCATTTAGTGCTATATATTCTAACTCTCCCATCTTATTCCTTAGACTTCTAGCATTTGCATACAAGCATTTTAGAGAATGTATTTTATTCATGTTAATTTGGCTATTGTTAGACATGGGTAAATTGGGATCTTTAAGCTCTGTCTGCTCCATACTTGAGGGCATTTGGGCTACTTTACTCTTTTGTGGAACCTCTCTGCTTTTGGTAGTATCCTTCAAGGATACATTCTTCCGAACCATCCGCTCTTGGGTGACTGTCGGCTTTCCCCTAATATCTAGTTTAAAAGCTGCTCTATCTCCTTTTTAAAGTTTAATGCCAGCAGCCTGGTTCCATCCCAGTTAAGGTGAAGCCCATCCCTTCGGAAAGCCCCTCCTTTCCCCAGAATGTTCCCCAGTTCCTAACAAATCCAAAAACCTCATCTCTGCACCATTGTCTCATCCACGCATTGAGACTCCGGAGCTCTGCCTGCCTTTTGGGTCCTGCGCGTGGAACAGGAAGCATTTCGGAGTATTCTACCATAGAAGTTCTGGATTTCAACTTCCTACCTAAAAGCCTAAATTTTGTCTCCAGAACCTCCCTACCACATTTTCCTATGTCATTGGTACCGACATGTACCAAGACAGCAGACTCCTCCCCAGCACTATCTAAGATTAGCGGCTTCTGTTGATTGTCTTTTCATTGCCTTTGATTTCTGGGGCAGATTGGTTTGTGGAGGGATCTCATAGCACAGTTTTATTAAAACAATGCTAAAGAACATCATACAATTTTAAAAAAGTATGTCTAAGTGTAATCGAGTTTATCAGTTTGAGAAGACCTTAAAACACTTCCTCTTCATTAAATACCTCACAGCCTCCCCCCAACCCCAGCCACCATGTATGAGCAACACACAATAATTCCATCTCTCATATATACAGTTACCTTGTTCAATGTTCCACACATGTAGATAGTTTCCCCTGTTATCCAAGTTTACTGCTCCTGTTCATTGTAATGACCTGACTCTTGTTTATTGTCGGATATTGTTTGTTCTATGTAAACCGCGCTGATCGCAAATAGTGCGGTATATAAGAGATGTAAATAAATAAATGAGAAAGTAAAGGTCGCAGCATAGTTTATTGTTAATGTAGTTAAAATGAAAAAAACCCCAATAATACCATAAAGTAACAACTATATTCTTTTTCTAACTTGAAATTCAAGTAGTAACTTAAGAAGCTTACTCCTTTAAAAAAACAAAACAAAACACAAAAAAACCCAAAACAAACCTAGAGCCAGGGAAGACGCAGTCCTTAGGAAAAAATATTGTGACAAGAATACTTACTGACCAGAATATTCTTCATGTTCAGACATACTCCCTTAAGTAGTGTTCAAAGCAGTAGCTAATCTTAATACTTACTTTCAGACACCCATGCCTTGCATTTCTTTGTTGTACTGCTAGCATTTTGCATGCATGCCTGTGTTACTCCATAGATAAGGTAACTTTATTAAAATTCTCAAATGGGCTGACTTTCACAGCCTGCTGTTATTTTCCCTTCTATGATTTCCTCAGTGGATCTCAAAAATCACTGGAGGGTGCATTTCAAAATCTAGAATCTTTATTCCTTAGGACTGCAAGAACATGCTTTGATTTTTCACTTTTTCCTTTCTGTGTCTCTCGTCTGGCCCTCGCATAGATATCCAGGTTACTCTTTCCTCGTACTTACCTCATTTCCCCAAAATCTTTAATTGACTGACCACCGTTTTGTTTGCACATTTGGAGAAAGAGGGAAGGACTTGAGTGTCTGGCTAAATATACGCCATCTGCAAGGGCTCATCCAGTCTTATTTCTTATTTTCATACACTGTGGTTAACTAAGAAGCGTCTTAGACTATAATTAGAAGTTATGATTACTTTTAATGATTTCTTTAAGCTAGGTTCATTACTTTACAAAATATTGTAAGACAGTTTTTTAAAATTTTGTTTTTTTTTAAGTTCCAATTTTTATACATGCTTTCCATGGTTTGGGGGTGGTGAAAGAAGGGGAATTGTGATACAGTACTCTATGAAAATCATGTTTTTGAAAGTCTGCATTTGGGAATACGGTAATTGATGGCAGAAAATGGATTAATTAGTCCATTCGGTTTTGCTTTAAGTAGAAATTTATCATATTGAATCCAACACCAGCTTCTCCTTTCCCATGTCTAAGTGATTTTTTTCATCTTTCTGGACTTGTCAGCTGATTTTGATTTGGTAGGTCATACTCTGTTGCTTTGAACAAGCTTGTTAAATTAGGAACTGGAGGATGGGTAGTGAGATGGTTTGAGGCCACTTTGGCAGACAAAGCTGATCTTTTAAAGGTAAAGTTTCTGACGAGTGCATTCCGTCGTGTTGGGTGCCTCAGGGCTCCCCAGTATCTCTCTCCTATTTTGTTTGACATCTTTGTACATGATCTTTAGATTTTGGATTCAAGGATTGGGTGGTAATACATTTTGCATGCAGGCAACTTTCAGATCCAGATGCCAATCAAAGGCATTATAACCTTAGTTATTTCCCAATTATCTAAATGTTTGAAGTCAGTTAGAGTTTGGATGAAATAATTTATCAGGATTTCATTTTGATACATTTTAACAGTTCTATGGGTGGGATGGCAATTACAGTTGGTCCTCAGGACAAATGAAAATTAAAACTTAAAGTGCCATATTGAATTGTATACTATCCCTGGAAGAACAGATTTGTCTTGAGAAAATTATACAACACTCTCTGGATGCTTATACAGATCCTTTCATGTTTGAGAGAGACAGATTTAAAGAAAGTGGCATAAGCTGACTACTACAGGCTGATTATCTGGGTATTATATGTGGTGTTTCTGTAGCCACTGCAGCAGCAGCCTCGAGGCCTTGAGCCTGATTAAATTTCCAGTCACACCTTGACAGGTTGCCAATATATGTTGTTGTTGTTGTTGTTAAGTGCCGTCAGTAAATTTGAGAGTTTGAGATCATACTCCACATATCCTGGCTTAGGCATGAGGTTCATGACTGTCATGGTATGTGCAAAACTAACACTACAAAGGCTGTACCATTCAACCAAACAAACCACCCAAATATCTTAATGTTATCACCTTATATTTGATTCCTTGTCTTCCCTTATTTTCTTTTTTTTTTGTTTAATATTTAGAACAATGATGATGACAGTAGTATGTACAGTATGTTTAAAAAAAGAGGAAGAGACCTCAGTGCAGTCCCATCATTTCTAACTTAGACCATTTATTTATTCCTTAGGCACTTGTCCTCATTGGTCATAAAAGCCCCTTTGAATTTCCTAGTTTTATTCTTTAAAGTTCCTCGTAATACTTAACAATTCCTTCTAACGGAATTAAGCAGTTCCTACTTATCTGAGCATATTGTCCAGCCAGTGTTTACACTCAACATGGCCGCGTTTTGCAAGTAAGCTGCTTCAGGGGTGTAACAATGAGGATGAATGCCCAAAGCCTAAATAAATGGTCTAAGTTACAAATGATGGGGCTGCATGCATTGAGGTCTTTTACCCTTTTAAAAAAAAAACAACATATGCTATTATTGTTCTAAAGATGAAAAAAAAGGGAAAACAAGGAATCAAATCTAAGGTGATAAAATGAAGATGCTGTATTTGGGTGGTTTGTTTGGTTTCATGTGCAAACTAACCAATTTAGAGAAATTGCACTCTGTGTCGGGCTATGACGTTTATGGAAATATCTGTGGATAGAAAATGCAAAAGTAGAAGGAAATATCAACATTGGCTTAGAGATTATACCAACTACAAGTATGTGTTCTTTTTGGATCTCTGTTATATAGACTTGTTGACACACCCAGAGAAGGAGACTTGATCTTTTGATGCAACATGCCCAAGAGCAGAAACAAATGGATCAGCACTATGCAGTTGAAGCCATCAAATTTGTCAGTGACAATAGTGTCCTATACAGGCTGATTATTGGAGTAATGACCAGCAAAGGATGTGACTTTGCTTGTTGTCATTAATGTCTGCAATTCTGATGGTGATACTCTGTTTCAGAATGCTGGTTTGGATCCTGTCTATCCTAGTCATCTTGGGATCAGTGGAGGAGGGATACAGGATTTCTCTGGTGGCTGTATGCAGGTCACAAAAGATCTGCCAAACCTCCAGGCTTAGGGTGCTGAAGATAAGCCTGGCAATGTTCTTTAGTCATGACAAGCAAAACCCAGGGGATAATCACAACATAACTATCTATGGGATCACCAGGAATAAACATTGATTTGATGGTACTTAACATTTGCAATTGCACATGTAATATGTGGAAATGGCATCCACATGGAAATGACCATTTTAAAAAGTGCTGAATTTACATGTGGGTGTCCTTACTATGTAGAAGTTGCAAGGAAGCATGATTAGAGAGTGGCTTGGACAGGTCAAAAATCTACACATGTATTCCCAGTTTCATATGGGGAATGTGTGTGTGACCTAAATTGTCTGTCTGTCAGTGTCTGAATTTACATCTGCTTCCTGGCATCTTTTAGGTTTTTAAAAAGTGCTCTTCATATCTGCTAGATGAGATGAGAGGGTTAGGCTCCCCAACCAGCAGGTGGAAGCAGAGCAGAGCAACTTCTAGCGATGCCATTGTTTGTATATATGCTGGTGGTGCATTGAGAGAAGCTAGTATTATCTGCCTTCAGCAGGTGGCAAGGTGTGTGGACTGGTGCAGCAGTGCAAATAGGCCTGCCTCCCTTAATCCACATCGTGGTCTTGTAGTCTGTGTGTCTTGAGATCTTGGCCCAGTGTTTACTCGGAGCTTGGGTAAGCCCATTGTTTCCTCGAGCCAACAGTTGTCCTATGTCCAACACTGTTACCCATGAGTTCCAAAACTTGTGTTCCGAGGAGCAGATAGGAGGACTCCACTTGGCCCCTGAGGGGGAGTTGGTACTGTGGGTTTGGGCTCATACCCCTCCTTCCCTCTCGCTATCCGGTCTCTACATATTATGCTTATTTTTTTTCTATTTTTGCCTGTTTCTTTGACTGACTGTCATTGCCACTTGAATAATGTAGCATGGAAAAAAAAGAACCCTCTTTTCAGGAAACTGGGCATTCCCAGACATGTGGACAGCTGGGGAGGCCCTTTCTCTGGATTCTCCAACCAGTCTGACAGCTGCAGGGATTTCCTTACCTACTGGGGGATCCCTTTTGCCATAGTTTTCTTTTTCCATTGGGGTTTGTCTATCACGTTTATTTTGTTTGACTGCTTTCGAGCTTTTCCATGAAGCCAGCTGCATGAAGACGTGCTGCTTCCAGCTCCTATTCCAGATCATACTGCTAGACCAGTCCAGACAAGTGGGTTATGCCCCCCCCTCCAGCAGATATTGGGAGACAGAGAAAATATTTCAGAGCTCTGATTGGACAGAGCCTGGTAGATATAGACATACCCCTAGGGGTCCTATTCAGTATTTTCTCTGTCTCCAGCAGATAGGGTTACTAAATTTTGGTGTCTCTCCAGGATGCTCACCTCGAAAGAAGTTCGCTATACAAGTGACGATTCAAAGATTGCTGTACCTTCAAGCCATTTGTCCAGTGCTAGATGCCGAAAGACGTGTCAAGGCTGCTGCTCCATTTATTTTGTGGTGCCCAAAAAGGATGGCTCCTTTCGTCCAATCCTGGTCTCAAAGGCGTGAATCGCAGCCATTGAGTACCGCACTTCAGGATGGAAACACTTCGTTCCGTCATTCAAGCGGTTCGCAAGGGGGAATTCTTAGCCTCTCTTGATCTAGCGGAGACCTATTTCCACATCCCTATTCGAGGCAAACGCCAGCGTTTTTCTGAGGTTTGCGGCCCTCAGGCAGCTTTTTCAATTTCGCACAACGCCATTCGGCCTTGCCTCGGCTCCTTGAACCTTCTCCAAGGTAATGGTGGTGGTGGTGGCGGCGGCGGCATTGCGCCAAAAGGCATTCGGGTTCATCCCTACTTGGACGATTGGCTGATTCGCACAGATTCCTATCGGGAGGCTTGCAACACCGTGTCCATGGTCGTAGCCTTCCTCGAACATCTGGGTTGGGTGATCAATCCCTCCAAGAGCCACCTTATTCCGACTCAACGTCTGGAGTTCCTAGGAGTGCTGTTTGATATGCGCCAGGGGTGGATCTTCCTCACTCAGGAACGTTTCCTCAAGCTCTCAGCTCAAATTCGGCTCTACCTGTCCCAGGAGTCGCTGCGAGCTTGGGACTACCTTCAGATCCTGGGATCCATGGCGGCTACCATCGAGGTGGTGCCATGGGCCAGGGCGCATATGCGCTGTCTGCAAAATGCTCTGCTCGCTCTGTGGTCGCCAGTGTCGGAGGACTATCAGTGTCGTCTCCCGCTTCGCCCGCAAGTCAAGTTCAGCCTGCGTTGGTGGCTTTCTCCTCACATTCTGTTCAAGGGCATCCCTCTCGAGCATCCACGATGGATCATATTAACGACCGACACCAGTTTGGCCAGCTGGGGGGCTCACTGCCAAGCTCACTCGGCACAAGGGAAGTGGTCTCCCCGCGAATCTCGTTGGACCATCAACCAGCTCGAGGCCAGAGCGGTACGTCTGGCTCTTCTTCATTTTCAACACATCCTGCAGGGGCAGGCAGTTCGAGTATTATCCGACAATGCAACGATGGTATCTTACCTCAACCGGCAAGGCGGCACAAAGTGTCCGGGAGTATCGAGAGAGATGAGCCTGCTTTTTCCTTGGGCAGAGAAGCATCTGCGAACAATATCGGTGCAACATATTGCGGGGACAAGCAACGTACAAGCCGATTTTCTCAGCCGCCATACCCTAGATCAGTGATGGCTAACCTTTTTGAGCCCGAGTGCCCAAACTGCCGCACAAAACCAAAGAATTTCCTCAAAGTGCCAGCACGTCAATTAAAGCCTCATTTGCATAAATATTTGCATAATGTCACCATACACTAACTTTTAGTAAACATGCCTCTTAATGAGTATATGGATAAAGAAAGACTAAAAGGTTTCTACATTACTATAATCCAGTACCAACCGCCAGGCACATTAGGAACTACTACAAACGCTGCCCATTTAGAACCCATAGCAAACCTGCCGTATCCTAACAGCACTACCAGGACTCACAAAGCACCATACCCTAACTATCAAAAGGCAACACTGCAAATATTAAACCAATACATTTCAGAGAACAACAATACATGACCTACTGGGGAAAGAACAAGTGGCAATGTCAAATAGGAATTATATAAACAGAATACCTCAGCTCAGTTACACATGCAGAACAGACCATCACCAAACAAGGAATCACAATTTAGAAACAGGAAGACAATAATTAAACTGGGAACCCAAAAGCCAAACTTGGAATATACAACAACACTGTAGAAATAAAACTATAAATTAATTTCCTCTTGTACTAAACAAAGCGCAAAAATTAATGATGCACATTTCCCAGAGCTGACATATTCCAGTTAATAAATTCAAAATAAAGAGATATTTTTCTACCTTTTGTGCATTTTTTTTCAGTTGCAATTGTTCCAGCCACTTTCTTCTGGTTTCTTCGTGTCTTCTGCTAACTCTCCATCTGCTGTCCATTTGTCCTTTCTTCTGTCTTGTTTTTTTTTTTTCCATTCTCTCTCTACATCTGCTTTAACATACTAATCTTTCTCCTTTTGCTCTTTCCTCATTCCTATTTCATCTACTCAAAATTTACCCCTCCATCCTCAATCCCCACTTATTCTCCCAATACCCGGCCAATTGTAGATTTTTTATCCCTCCCACACAAAATATTTTCCCCTCTCCATTTTACTCTCCCAGCCCCATCCCATTCTAATCCTCCCCCAACACCAGCTCCCTTCTAGTTCCAGCCTCACCCAGCATCCATTCCCTTCTAGTCCCTGCATCAGCCCATTTCCAGTCCTAGCAGCCCCCCAACCCATTTCCAGTCCTAGCAACCCCCCAACCCAATACCAGTCCTAGCCCCCCTCATCAACCCACTTCCAGTCCTAACCCCCCATCACCCCATTTTCAGTTTAAGCCCCCCCTATAACCCATTACCAGTCCTAACCCCCATCAGCCCACTTCCAGTCCTAACCCCCCATCAGCCCACTTCCAGTCCTAACCCCCATCAACCCATTTCCAGTCAGCCCCCCATAGCCCATTGCCAGTCCTAACCCCCCCATCAGCCCACAGTCCATGACCAGTCCTAACCCCATCAGCCCACCTCAAGTCCTAACCCCTCCCCATCAGCCCATTTCCTGTCCTAGCCCCCCCCATAGTCCATTATCAGTCCTAACCCCCCATAGCCCATTACCAGACAGCCCCCATCAGCCAACAGCCCATTACCAGTCTTAACCCCCCCATAGCCCATTGCCAGTCCTAACCCCCCCCATCAGCCCACAGCCCATTACCAGTCCTAACCCCATCAGCCCACCTCAAGTCCTAACCCCTCCCCATCAGCCCATTTCTTGTCCCAGCCCCCCCATAGCCCATTATCAGTCCTAAACCCCCCCCATAGCCCATTACCAGTCCTAACCCCATCAGACCACCTCCAGTGTTAACCCCCCATCAGCCCATTTCCAGTCCTAACCCCACCCAACAGCCCACCTCAAGTCCTAACCCCTCCCCATCAGCCCATTTCCTGTCCTAGCCCCCCATAGCCCATTACCAGTCCTAACCCCACCCAACAGCCCACCTCAAGTCCTAACCCCTCCCCATCAGCCCATTTCCTGTCCTAGCCCCCCATAGCCCATTACCAGTCCTAAGCCCCCATCAACCCACTTCCAGTCCTAATCCCATCAGCCCATATAGACTTAGCTCCCCCTTATCCCATAGCCCCCCCATAGCCCATCACCACTCCTAACCTCCCCCAGCCCATCACCACTCCTAACCCCCCCATCAGCCCATTTCCTGTCCTAGCCCCCCATAGCCCAGTACCAGTCCTAGCCCCAACAGCCCACAGCCATTACCACTCCTAACCCCCCCAGCCCATCACCAGTCCTAACCCCCCAACAGCCCACAGCCATTACCACTCCTAACCCCCCCAGCCCATTACCACTCCTAACCCCCCCCAGCCCATCACCACTCCTAACCCCCCCATCAGCCCATTTCCTGTCCTTGCCCCCCCCTGCCCATCACCCGTCCTAACCCCCCACCCGCCTACCCCCATTACCACTCCTACCCCCCCCCCGCCCATCACCCGTCCTACCCCCCCCCCCCCGAAATTTTTTTACAAAGAAAGCTGTCGCTGCCGGGGCCGCCGCGGCAGAATCGAGTGTGCCGGGGGCCCCCCCCCCCCCCCCCCCCGCCCAGCAGAGCCTGCCCTCCGTCCCCGGTATCACCTCTCTCAGCTGCCTCCAGTCACACGCGCCGGCTTTCAGAGTGCGAGGGAAGAGTTTCTCCCTCGCTGCTCTGTTAAGCCCGTGGGGGCTGATGGGAACTTCCCATCAGCCCCCGCGGGCTTAACAGAGCAGCGAGGGAGAAACTCCCCTCGCGCTCTGAAAGCCGGCGCGTGTGACTGGAGGCAGCTGAGAGAGGTGATACCGGGGACGGAGGGCAGGCTCTGCTGGGCGGGGGGGGGGCCCCGCGGCACACTCGATTCTGCCGCGGCGGCCCCGGCAGCGACAGCTTTTTTTTTTTTTTTTTTTTAATGCCGCATATCTTGATTGCGAACCTTCCCGCGTGCCAGCTGCAAGGCCTTCGCGTGCCACAGCTGGCACGCGTGCCATAGGTTCGCCATCGCTGCCCTAGATCCTGGGTAATGGGAGCTAGCTCCCGAAGCATTCCACGACATAGTGCAAAAGTGGGGTCTACTGGAGATGGATCTCATGGCCTCGAAGACGAATGCCAAGGTACCTCTCGATGGAGGGAGACCTCATCCCAGGGCGTAGATGCCCTAGCACAACCGTGGCCGCAACATCGTCTCCTTTATGTTTTTCCTCCATGGGCGCTGATTGGGAAAGTTCTCCATCGAATTCGGGAACACCGCGGACCGGTGAACTTAGTGGCTCCGAATTGGCCCAGAAGGCCCTGGTTTGCCGATCTGATAAGGCTGTCGCGATGACCCCTCTGCATCTAACCGCTGCGGCGACCCTGCCCGGCTTAAGGGGTTAAAGGCAGGAGCAGCCGCTGGTGCTTCGTGAGGGAAGAGTAAAACCTTTACCCCAGGAATGCTGGGAGTTGTAGTTTCAGTTCTTCTCACTCCGAAATTAAAGAAACTGTAGTTGTGGGGTTTCTTGATAATAAGTATTTTATTAAAGCAAAGGATAAATGTTGCATCACATGGCAAAACAAAGGTGCTTCAAAAAGGCTAACAGAAAACTCAGAATAAATGCAACTCAAAGGTATACTGCTGCTTTTCACTTTTCAGCCAAATTACTCTCTTTTGCCTCCAGAGGCCAGTTGGGCTTACTGCAGCCTCTTACAGCCACTGTTTACTCTCTCAGTGCTGGGGAAACATGTGCACGTAATTAGAGCTTCTTTCAGCAGTGCAAACAGCAGCTTTGTAACTCTCAGATCACAGACGGCAAAAGCATTTCCTTCAGCTTGACTTATCTATACAACAAATCGTACAGTCCATTTGTTCACAGCCTGGTAAGTCTGTATTACTCTCTGTTACTCCTTCAAGCTGTAAGGCATTACTAGCTTCTTGTGAAATTAGCTGTTGTCTAGCTTGCAACTCTAAGAATTGTTTAAAGCTTTGAAGAAGCAATTCAGCCTGTTCCTTGTGAGATAGGGTACTATCATCTGTTATAGAACTTCCCTTCTGCTCAAGGCTGTTTGTCTTCTCTTCTTGTAAGTTAAAGGCATCAGAATAATTGCTAGTCTCTTTGGCAATTGTTTCATAGATAGGAGAATTATCTTTACATTCAGCTTGGCAAGCGTGTGGCCAATTACTCACTTTTTGCAGAGCCCTTCTGTCTTCAGACGGCTCCAAGGTTCTCCAGCTGTTCTGTTTGTTGCTTTCTGGTACAAACGACACTTCAGAGAATGATGGCTCTCTCACCTGTGTTTGCCTTGAAGGCTTTCTTCTTATGCCAGGTTCCCAAGTATCATTAGACTCTCCTCTGGCTTTCCAACCATCCTCTAGTTTCTTCCTCCTGTATTCCTTCCTGGGCTGCTTCTTCTTAAACTTCTTCCCATACTCGTACTGAGTCTCAGCCTCCTTCGGAATCTCGTACTCCTTTTTCTCCTTCTCCTTTTGCTTCCCCTCTCTCCTCTCCTCAGAGCCATGCTCTGGTTTAAAAGTACGTTCTCTCTTAGGCACACCCCTTCTCAGGGCTGGGTGTGCCCAATCGGAACTGCAGGACTCCTCCCCTGGGCTGGTCTCCATGCTCAGCTCTGTGTAATAGAGTCTCTCTTTTTTCCTTGCCCTGTCATTTTGGTGTAAATCCTGCTGAACCTCAGGATTTTCCTCTGTCTCCATAGGCTCAGGAGTGCGCTGCTCACCACACCGCTCCGTCGGGTCTGTTGCGGCAAGGCCCAATACCTATGGACGACCCCACTCCTTACTCGCTTACGACTTGGCTCTTGAACGTCGAATGTTGACCCGAAAGGGGTACTCGTCCAAGGTGGTGTCCACTCTTCTTAGTGCCCGTTGTTCATCGACGTCTCTGGCATATGCTCGGGTGTGGCGCACCTTCGAATCTTGGTGTACGTGGAATCTGGTCTCGCCCTGGCGTTCTAATGTGCCTGAGATCCTGGCCTTCCTCCAAGCGGGTTTGGATAAAGGCCTGGCCCTTGGGTCCCTTCAGGTGCACGTAGCGGCCTTAACCTGTTTCCGAGGTCCTGTCGGCGGCCGGTCCCTCGCCTCTCACTCGGATGTCTCCCGGTTCCTTAAAGGGGTTCGACTTCTCCGTCCTACAGTCAGAACGGTGGTTCCTCCATGGGATCTCGGGTTGGTTCTCAAAGCCTTGATGCGCCGTCCCTTTGAACCTCTTAAGGATGCTTCGCTTTCAGATTTGACCCTTAAGGCAGTGTTCTTAGTAGCGATTACCTCGGCGTGCAGAATCTCCGAACTGCAGGCGCTATCATGTAGAGACCCTTATCTTTCCTTCTCCAAGGAGGGTGTGTCCCTACGAACAGTTCCTTCCTACCTGCCTAAGGTGGTGACACCGTTTCATGTGAATCAACCCTTGTTGTTGCCCGTGTTTTCAAAGGAGCAGTGTTTGGGGCAACAGAAGGGGCTGCACACTCTGGATGTCAAGAGAGTGCTCATGCATTATTTGCAGGCGACTAATTTGTTTCGGTTGTCTGATCATCTGTTTGTTTGTGGGTCCGCGGCGAGGCTTGGCGGCCTCCAAGTCCACCATTGCCAGATGGCTACGGCTAGCCATTTGCTCGGCATACATAAGCTCAGGCAAACCGTTGCCTGTAGGTCTCCGAGCTCATTCGACACGAGCTCAAGCTACTTCATGGGCCGAACGGTCGCAGGTAGCTCCTCTTGATATTTGCCAGGTGGCAATGTGGTTGTCTCTGTCTACCTTTGTCAGACATTACCGTCTGGATGTGCAGGGACGAGAGGACAGCTGTTTTGGGGCTCAGATGCTGTCGGTGGCTCTCCCGGCCCTCCCCATGTGTCGGTAGCTTGGGTACTTCCCACTTGTCTGGACTGGTCTAGCAGTATGATCTGGAAGGCGAAATTTTACTTACCGTTAATTTCCTGTCTTGGAATACTGCTAGACCAATCCAGAATTCACCCAGGTCTTACTGTCAGTGGTGCAGGTGCAGCAGAGCCGACGTCCAGGGGTACCTCACTGCTAACTGCGTTCAGCCAAGAAATAGCGGCGTTTTCTGCTGCTGTATCATTTGTAGATAGTTGACCGGTTGGTCTGTTAGTAACAAGGTTGTAGCTTTTCACGGTGTACTGAATAGGACCCCTAGGGGTATGTCTATATCTACCAGGCTCTGTCCAATTGGAGCTCTGAAATATTTTCTCTGTCTCCCAATATCTGCTGGAGGGGAGGCATAACCCACTTGTCTGGACTGGTCTAGCAGTATTCCAGGAAAGGAAATTAACGGTAAGTAAAATTTCGCCTTAAGTGAGCTCCGCAGATGGTTATTTTTGTCTCGACTGCAATGGAGAAAGCTTAGGGCACACCCTTTTTTTTTTTTTTGGCAATGTCGAGATGCCCCATAGGTAATCCAAGACCCAATTCTGATGCTGCACCTCTGTGCTGTCTCTGTGAATTTTCCTGCCAACGGGAATGGCATTCATCCTGGATGGCTAAGTAGCCTGGCCGAAAAGGAGCATAGTAAGGCAGCCACAGGCTCAAGCTGGCAAGACCCTGAAGTTCCTCCAGGGCCTATTTTCATCCATCTTTGAACAGGCTGTTTTCAGTTTCTGGAGTTGCATGGCAACCCTCGCAGGAGTCTGAGACCCTGAACTCCCCTACAGGGGACTTGTGGCCGCCTGGTGTCTTCTGTCTGGTGTCAAGGGGGTTAAGTGCTTCATTTTTGCGTGTCCATTCTTCAGAGCCCAGCCCTGCCCCCTCTGGAGGGAGCGCCAGAGAAGAGGAGAAGACTCTGTTTAATGGGTGAGTCCCTGGAGGAAGGGAACTTCCCCTGGCAGAGGGAGAGGATCCGTTGGTGGTCCACCTTCATTGGGCAGACCTTTCCACTCTTATTCAGGACTCCACATTATGGAGCCTTCTCTAGTATCACTTGTGAAACCTCCAAAGTCCTAGCTTGGCTGTACTCTCTACCCCGAGATGCATATGTTCTCGACCCAGTCTTCAGGACACACCTAGCTGGTCAGGTTTTCAGAATAACCATAATGAATATGCATGAGACAGATTTAATTATAAAAGTTAATCTATATGCATGCTTGTGTACTTTGCACACAGATGTTTACATCTGCTCTTGAATAGGTGTAAGGTCCACACCTAACTAGATGCAATTTGTTGCAGGATTTGTGCTAATATTTTATGGAGATACATAAGCACCTATGGGATCTGTTATGATAAATGCAAAACCTTGATGCATTTTAACAATCTTATTGCAAAATATATGGTGTGGTAAGCGCAAAAGCTATGCGGTGTAAACACACAGGTGTGCCTGGCATTTGTCCTGCTTTTACTGCACAGGGCAGACACTTACCGTACAGATCCCGTGTTACATAGATCGGCAGACTTAACATGGGCTAGCACACATACTTTGCAGATGCCTGTAACACAGGATCCAATGCCACCAGAATCTCCCTCCCCCCCCCCCCCAAAAAAAAAAAAAGCTGACATGTCAACCTCCCTCCCTTCCTCTTCTTGATGGTAACCCCAATGTCCTAGTAAAGCATCTCCCATCCCCTCTGACATTTTCCCTTTATTTACAGATTGACCCATTGTAGTAGTACAAAAAGAATACTGCTAAGGGTCAGATCCGCCATTATGAACCTAGGTGATAACAAGGCAGGAGTGACGTTGAATCTCTCCTGCCCTGTCCATGAACCATCACAGATAACATCAGACAAGTGGTAGAAGGAAGTGCTATCTGTCATCCCACCCAAACCCACATGAAATGCTGAGCATGGATTTTTTTTCCACCTTGATGATCCTATTGCATGATAAATGTTAGTGCTGTCGCACACTAATGGTTTGTGCATGGTAAAACCCGTGCTGAGTACTCATCATACAATAAGCTACTAAGATACTGACTTGTTCTAAATCTGTAATACAGATATGTATTATGTTTTTACTTTTGTTTAGTATTTGCTGTGTGGGTCTGGATCCAACAGAGGACACTGAAGAATTTTATAATAAAGTACTACCTTCAGCCGTTGATGCTCTGTTGTTTTTAGAAAGACGACTACAAGCACGCTTCATCCGTGCCATCAAGGTACTAGTATTGTGTGCAACTTTTTTATTTTTGTCAGTTGTTTTCCTTTTGGCATTTAGTTCAGTTGAAACCAGCTTTTTATTAAGTTGCAGTATCTTGCTCCTTCATTCACAACTGCACAGGGTTTTTCCCATTATAGAAACGTCTTCCAACCCCAAGTGATGTTGGTCAGTGGTCACAGATTTAACTAATCCCAGAACATAGTACTCGTGCACCCTGAGTCTTTGTTACTAGATTCAGAAGAAGGTGACCAAAATGATTTGGAGTCTGCATCTTGAGATGTATGATAGACTTGAAGACATAAATATATATCTACCCTAGAGGAGAGGAGGGATGGGGGTGATAGGATAGAGACCTTTAAATACTTAAAGGATATTAATGAACAAATAAACCTTTTTCAAAGAAGAGGACATTGTAAAATTAGAGGGCACATGATTAAGCTGAAAGATGGTAAACTTAAAAGCAACATCAGGAAATATTTTTTCACTGAAAGAGCGGTAGATGCTTGAAATGCCCTCCTGGTGAAGGTGATGGGGGCAAATATAGTGACTGAATTCAAAATGGCATGGGAAGGACACAGTGGATCCCTTTTTATAGCTAAAGGATAAAATCAAAGCAAACTTAAATATCTCTTATACTTCAAAAAATAGAGGGGGGCTGACCCACACGGAGCGGCAGGTACAACCCTAAATACAGGCATAGAGGAGAGAGACCTGAATGGAGCAGCACTTACAGCCACTCTAGCCATCTTACTGGGCAGAATAGATGGGCCATACTGGTCTTTATCTGCTGCCATTTACTATGTTACTGTGTTAGATGTACCACACTGGGTCAGACCAAAGGTCCATCAAGCCCAGTATGCTGTTTCCCAACAGCTGCCAATCCAGGTCATAAGTACCTGTCTGATATCCTAAAAGGTAAACATATGCCTTGCTGCCTGTCCCAGGAATAAGTGGTGGATTTCCCTGGTCCTCTTTAATAATGACTTATGGACTTTTCCTCCAGAAACTTATCCAAACCTCTTTTAAACCCAGCTATATGGGGACTTCCGGTGGCAATGAGCTGGTAGGACGTGGAAGGACCATCTCCGGGTAAACTACCCCAAATAACGGCAAATCTTCCTTCACAGAGAAGCCGGTGATAACACCCAGCTCCTAAATAAAGTAGAGCAGACAAGGAGAGATCAGCAGTGTGAACTCGAGGGTCCCTGTGAGCTCTATGGCCTCAAAAACGGCTTGAAAAGAAAAAGGTCGGATCCCCGAGAGCAAGATGGCAGAGGGAGCACCGGCTAGCCCGAGCAATGAGAACAACCAGGCAATGGTCTCGGAGGTGAGTGCAGCGGTGGTACATGCACTTGAAGACAGGTTTCGCTCGCTGGCGGAGCAACTAACTAAACTCAGCCAGAGTATTGGAGACTTAACAGGGCGCATGGAAATGGTCGAGACGCGGATCTCCGACATGGAAGATACACAACATACTTTGTCAGCAAGGGTGAAAGCCCTAGAGGACCTGACAAAACAGCAACGGGAGAAAATTGACGATCTGGAGAATCGGGGGAGGTGGAAAAATCTGCGCTTCATTGGAATTGCGGAGAGTGTGGCAGACAGCAAACTTTTGGGATTTTTGGAGACCTGGATTGAGAAACATTTTCCAGCAATGTGGTGGGCCCTATTAAGTTGGAGCAGGTGCACAGGCTGGGCCTCCGACAAAAACATGCGCGCCGGCCACGTGTTGTCATAGCGCGCTTTCTAGAGTTCCAACAGAAGGAGGATGTCCTGCAGGCAGCTCGTGGTCATCGGAGACAGCCGGGAGACACAGATCAGATGCTGATTTTTCAGGATTACTCCCTGTTAGTAAGCCAGCAGCGTCGGGCATTCTCCACAGTTTGTGGTCAGCTGGTGAACAGAAGCCTGCGCTTCGCCCTACTATATCCAGCCAAGTTGAGAGTGGAGTACAAGGGGCGCGCAAAGTATCTCCCTACATATGAAGAGGCCCAAAGCTTTCTTGCGCAGCTAAGTGGATACTCTGCTATGTGAGCAAGGCGAACAGAGTGAAAGACTAAGTGGGGACTCATTGCCAATGCAGATGCAAATGGATATGAGATATGGTATGGGGGTATGCTGGTGGGTTGGTGGTGGTGGGGGAAGTGGAATAGGTAAAGGTGGTGTTACTGATAACTATTCTAATAGGGGTTAAGGGAAGAAGGGTTTGGACGAATTTGGGGATGCATAGAATGTTGTGTTTAGGCATTGCCCCTTACTTTTTACTTTGTTATTACAGTATTATTTTGTATGTGGGATTGCTGGAAAGTGGATAATGTTGGGATATTGCTGACTGTGGAGGGGATGTAAGGCCCAGGGGGGAGGGGGAGGGAGGCTGGGTGGACAGATAATGGAGAAAGTGGGGAAGGTGTACGTTGGCATCATAAGTGGGGGGGGGGGTGTTGGGGGTAGAGGCAGCAGTTAAGGGAAGGAGTATGAAGGATAAGTTAAGAGTATATGGGGTAGGCCCAGATGCCATCGGAATAGGGTTCCAGGTGGGAAAGGACTGCAAGTGAGGTCACACCTGGGGGAGGGCGAGGGGGGAGGGAGGAAGTGATGGGAAGTGGGGATAGTCCTTTTTTGGAGGTGGAGGAGGAGTATCAAAGTGGGATTGGGTGGAAGGGGGTACAAGGGGGACAAACAGGAGAAAGATTAATGGATTTTTGAGAAGGAGAGCATGGGTTTGATGCTGAAACTCTATTGGAGCTGGGGGAATGTTTGGCTGGAGGTGCGGGTCCTAGGCTGGGGGGGTTCGTGCCGATGTGGGGATGTGCAACACCAGAGGGTGGAAACATTATGGCTGATGGAAAATGGGTAAAAACTTGAAACTAGCGTCCTGGAATGTTTGTGGACTGGGATCTCCTATAAAGCAATATAAGGTGCTGCAACAGTTGCAGAGAAAGCGTATTGAAATTGCAATGCTGCAAGAAACACACCAAACGTCAGTTGAACATAAGTTTTATGTAAAGGTTGGTTTGGTAAAGTTTACGGGGCGCCGGCAGTGGGAAAGAAAAGGGGGGTGGTTATACTAATCGCTAAACAGTCAGGATGGGTGGAGGAGCGGGTAGAGATAGATCCAGGGGGGTGATATGTCTTCATCTCGGGGGTTCTAAATGGAATGCGGGTGGTTTTGGGCTCGGTTTATGCGCCAAATGTGTATGAAGCCCGGTTCTGTCAAAAAGTGCTCAAACTGGTTTCCAACTTAGGGAGCTATCACTTGATACTGGGAGGAGATTTTAACTCTGTGATGGATGAAAGTTTGGATAGATTGTAGATTGGGGGGGGGGGGGGGCTGGTGCCCACGTTAAATTCTGGGACTCTGTGAGGGGTATGAGTTCATGGATGTGTGGAGGGTCTTGCACCCAGGTGATAGAGAATATACACACATGTCCAGGGCTCATGGAACGTGGTCGAGAATAAATTTCCTTATTTCAAAAGATCTGTTTAGTTGGGTTTCTCAAGCGGAAAGAGGTCCTTTGGTCGTTTCAGACCATGCGATAGTGTTACTGGAGTTACGACAGAGAGAGAGGTGGAGCGAGGATATGGAGATAATCATTAGATTTAGTAGGTGACTTGGAGTTTGAGAAATATATAAGAAACAAGTGGGTGGAATATGCCGAAAATAATGCCCAGCATGAAGATAATCCGGTCTTATTCTGGGAGGTGGGAAAGGCTGTGTTGCGTGGAGAAATTTTAAACTACCATAGCCAAAAGCGTAAATGGATGAATAGTAAAATTGTACAGTTACAGAAAGAATTGTCAAAAGCGAGACAGACATGCCCGGACTGGGAGTGGGGAGGCTAAGGTCAGATTACAGGAATTGCAAAATGAGTTGGAGCTGCTGCTACATCAGAGGGCAAAAAAGTCGCTGATGCATTATAGATATCAATTATACCGGCATGGGAATATTTATTTATTTATTTTATTTATTACATGCACTTATATACCGCTCTATTTTCCATCAGTGCGGTTTACATAGAACCAGTTAAATACACATCTCAAAACAGTCGATTTGCGTTTACAATTAACAGGCAACAGAACTTGGATAGACCAACAAGGGGATAACTATTTACAACTGTACAGAAAGAGCTGGCTGAACGTCTGTTTGACGTGGTTAGTTTACTGATGAGGCATTTGAGGTGCTGTCATCCGGGTAATGCTCGAGGAAAAGGTGATATTTCAGAGCTTTCCTAAACTGCGTTAAATTAGTGATTGCCCGTATACTAGGAGGGAGGCTGTTGCAGCATTTTGGTGCCGAGAATTTGAAAGCCCTGTTCACTGCTATTTGGCAGCACTTGGTTGTTTCTCTTGGGACTATTAGTTTATTGTCCTCAGGGGATCTTCTAGGTCTGTTCAGGGGGTTATCTGAATGAGGTCTGCTAGGGCTGGTGGGCGAGCTTATTTATGATCTTGAAGGTCAGAATTATGGTTTTGAACGTAATTCTGCCTCTTATGGGGAGCCAGTGGAGTTGTTTAAGGATGGGTGTAATGTGTTCCCACTTGGAAGCGCCCTGGAGCACTCTTGCAGCAGAGTTTATTGCAAGCTGTAAAGGGTGTAGCGTGGATTGCAGGAGACCGTGGAGTATGGCATTTGCATAGTCAAGATGCGGTATGATCAAGGCTTGGTATACTGTGCGGAAGTCGCCAGATTTCAGTAAGGTGCGTATGTGTCTAAGTGATCGGATTTTATGGTATATAGCTCTTGCTACATTGCCTATATGGGTCTTCATATCGAGTCGCTGGTCAAGTATGACTCCTAGATATCTAATAGAGGGTTTGGTAAGTAGTTCTGCATCTAAGACCTTTAAGCACGGTGGTGTGATGAATTTCGGATCTCTGGTGACGAAAAGGACTTCGGTTTTCTTATGTTTTATTCGCAGGTTTTGTGATTGGAGCCATCTGGATACTGCATTGAAACAGTCAGTGAGCAGCGAGAGTTCGGGGTTCTCCGTTGCAAAAGGCATATATAGGAGCACGTCGTCTGCGTATAACAGGCATTGCACCTTGAAGGACTGGACGATCTCGCAGATCGGTTACATATAAATATTAAACAGGGCAGATAGAGAGGATCCTTGTGGGACCCCTTGGCTCTGGTGGAAAGGTTCTGATGTTGCTTCTGATCTTACATGTTGCCATCTATCCGAGAGATATGACTTGCACCATTCGAGTGCTAAATCACAAATCCCCTTCTCTTTGAGGCGGTGTAAGAGGATGTCATGGGAAACAGAATCAAAGGTCGCTGCTATATCCAAGAATATGAGTACGTATCCTCAGCATATGCTGTCAATTCCTACAATTATGGTACTGAAGAGGATGGTGAGGAGAGTTTCGACACCATGTGCGTCTCTGAAGCCATGTTGACACGGATCAAGTGGTGCGGAGGCATCAATATGATCTTGAATTTGTCTTTGGACGTCTTTCTCGACGATTTTCGCCAACAGTGGTATGCTGGATATCGGTCTATACGAGTCGGGCTTCTTAGGGTCCAGTTTGTTGTTTTTGAAGAGTGGCCTGATTGAGGTACGTTTGAGGGATTGGGGAAAGGTGCCTGTCGTGTATGAGCAATCCATTAGCTTTGCTATAAAAGGGCTGACTGTCGGTCGTAACTCTTTTATCCAGGACACCGGGCAAGGGTCGGTTTGTGCGGTGGTTGTGTTCATTCCAGCAATTATGTCCTCAATGTGTTTGGCAGATGGCTTAGAGAAGGCAGACATTCGGGCTGAGGATCTCGGCTCGAGTGCCATGGTATGTGTGAGGGACTTATTAGTTTGGCACAGTTTTGTTTTTAAGTAGTCTGCGAAGGCTTGAGGGTGGATTTGACTAGGTTGCTCTGGTATTGGCTCTTTTGCTAGGTTCTTTACCATGGTGAAGAGGTCATGTGGCTTGTTTAGGGACCACTTTAGAGTGTCAGTGTGGAATCTCCTCATGCTTTCAGATATTGCTTGGCGGTGTTTTTCTAGTTGAGTGTTGTATTCCTTAGGTCCTCTGTGGAGTGAGTACGGCGCCGGCGTCTTTCTAGTTTTCTCAAGCAGGAGAGTGACGTTCTAAGCTCTGTGGAGTATCAAGCTGCTGCTGTTCTCTTCTTGGTAGGCTTGTTTGATGGTGGTCGTAATGCAGTGGAACTGAAGTTTTCATTCCAAGTGGAAACTAACACTTCAGGTTCGTGGGATGTTAGGTCAAAGAGTGTACGCGTATGGTTTAAGATTTGGTCTTTGTCAAAGGCTATGAACCTGCGTGGAGCTGTTTTGAGGCTGCTGGCCTTATCAACGCTCTTTTGGAGTTTGTTGGGTAGAGATATTTGGAACATGATCAGCATGTGGTCTGACCAGGGGACTGCAGTAGTGGACAGTATGGTGGTGTTTGTTTTAAAGGCAGTTGGGGGGGGGAAAACAAGGTCCAGTGTCCTTCCTTTAGTATGGGTGGGTTCATCAATGAGTTGTGTGTATCCTAGTTCTTCGAAGGCATCCAGGAAAGATGAGGCCTGTGCGTCGTGCAAGAATGGTAAATTGAAATCGCCTACAACCCAGCTTGGTGTGATTGGCGATTGTGAGTTGGATGCAAGCTCAATTAATATATTGCGTTGGTTGTATTGCTCAGGTGGAAGTGGAGATCAGTTTTGGTGATAGCGAGAACACCTCCTCCTCGATTACCGCTTCTGTGACATGTGTGTACTGAGAAGCCATTGGGTAGGAGCTGGTTGATGAGTACGTTATCATCATTTGATAGCCATGTCTCAGTTATGAAGAGAATGTCTAGGCAATGGAAGGAAATTATGTCTGCAATGACTGTCCATTTCTTACGTATTGACCTTGCATTTATGAGGGCACACTTAATGTTCTGCTGGTAGGAAGATATTTCTTTATGAACTTGCAAATTATATTGTATTGCTATATGTGAGGGTGTGCATCACCACCAAAAGGGTGGTGGGGAGTGCTTGTCCATCTCCTCCTGTGGCTTTGAAGGATGGGTATTTGACTATGTTGAGGGGCAAATGCAGCAGCATTGCCTAGCCAAGCTGTTAGGAGATATAATGCTGCTATGTAAAAGCCTGTGAGTGCCATGTCGAGTCTCAGCTCAGGTATGAATCTTGATATTTCATTTACTTGTGGTGTAGATGTAGTAGTAGTGTAACAGTAAAGTGTGCAAGTGGTGTCGATACCTTAGTCTGAACAGAACAATGATGGATGGGCAAGGCAGTATAGCAGTATAAGAAGCACAATCATGGGTAGCGCAGTGTAGCAGTATAAGCAGCACAATCATGGGTAGCACAGTGTAGCCGTCAAGCAGCACAAACATAGGTAAAGCAGTATAGCAATTTTAAACAGCACAATTATGGGCAATTCAGTATGTCAATCTAAGTAGTACAATCATGGGCAGAGCAGTATAGCCATTTAAGCAGCACAATCATGGGCAAGCGGTATAGCATAGGCATATGCAAACATTATAGTGCAATCGTGGGCAGGGTCATATAGCACAGTCAGGGTCAAGCAGTATAGCAGTCTAATGCGGGGTAATCATGCATGGGTAAAGAGTGTGCTATTGGGATGGGACAATAGCCTAGTGGGAGGAGTAGCCTAGTGGTTGGGGCAAGGTACTTCAGGCCGGAAGGTCGGGGGTTCAAATCCCAATAGAGGACAGCAACCTTGGGCCGGAAGGACTGGGGTTTCTAGTCCCACAGATGCTCCTTGTGGTCTTGGGCAAGCCACTTAACCCTCCATTGCCCATGTTCCCTGTAAGTATTAGTGTATGTGTCTCATATCCCCGCTTGTTAAATGTATCCCCAATTGTGTTGTGACCGCTTTGATTGAAGGATAAGGCGGTATACAAAACTGTCTAAATAAATAAATAAAATAAATATGGTAGCGCAATGGTACAGCGATGCAGTACTGTATGGAGTCAGGCAGTACAGGGGACACAGGCAGTATAAAGGATAGTATAGCCAATAGGGAGTGTAGTAGTCAAAAGAGTACAGTCGTCGGTGTTCATGTGGCCTGAGGGCCTTCACGAGTCGTCTTCTCAGTGGGTCGTGAAGCAGGTAGGGTTAGAACGACAGGCTAGGCTCAGTTGTTAACGGAGCAGGTATCACGTATAATGTTTGGTGGGTGTATCTGAGGGTAATGTGGAACTACCTAGCAACGATTGGGTATCTAGCTATGTAGAGTTAAACGGTACCTGCATTTTACGTCCTGGTTTGAGTCCTGGCTTTCAGCTTGTTCTCCAGCTGTTTAACGGATCCAGGAGAGTACGTGGCCACCGCCAAAGGGCCCTCTGGAGAGGCCCGCAAGGCGCGGACGTGCTTGCTGGTGCCCTGCTTTTAAATTAGGTGGAGAGCCCCAATTGGGCAGGCGAGAGGCCGGAGGCATCCGGGCGGCGAGCCCCGATTGGGCCGAAGGAATAGGGACGGTAAGTTGTTGTCCTCTCTGATAAGGTCGGAGGGGGGACCTAGACAAGTGGGGGCAATTAGGCATGGAGATGGTATGCTAAAGTCCGAAGTGGCGGACATCGAACAGGTGTTTCGTGATTATTTTCAGCAGTTATACAAGGTGGAGGGTGTGGCAGATGGGGGGGGGGAGGGAGGGATTTTCTACAAGGATGTACTTTGTCGAGGATGACTACAGAACAGTTGCAGGTGTTGAATGCGCCCATCACGCTACAAGAGGTGAGTAATGGGATTAAACATCTCAAGAGAGGGCGGGCTCCAGGAATAGATGGATTACGGGGGGAATTTTACAAAATCATGGGGGAAAAGGTGGCGATCCCTTTAATGGAATATTTTGGAGATTTAATTCAAAAGGGGAAGTTTCCATATGAAGCAAACAAAGCTTTAGTCACGGTCTTACCGAAGCCTGATAGGGACCCACTTTTGCCGAGTTCTTATAGGCCCATTTCTCTTTTGAATGTAGATATTAAAATCCTGGCGAAGATAATGGCAGATAGGCTGGCTGAATTTTTGCCGACATTAATACATGGAGACCAGGTAGGCTTCGTGAGAGGGAGACATGTGGCATATAGTTTACAGCGAATTTTGGCTTCCATGTGTGCTAGCCAGAAGGATAGTAGATCGTCCATGTTAATAAGTTTCAATGCCGAAAAAGCGTTTGACAGAGTGGATTGGATGTTTTTGTACCAAGTGCTGGAAGTAATGGGGATTACAGGGTTTTTTGTAGACGTGGTGAAACTGTTATATGCGGATCCCAGAGAAGCAATTATGGTTAATGGCAATATGACTTCAGAATTTGATTCAGAAGGGTACATGACAGGGATGCCCTTTATCCCCATTACTGTTTGTGATGACATTGGAACCCTTATTATGTAGGATTAGATTTTCAACAGAATTTCAGGGTATTCCCATGGGGGGACTGAATTTAGGGTGGTGACATTTGTCAGTGATCTTTTAATTCATATTGAGAATCCACAAGATGGGGCTATCAACCCTGTTGAAGCTCTTTCAGGAATATGGGAGGCCCTCCAGCTTGAAATTGAATTTAGATAAATCTGAGGCCCTCCCATTAGATCCAAAAATACCTCAATTGTGGCTGGGTACTTTCCTGTTAAAGTGGGCAGGGGGAAGATTCAAATATTTGGGGATATATTTGCCAGCTAATTTGTTAGAGCTTTACCTTATTAATGTAGCAAATCCACTAAAAGATTTTACAGATAAGTTGCAAAAATGTAGGGCATTACCGTTGTCATTGGTGGGTAGGATTGCACTATTTAAAATGACTGTCTCTCCCAAGTGGTTATATACGCTCCAGACACTCCCCCTGCTGCCAAAGCGGAAAGATATCCTTAAGATGGAAAGGTAGATGAATCTCCTGCTTTGGAGAGGCCGGCGACCTTGAGTCTGTCTGGCGTTATTGAAGAGGCCCTGGAAAGGTGGGGGACTGGGTCTCCCGGATATTAAAAAATACAAAATGGTGTGTCTTCTCAGACACGTTCGTGATTGGGTCTGGTATTCGGGGGACTGCACTCCAATGGACATGATTGGGGCATTGGTCAGGCCCTTGCAAGTCAAGTATATATTGCACATGAAATCGGGGAAGGGCATAGACCGTGTGACAAGGCTGGTGTTATTAGACCCGGTCATGAGAGCTTGGAGGTATTTATGCGAGAAGTTGGGCTGCTCGGCTTATTGTTCACCTTACCTTCCAGTGAGGGGAAATAAGGATTTTCTGCCGGGATTGACAATAAGAATTTTGTGTGGTGGGAACAGATGGGAATTACCAATATAAGAGTGGCTGATAACAGGAGAAAGGGGTATTGGAACCCTTTGCTGACCTACGTGAGCAGTATGCCTGGACTGGAGTGGATGTGTTTCCATATGTCTAGCTTTGGAGTTATATTGGAAGCTTGCCAGTGGAATCACTGAGAGGGGAAGTCTGTTCGCATATGGAAGAAGTGATGATGGGAGGAGAACAGGTGGCGAAAGTGGCTCATTTACATAAATCCCTGCTAGGGCTTGAATCATATGGAATGGAGGAGGAGTTAGCGGGTGCCTGGTCGCGGGACCTGGGAGAGGGAGAGGAAGGGGAGTGGGTAATGCAGGCCATCGCTGATATTCGCAAGCTGAGTGTGTTAGTGGACCATAGAGATATGCAGTATAAGTTGATACGTAGGCTTTATTTTGCTCCAAATAGGGCATGGCGGGCCGGTATAGTACCTACAAATTGTTGCCTGAGATGCGTGTCTGCGGCAGCTACGTTGGGACACATGTTCTGGCATTGTCCAAACATTTCGGCCTTTTGGGGGAAGGTACAAGGATACTTAGAGCGGTGTTTGGGGAATTCGTTGGCATTATCTTCGGTTAATATGGTGTTGGACATTTGGAGCGCAGAGTCCAGGGTAGAGCTGGGGCAGGTAGAATAGAAGTGGATGCGCCTGGTACTAGTGACAGCATGAATGACTATATTACATAACTGGGTGGAGTTGCGGGGTCCAACATATGGTCATTGGAGGATTTGGTTACATATTTTATTAATGATGGAAAGGTGGAGGGCGAGGGGCAGCCCACAAAGGTGGGAAATTTTATGATGGGCTTGTGCCCGCACCTCCAGGCTCTCCCGGCTAGGGTGAGGCGTAGGATAATTGGTAGGGATGGCTGAAGCTGAACAATAAACATTGAGCTATATTGGCAGCAGACCCAGTTCATGAATCTATACGGGGGGAGGGGTGAGATGGGAGGAATAGTGACTTCAGGAATGGTTGGATTGCAGAGGGGGAGATGGTGGTGGGGTACAGGGCTGGGGAGAAGAAACCGCCCCTGGCCCTGGGCTTAATGATAATCACCATTTAAATTCAAAGGGGGAAAACATTAGAGGGGGGAGTTACAGGGGGGAGGGATACAAAGGAAGGGGGGAAAGTAGAGACACAAAAATAAAACGAACACCTTTTGGTGTATTGAATGATATTACTGTGGTCGTATTACTAGAAATGTTAAGTTGAACAAGAGTGTAAAGGCCTGGCATGTGTCAAGGATACTGTGCATATATTGAAGTCGATGGCTGTTATTCTAAAGGTGTAATATGTATTGTGACTATCTTGGAAATGATGAATAAACAAATTTCAACATAAAACCCAGCTATACTAACAGCTTTTACCTCATACTCTGGCAACAAATTCCAGAGTTTGATTACACATTGAGTGAAAAAAATATTTTCTCCAATTAGTCTTAAATGTGCTACATTGTGTCTTCCCCTCCCCCCTAGTCTTTCTGTCTTTTGCAGAAGTAATCAGAGATTTTTTTTTAACTGTCATAGTCGGCATTTAAAAAAAAAAAAACCCTAACCACAACAACTGAATATTGGCCCCCATACGTTTAATGTGGAGCTCTTGCTGCATGATTTGCTGTCTTTTTAGAACCTGAGAATCAGGTTAATAAATTCTGTGGTATTAGAGAGAACAATAATTTGGCTGGGCCAATCATGCATTACTGGGTACATTAACACAAGATGGAGGGTCTCCATCTTAGTCACATTAACTAACTTTTACTACTAATACTGAGTATTTGTATAGTGCTACAAGACGTACGCAGCGCTGCACAGACAAATGTAAAACACAGTCCCTGCTCATCAGAGTTTACAATCTAGTCAAGACAGATAACACAGTAGCTGTAGAGATGGGATACATCTAGGGGGGAATGGCAAGGAAACACAAAGGAGATCAGGTGAGTTAGGCGAGTTTTCAGCCTGGATTTGAAAAGGGTCAGAGATGGCTCCTGATTCAGGGGTTTGTTCCAGGCATAAGGAGCAGCAAGGTGAAATGAGCGAAGTCTGGAGTTAGAAATAGAAGCAATTTGCCAGCAGAATGGAGTTCCCGAGGAGGGGTGTAGGGAGAGATGAGAGGAAAGGTAGTGAGGAGCTGCAGAGTGAATGCATTTATAGGTCAGCAGGAGATGTTTGAACTGGATGCGGAAACTTTAGGGAACTAATGAAGTGATTTGAGAAGAGGGGTAATATGAGCATGATGAGGCTGGTGGAAGATTAGCCACGCGGCAGAGTGTTGAACAGATTGAAGGAGAGAAAGATGATTCAGAGGGAGACCAGCAAGGAGTAGTTTATAATAGTCTAGACAGGAGGTGACTAAGGAGTGGATAAGTGTCTTAGTAGTGTGTTCAGAAAGGAATGGGTGAATTTTGTTGATGTAGAGAAAGAAACGGCAGGTTATAGCTATCAGTTGGATGGGTGTGGAAAAGGAGAGAGGAGTCAAAAGATGACCCCAAGGTTGCGAGCTGAGGAGAGAGTTATCCACAGAGATTGAGAAAGGGGAGAGGAGGGTTTGGGGGAAAAATAAGAAGCACAGGTTTGACCATGTTCAATTTCAAGCAGCAGTGAGACATCCAAGCAGCAATGTCAGAAAGGCAGGCAGAGATCTGATGTAGAGAGGTAAATCTGGGAGGAGTCAGCGTAAAGATGTTGCTCAAAGCCATGGGAAGAAATGAGTGTACCAAGGGATTGGGTATAGAGAGAGAAAGAAGTGGACCCAAGATGGATCCTTGGGATACCAACCAAGAGCGGGATAGCAGTAGAGGAGGATCCACCAGAACACACACTTAAAGAGCGATGGGAGAGATAAGAAGAGAACCAGGATAGCACAGAGACCTTAAAACAAGTGAGGGCAGGGTATCGAGGAGAAGGTTGTGTTCAACAGTGTCAAAAGCAGCAGAAAGGTCAAGAAGGATGACGATTGAGTAAAGGCCCTTGGATTTTGCCAGTAACAGGTCGCTGCAGACTTTGGTAAGCGCTGTTTCAGTAGAATGTAAAGGACAAAAGCCAGATTGTAAAGGATCCAGGAAGGCTTGAGAAAAGCGAAAGTCGAGGCAACAGCAGTGAACTGCACATTCAAGTAGTTAGAAACGAAGGGGAGAAAGGAGATGGGTCGATAGTGAGATGGATGAGTAGGGTCTGGTGAGGGTTTCTTGAGGAGAGGAGTGACCACAGCATGCTTGAATGCTGCAGGTAAAGTTGCAGTGGAGATCGATAGGTTGAGAATATGAGAGATGGAAGGGACTACAGTGGAGGAGATGAAGCTAAGGAGATGGGTGGGAATAGGATCAGAGAAACAGGTAGTGAGTTTGGATGAGTAAAGAAGGTGAATGGTTTCCTCCTCAGAGATCATAGAAAAGGAAGAAAAGAGTAGGGGAAGAAAGTAGGGAGTAAACAGGGGAGGAGGGGAATTAGTTGACCTCATGGGGAATTGGAGGGTGAGCTTGTGGATTTTTGTCATGGAAGTAGTCAGCCAGGATTTGGGCAGAAAGGGAGGGAGGGGTCAGAGGCAGAGGCACCTTGAGGAGAGAGTTGAGAGTTTTATAAAGAGATGGGCAGGTCAGAGGCAAGAGAGTTGGTCAGATGGACATAATAGTCTTGTTTGGCAAGTGCTATGGCTGACTGGAAAGAGGCAAGAATGAATTTGAAATGTAGAAAATCTGCAAGAGGGCAGGATTTGAGCCAAGCAGGCTCAGCTGAGTGGGCACAGGAACAAAGATAACAGGTAGTGGGACAGCCAGGGTTGAGGTACAGTATGCCTCTCAGGTTGTGGCATGGGTGGAGCAAGAGCATGCAGAACAGGGGAAAGTGTCGTGTTTATAGGAATCTACTACCTCATCAACAGACTGATGACATAGTGGAGGAAAGAGATTATGAGACAGTGGAGGAGAGAGCCAACCGATCAATAGTATGAAGATTTCTAAAGAGGTTGGAGGAGACGGGTCGAGGTTGAGGCAATGAGTGATGAAGAGTGAAGCTTAGCAGGTGATAGTCCGATAAGGGAAGAAGTGAGGTACAGAAGTTTGAGGGGAAGCAATTGGAGAAGAATACAAGGTCGAGGCAGTGGCCTTTATTTGTATTTTTATAACGCTCTTTCCAAAAGCTCAAAGGCGGTTTACATAGAACAGAATCAGTTACATGCAACAATTCAACTATGTATAGGTATTAACGGTTAACTATATACAAGGAATCATAGATAAAACTATCATATCAGACTATGTTCTGGAGAGGAGGTGTAGGATAGTAAAAGATTGAAGGGGGAGCTGGGAGAGGTTTTATTCTTTTAAACTTTAGTTGGGGTTGGTTCTATTCTTTTAGGCATTAGTTGGGATTGGTTCTATTCTATTAGGCATTGGTTGGGGTTGCAATACAAAAATACCCAACTAGGTCGTCAACCTGAACCATAAAAAGAGAACCTGGTCCGACAAGAAGAAACCACCAATCAAATTTCAAAGTGTTCAAAAAATATTTTTTTGTCGGAAAAGCCGTCACAGTATGGAGGACTCCACCTCCTACCGCTGCGGTCCATCCATTTTATTAGAAAAACATTTAATTAACAGTTATTTACTTAGCTGAAAAAGGCTGCTGTAAATCTTCATCAATCGACAATTGGAACGACGTGTCACATTTCGGGGATCATTCAGTTTTCCCCTGCCTCAGGTCCAGTCGTCAAGAAGTGTATAATCTAACCTTCTTAAAACCAAACGCTGAATGAAGCAGTTTTTATAGAGGCATTGACTACTGCAGCTCTGCTTTTCACGGAGTAACCAATCAGATCAGTTAAAGGGGGAGCCACCAAACAGGCCACACCTACTGATTTGACGGTGGTAAAATACAAAAATCCCCGCAGTTCACCTGATGGTGTGCCAATCTAATTGCATATTGAGTCCATTCGGATAGACTGAGTTTAACATGAATATCCATTTCTGTTCAAGGTTCTGTAAAAGCTGAGTTCTGTCACCCCCTCGCGGGTTAAATGATACTAGATCCAGTACTCGCCAATGAAGATCTTCAAAGGAATGCGAGTTGGTGAGACAGTGATCTACAAGGGGAGCCGACATCGACTGAGTGCGAAGTCTAGAGGCGTGTTCCCCCAGGCGGATCTTAAAAGATCGCGAGGTGCGCCCCACATAATTTAAGCCACAAGGGCATACTATTAAATATACCACAAAGTCTGAGGTGCAGGACGTACGCCAACGAGTTGTAAAACGTCTCTTCGTATGCAGATCCAGCCAATCAGGGCCAGAGAGTGTGTTAGAACAGTAATGACAAGAACCACAGGGGAAATGGCCAGGCTGTACATGAGAAGAAAAAAGTCGATCTTCAGTAACTGTGTTTTTCATTAGTAAGTCACGAAGGTTAGCCTTTCGAGAGAAGGCAATCTGCAGCGGTTTTCTAAAACACGTATGCAATCCCAAAATTGGCCAGTGTATGAATGATCCTGGTGACTGCGGTAGAACCATGCATGTATGGAAGTATAACAGTGATTTTATCATCAGATTGGTCCGTAATCTTAGGTTCAAAGAGCCAGTCACGATGAGTATACCAGGCCCGCAAATAGGCAGAACGTATAACCTTGTAAGGGTACCCTTTAGCAAGCAATCGCAAGGTCATATCCTTGGTATGCACTTTAAAATCTGACAGCAAAGTGCAATTGCGGCGCAGGCTCAGGAACTGCCCAAAAGGGAGCCCTTTCCTAAGAGACAGGGGATGAAAGCTATCATAACGCAATGAGGTATTTCTTTGGACCGGTTTACGATAGTGATGTCAAAAAACCGGACAGAGATAGTTCTACTGTAATATCCAAAAACTGGATTTTATGACTTTCCACCTGCGAAATGTTGGGGTTGGAAATTGTCAGGGGGAGATGTCAGGATATCAAAATGTTTCCTAAAGAGATGAGTTTTCAATTTTTTATGGAAGGAGGGAAGGTCGGTGATTTCTCTTAAAACAGGCGGACATTCGTTCCAAATTATGGATGTGTAGTGGGAAAGGGCTCTATTATAGGTGAATAGGGGCAGTAGAACAAAGCTGGAGGTTGAATGAGGTAAGGGAGAGGAACTTTAAAACATAAGAGTCAGAGGGGTTATCAACATGAATGTTAAAATACCTGAGAATAAGATAGGGAGAAGATTAATCCAGAAAGAAGAAAAGCCATGAGTCCAAATCAGAGAGAAAGATAGAGGTGGACTTGTCAGGGGGTCGATTGGAGAGAAAGTGGAGTAAAAAACTGGAATAAGTGGACTTCAAAGAAGGGAAAGTAATGAGACTGAAGCAGAAGGAGGGGTTGGAATTGACGGGAAGGAGAGAGTAGAATCACCACAGCCAGTGGGATGAGATGTGGGAGAATTGATAGCTGCCATGACAGAGAGCAATGACTGAAGCTGAGTCCTCTGGGAGGAGCCAGGTCTCGGAGCAAGGAGATGGAGAGCATTAGAGACAAAAGATCACTAGTAAAGGCAAGTTTATTCGAGATGGAGAGAGTGTTCCACAAGGCACATGAGAGAGAGGAAGAGGAAAGGGGAGGGATATGAATAAGATTTGAGCTTTAGCGTGAGGATCTGTTCTGGGAGTGTGACAAAAGTCATGGGGGGTCAGGGTTGGGTTGATATCTCCGGAAAAGAGAGAGGGAGAGAGTAGAAGAGTGCGGGGCAGAGAGGAGGCAGCACAGTGGAAACAAGGGTGAGGTGGTGACAGAGGAGATGGTTGAATGAGAGGGAAAAAGTGGTGAAGCTCAAGAGCTGATGGTGGAAGAAGTGAGGATGGTAAAGGGGAAGGGGCTTGAAGGTGTTGGTAAGAGGAGAGACAATTAGGGAGTATGAGCAATAGAAAGAGAAAGTGTTGAAGAGCCATAAAGAGAGAGATGGAGAAGAGCACAGAAGTCAGAAGAAATAAAAGGATAGGTGGTAGACATTGCAGGGGATAAGATGCACCTGTGAGTGATTGGGGTAATGAGCACAAGGCATCTATACGAGACTATAAGCCAGGGGATGGGTGGGTTGTGGGGAGGGAGGGGGGATAATAAGGAAGAGGAGACAGAGAGAGACACGGCTGAAAACAGAGAGGGAGAGCTGAACTAGATCACAAACAAAAATACTGAAAAGTAAGGCACTCTAACAAAGATAAGAAAATATATAGTATATACAGGCAGACAGACCCTACAAGCAAACGATTAAAAAGTCAGAAGCTAGGAGCAAAGCCTGTAATAGACTTGCATCTTCCACAGCAAGAAGGCAAGTGGCTGAGCACACATGGTGAAGGTGGTTAACAATGCTTCAATGGGGGGGAGGGGTTATACTTTCAGCACGCAGTAATGGGAGACAGTCAGGGAGGGGAGATTTTAAACTCAAAAAGCCGGAGAGAGCAGGGGTAGAGTAGATAAAGCAATTGAAGTTAATACTTTTAAAGGATCCAGAGTGTCTGTAAAAACAAGGTGGTCTCCTCTTTGTGGAAAACCCTCTGGGATGTAAAGTCAAAAAGAGAGCAACGCCCCAAGTCCCATGATCGTGTAAAAATAGTGCCAAACCTAGATTGTGACAGGCTTCCAAGCTGTACTAAAAAGGGAATCCATTAGGTCTAGTGGGGTATCCCTCTCCCCAACCCTGTTCCAGAACAAGTTCTAATTTATAGCCCAAAGCCATCTCCCCTTGAAGCATCACCCCATCACTAAATATTTTCATCTCCTGCTCAGAATCCTCCCCTTCCTCCCCCCATGCCCCAACTCGCTCCAAAAGTAGGATACCCCTCTGAGGAAAGACTTAAAAGATTAGGAATTTTCAGCTTGGAAAAGAGACGGCTGAGGGGAGATTGTTATTGTTAAGTGTCTACTCATGGCGACCCTCTGAATAGTTGTCCTAAATTGTGTTCGGTCTTCAGTCAGGAGGCTCATTGACAGACTGGCACCCATAGCTGCTGTTATTGTATCATTCCATCTCATCCTTTTTTCCTTTTTTGGGGTTGACCTTCTACCTTGCCAAACATGATGTCTTTTTCTGCAACGATCTCTCTGAGGGCTTTGATTCAACCACATCATAAATGCTGGCTTTACTCTGAAAAATCTTTAGTTCCTAGTCAATTGAGTGCCTTCTCACCTGGAGGTCTCATCTTCCAGCATTATAGTGCAATTTGTTTTGTTGTGACTGTTTTCATGGCAAAACATGGAAGTAGATTGCCAGGCCTTTCTTCTGCACAGGTAATGCTAGTATTGTTGCCATTGTCACAGAAATGTGATCCTCCTCTGCCAACACTGTCCCATTCTGCTGCTGCCCAAATGGGTGGTTTGTCTTAGTTTGGCACCTCAGCTGTGACCTGTCCATCTTGGAAGACCTCGCCAGTAGTTATTTATTTATTTATTTGCATTCTCTTATATACCGCGCTATTCTGCATCAGTGCGGTTTACATTGAACAAACTGAAATTACATTGAACAGGGCATTATAACTTGGAGATAACTATTTTACAGGGAACACTTTAGCTACACTTAGCTACACTTTAGTTACACTTAGCTCTTAGCATCACTGATGCATATAAGCCCATACAGTATGACAAACTGCAAACCAAGTAAGGGATACATTGCATATACAAGGATGCTGGGTTGCATTCGGAGGGGAATAACCAGCAAAAAGGAGGGAGGTATTAATGCCCCTGTACAAGTTGTTGGTGAGGCCTCATTTGGAGTATTGTGTGTTTTAGTTTTGAAGACCATATCTCACAAAGGATATAAAAACACTTGAAATGGTTCAGAGGAAGGCGACCAAAATGATTTGGAGCCTGCGCCACAAGACACATGAGAAGAGATTCAAAGACTGAAATATGTATACGCTAGAGGAGGAGGGACAGGGGAGATATGATAGACATTTAAACACTGAAAGGGTATTAATGAACAAACAAACCTTTTTTCAAAGAAGGGGAAGCTGTAGAACTAGAGGGCCCATGATGAAGCTGCAAGGAGGTAAACTTTAAAACAGCATCAGAAAAGCTAGTTACTCACCTGTAACAGGTGATCTCCAGGAACAGCAGGAATTAAGTCTTCACATATGGGTATCGGTACCAACGGAGCCTGCGCCAGAACGCTCCCCAGCATCCAAAAGGAAAGCTTTTGGGAGCATCCCACAGTGCCTGCGTGCTGCCTTCCCGCCTCACTGCCTTTCTCACTTCAGTTGAGTTTAAAGCTGAGCCAAGGAGAGAGAGAGATATATAGAGAGAGAGACAACTCTAGGGGAGGTGGGTGGATTGTGAAGACTTAATTCCTGCTGTTCCCGGAGATCACCTGTTACAGGTGAGTAACTACACTATCTCCGGGAACAAGCAGGAATGTAGTCTTCACATATGGGGACTCCCCAGCTGAAAGATGCTAGAGGAATGACCCCAGTGAGCTGTGAACCCGTGTGAACAGGGTCATACTTCCTCCCATGGATCCCTGGCATCCTACCGGGATGGAAGGTAGGAGTTGCATTAAGTCTGAAAGAGATGCTGTAGGACAGCCTGGCCAAACGAGGCATCCCGACGGGAGTCCTTGTCCAGACAGTAGTGGGCTGTGAAGGTATGTACCGAAGCCCAAGTAGCCGCTCTACAGATATCATCTATAGACACACATAGTGGAGATTAGCAACCGAGGCTGCCATTGCTGTAACATGGCCCTCGAGGGAAAGACCTTTACTATCGTAAGTGAAGGATATGCAGTTTGCAATCCACTTAGATAGGGTTCGTTTGGAAACTGGAAGTCCCAAATGACTAGAATCAAAAGCAACAAAGAGTTGAGAAGACTTCCTATGTTGTTCAGTTCTTTGAAGGTAAAAGGCTAAAGCTCTTTTACAATCTAAGTTATGAAGGTTCCTTTCTGCACTGGAGGCATGAGGCCTAGGGAAGGTAAACCGACTGGTTTAAATGAAAAGATGAAACCACCTTTGGCATAAAGTGTGGATGAGTCCTGAGGACTACTTTATCATGGTGGAACCTTGTAAAGCTTGCAGTTCACTAATGCGCCTAGCAGAAGTTATTGCAATTAGGAAAATGACCTTCCAGGAAAGGAATTTTAAAGTCGTAGTGGCTAAAGGTTCAAAAGGCGGCTTCATAAGCTGCCCAAGAACAAGATTCAGGTCCCATGCCTCTGGTGGTGGCTTTATGGGGGGCTTTGTCAATATTAGACCTCTCATGAATCTTGACACAAGTGCATGAGAAGAGATTGGTTGTCCATCTTGGGGCTTGTGAAAAGCCGCAATAGCACTGAGATGGACTTGCACTGAATTTGTCTTAAGACCAGAATTTGAAAGATGGAGGAGATACTCCAAAAGCGACTCCATGGGCATGGAAAGGGGGTTAAGCCCCTTTTTTGAACACCATATAGAAAACCTTTTCCATTTGAAAGCATAGGAGCGCCTTGTGGAAGGTTTTCTCGAAGCCTGAAGGATATCCTTCACTTGCTGAGAGAGGTGCAGGGACTGAGGATTGGTATGCAGAAATTTCCCATTCTCCTGAAAAAGGAGATCTGGAGCATATCCCAACTCTAAAGGAGTTGCTTGAGAGAGACACAGAAGCAGAGGGTACCACGATTGCCTTGGCCAATGTGGAGCTATGAGGATCATATAACCCTTGTCTCTCTGAAGCTTGAAAAGAGTTTTGGGAATTAGGGGAAAGGGTGGGAAGGCATAGAGGAAGTTCTGACCCCAATGGAGCTGGAAAGCATTGTTTGCTAGACAGTATTGAGCTGGAATTCTGGAACAGAACCGGGGATGTTTGGCATTCTGTGGACTTGCAAAGAGGTCTATATCTGATGTTCCCCAGGTTTGGAACACTTGAACCAGTTGGTCTGACTGGAGAGACCACTTGTGTGGCAGCAGTATTCAACTGAGCTTGTCTGCCCACAAATTTTGAATGCCTGGAAGGTATACCGCTAGAAGGTGAATTTGGAGCTCTCTGGCAAGGGCCCATAGTCGCAAAGCTTTGTTGCATAGCGACAGAGAGCTCGTTCCGCCTTGTTTGTTTATGTCAAACATGGCAACCTGATTGTCGGTTTGGACCTGAACTGTCTTTTGACTGAGCTGGGCCTGAAATGCTATTATAGCATTGTAAATAGTTGATTTCTATTGTTCTATGTACAATGTTCAATGTAAATAGTTGATTTCTATTGTTCTATGTAAAATGTATACAAACTGTGTACAAGACTGTTAACCTGTTATATGTAAACCGCCCTTGATCTCTGGAAGGGGCGGTATAAAAGAAATAGTTAAATAAATAAATAAAATAAAAATAAATAAATGGCTCTTAGCTCTAAGAGGTTTATTTGAAGAGAGGCCTCTTGTGAGGTCCAGAGACCCTGAGTGGAACGATCGTGCAAGTAGGCTCCCCAACCCAGCTTGGATGCATCCGTCGTCAGAGTGATTTGGGGCAGTGGTTGCTGGAAGGGGGAACCTACCAGGAGGTTTTCGAGGGACTGCCACCACTGCAGGGACAAAATGAGACGTGTCGAATTCTTGATTGTGTCAGTTAAACGACCTGTGGCTTATGTCCACTACGAAGAGAGGGTCCACTGGGCCGCTCGCATTTGTAGGCGGGCATAAGGGACCACATGTACAGTGGATGCCATATGCCCCAGCAGTTGAAGCATTTCCCGAGCAGTTAGGAGGGTTTTCTTTACTGCTTGGGAAGCCAAATCTATTATTCGTAGACAGCGCGGCTGTGGCAGGAATGCCTTTGATTGCTGCGTGTCTAAGTGAGCCCCTATGAACTCTAGGGATTGAGAAGGGGTGAGGTGAGACTTTGGGTGGTTGATTTTACCAGACCCAAATATTGGAGAATTCTCGTGGTACGAGAAACTGCTCGTTCTGTTTCTGGAGCTGTTGGTGCTCTGATGAGCCAGTCGTCTAAGTAGGGGAAGACGAATATCCCCAGGAGTTCTCAGGAATGCTGCTACTACAGCCATGCATTCTGTGAAGACTCTTGGGGCAGAGGCCAGCCCGAATGGAAGGACTCTATATTGGAAGTGGTTTCCTTGAAAGAGAAAACGAAGGTACTTCCTGTGATCTACATGGATGAGGATATGCGTGTACGCATCTCTTAGATCTAGAGAACATAACCAATCCTGATTCTGAAGGTATGGTAAAAGTGTTCCGAGGGAGCTCATCTTGAACTTTTCTCAGAACAGATATTTGTTCAGTTCTCTGAGGCCCAGGATAGGTCTGTATCCCCCCGTCTTCTTTGGGATAAGAAAATAGGGGGAGTAGAACCCCCTCCCCCACTGGGATATGGGTACCTCTTCTTTTGCTCCTTGAGCAAGAAGTGAAGAGACCTCCTGACACAGAATGTCGGTGACGGGGCCTTGAGAATTGAATAATTGTATGACTGTAGACGGGGGCATGCTGAGAAAGTAAAGTTTGTACCCTTATCCTACAATGGACAGAGTCCAGTTTTCTGATGTTGTTTGTTGCCATCTTTTGGCAAAATGGCATAATCTGCCCGGAATGATCAAGGGCTCTGGACCCTTCGGAGGCAAAATGGTTAAGTTCTCTAGGTAGAAGTCAAAGCCCCTGCGGAGGCTGTACTTGCTGAGCCGGTTGAGCTTTTTGAGCTTGCGGCTTTCTTTGTTGTCTAGATTGCTGCCCTTTCTGGGGAGCATGAACTGGACAGTGAATTGGATGGGAATAAGAATGGTAAGATTTTTTTTCTTTTTGTTAAAGAAAAACGTCTTGCCTGTTTGTTTGTTTTTTTTTTCTTTAATGGGTTGGCTGTAGACTTTGATAGTCTATTCAAGGTGGTATTGTCAGATTCAATTTGATTAGCCTTGGTTTGCCAATCCTTCCCAAATAAGTTTTCACCTGTGCAAAGAAGGTTTCTTAACTTCTCTTGCACCCATTCCTCTAGATCTGATGCTTGGAGCCAGGCAATGCGCTGTGCTCAGATAGCAATAGCAGAGGTTCCTTAGCGTCCCTCTAGTCCAGTCCTGGAACCATAGAGTTGTCAACCTCCTCCAGCAGCCTTGGAGACTGAAATACATCATCGCTTTGCTGGCACCAGTATAAGTAGGCAAGGACCGCCCCCTCTCACCAGTACTTTCAGTCTCCAAGCAGCTTGGAGGTTCTGAGCCCAGGGCTGGGCTCTTTGAGAACAAATAAGCAGAGCTTGGGTTTTTGAAATTTACTCCTTTTGGTTTATTTTCCCTGTTTGATTTGGTTACTTCGTTTTCTTTTATGTCAGATCTGCTGCTGCTGTAAGGGTTCCTGTGTCTGTGGACCTTTATTTTTTGTTTCTAAAGGATCAGGGAGTTCTTCCCCCTCCCTCCCTGCATTGCCCCAGCGTCTAAACGAGCACAGGGGAGACAGTGCTGATCCGTGGCCTCCCTGCTCCCGAACCCGCGTTGAAGGGGTGAGGAGCAGGTGGAAGGCGGGCAGTTGCAGCAGCAGCAGCGATACAGTGTGGCAGGAAACAAAAAGATAAGCTCTTATTCTATCACTCACCCGCAGAAGGAAGACTCACAGACAGGCTGGAATGCAATCAGGATCTTTAATGTGCACACAGGCCAGACAGAGATACCAGCAACCTCCATAAGAGTCTGAGCCCCGAGGGACGTCCTACAAAGCTTATATACAGTATAGTTTTAAACTCATTCTGCAATCCCATTTGCCACAGGTATTTCCTGCCCACCAATCAGTAGCCCCTGGGGAAGGTACCTGGGTGACCTGTCCAAACCGGTGTGCTCTGGTCTGTTGATTTCTGGGCTAGGGGCTATTGTGCTCAGACCTGAAGTGGGGGAAGGGTGTCGACTGAAATAGCAGGCTGATCACTTGTAAGGGCTACCTACAGCTAAACCTCTTGGCTTGCCGCATGGCTCGGGGGAAGGGCTACCTACAGCTAAACCTCTTGGCTGCCGCATGGCTTGGGGGAAGGGCTACCTACAGCTAAACCTCTTGGCTGCCGCATGGCTTGGGGGAAGGGCTACCTACAGCTAAACATCTTGGCTGCCTCATTCCCCCCTTTTTAAGTGGGACCTCAACCGCTAGAGGCGGTAGAGGGCTGTATTACTGGAGGCATGCCGCAGAGGGGTGTATTGGGTCAGGGCCATAACAGTGGTAGCAGCCTTGCGTTCTACCAGGGTGTCGAGGGTGGTGGTAATGGAGCGGTGGAGGATGGGGACACAACATGGTATGAGGGCACATACTAAGAAGAGAAGGAAAACTCCTATAGCTAGGGTTTTAAGGCCCCCCAACCAACCAAACAATTTGGAGAACCACCCCATCCCCAGTCCCATGGACGGGTCTGAGATTTGCTTCGCCAAGTCACGTAGGTCTTGGATTGAGCGCTCAATGGACACACTTTCATCTGTGAGGATAAACAACACATTCCTTCGAATTCCTCACACCCATGGTTGAGGCGTAACAGCAGGAAATCTATGGTCATTCTATTTTGTAGAATCGCTGTATGTAGGCTGGACAGCTCATAATTTATGGAAGCTAGTATGGTTGAGGTGAGGTTAATGGTCTTGGCTAGGGAGCAAGCGAGTCGGCTTACCTCCAGGGAGTTGTGTAGGGCCAATCCAGGTGTCCCAAGGATTGACACTGACAACCCAAGAGCTGTCTCATCACTGTAAGGCTCCACGTTTGAGTTACAGGTCGAGGGCATGGGGGCAGAGCGGGGATAACTGGGGGGCCGGACCAAGGCAGCAGTTGTAAGCCTAGCAAAAGTGCACGGACCACCAGTGGCATTTGCAGGGACGTAAGTGTACGTCATTTTGCCACATACTAAAAACCAGCCTAAGGGAAGATACATTTCTGAGTGTGAATAGGATACATTTGTAACAGAGCTGCATGATAACACAGTATTTGATACATTGTTTCCTCCCCTCTTGGCATTGACAAAAAAGAAACAATCAGTAGCATTAGAGTGGAAACTACCTGTAAGGAAAAGGGCACCTGGTTGAAAAGTGTAGAAGTCGGTCGGGTAACCCCAATATGGTAGAAATATATTCCAGGTTGTTTACAGTTTAAATTAGCAAGCATAGTGAAGTTCTGCATCTCACACAACTAGACGGTACAGCAATAAGAGAGGTTTGTAGAGAGTTTCGTATACAAAAGTTTGTCATGTTCAGAGCAGTTTGGGCGAGTAATACTGCTGTGTTAGTAGTCTCTGCACTTGTTGGAAAACGGGCCCATGTCAGGGAAACGAGTAAGGCTAGGGCACCGCTTCTCATTCTGCTCCTGTTCTGCAAATGGGGGTCTCGTAGATCAGTCTCTCCGGGGGTCTCGTCGGCAGTCTGTTAGAGCCCTTTACTGGGCAGAAAGGTCCCTCGTCAGTTTCAAACGCAGGGGTTGATCTGGAATCGGGACTGCGGTCCAGGCTGGAACAACTTCTGGTGCAGCGGCCTTGACACGAGAGTGATGGATCCACGGAGCGACTTCAGCCACTTTAACAGCCGTGGGGGTGGTCAGCAGAACAGTATACGGGCCTCGCCACTGGGGGGTCAATGGATCTTTCTTCCACTCCTTGACCCACACTTGGGAACCAGGCTGGTGCGTATGGAGCGCTTCAGTCAGGTTGATGGGGAGTCGCTCCTGGATCCACTGGTGCAATTTCTGCAATACAGAACTGAGAGCCGACAGTTCCTGCCGGGTTATTTCTGAACCTATCTGCACTAAATCTCCATGGACACCCTGTATGAGGGGTGCAGGGCGTCCATACACAGCTTCAAAGGGGGAAACACCGATACCCTTTCGTGGGGCTGACCGTATGCGGAGCAGAGCTATAGGGAGCAATTGGGGCCACTTCAGTGAGGTTTCCTGACACAATTTTGCTAACTGGCTCTTTATGGTGCGATTCATGCGTTCTACTTTCCCTGAGCTCTGCGGGCGGTAAGCTGTGTGTAGCTTCCAATCGATCTGTAAGGCTTTTACTACCTGCTGTATCACTTGGGCCACAAATGCAGGTCCATTATCAGATCCCACTACTACTGGAAGCCCAAATCGGGGATGATTTCATGCAGCAACACCTTAGTCACTTCTCTGGCTTTTTCTGTGCGGACTGGGAAGGCCTCCACCCACCCCGTGAAAGTACAGACCAATACCAGCAGATACCGGTACCCATTTGCTCGGGGCATTTCTGAAAAGTCAACCTGGATGTTTTCCATAGGGGTGACCCCATAAGACTGGACCCCTGAGGGTTGGCTTGGGCCTTGACGGGCATTGTTTTTTAGCACATGTGGTGCATTGTCTAGCAATTGCAGCTGTCAGCGAGGATAAGCAAGAAATGAAGAAATATGGGTGGAGGGTAGTTTCCATTGCTGTCTTGCCCATATGAGTGGCCTGATGAAAGGATGATAGGAATGCTGGGGCAAGGCTGTCTGGGATGACTATCACTGGAGCTGTCCCTGTTCTAGGTAACCTTATCCAACCATCTGTGTGTAACACCCCACCCTCCTCCTGACAGAAAAAATCTAGCTCTCGTGTAGTGTACCTCTTGGCCATTGGCTTAGTGGGACTGGAAACAGGGGGGCTTGTAGATCCTGGGAGCTCTGCGGGAAAAACTGGGACAAGGATGTGGTTGCTACTCGCCGGGCTTCTGCATCAGCCCGTCTATTTCCCTTAGCTATTTCACCGTTCCCTTTCTGGTGGCCTCTGCAATGCATTACGGCTACTGTTTTCGGACGCCAGACTGCTTCTAACAGGGCCAATATCTGGGGGCCATTCTTTATCTCAGAGCCAGCTGCAGTAACTAACCCTCTTTCTTTGTACAGGGCCCCGTGGGCATGGAGAGTGGAAAAGGCATATCTGGAATCTGTGTATATATTTACACGACTGTTAGTCCCAAGGGTTAAGGCACGGGTAAGGGCAATGAGTTCCGCCTTCTGTGCGGAGGTTCCAGGGGGCAAAGGCTGTGCTTCAACTATTTCTTCCATCGTCACCACCGCATACCCCGCACACCTGCGGCCCTCCAGCATCAGACTGCTCCCATCTACGTAGTAGGTCTCATCCGGATTGCTTAACGGCACATCCGTCAGATCAGGACGACTGGAGAAGACTGTTTCCATCACTTCCAGGCAGTCGTGATCAGGTGGTCCCGGGCCAACAGGCAGGAAAGTAGCAGGGTTCAAGGCTTGGCTGGTAGTTATCTGCACCCTGGGATTTCCCCATAACATGCTCTGGTATTTCAACATTCGGGAGCTGGTGAACCAGTAACTTCCTTTATGCTCTAGCAATGTTTGGACTGAATGTGGGACGGTGACTAGAAGGCCTTGGCCCATGGACAGTTTATCAGATTCTTCCACCAACAAGGCTGTTGCTGCTATTGCTCTCAGGCAAGGTGGCCATCCCTTGGCCACTGGATCCAGCAGTTTTGACAGGTAGGCGACTGGTCGTGGCCAAGACCCCAGTTGTTGGGTCAAGACTCCCAAAGCTGTTCCTGCTGCTTCGTGCACATAGAGGGTGAAAGGCTTGGTGACATCTGGAAGGCCTAGGGCTGGTGATGACAGTAATGCCCTTTTCTAATGTTCGAAGGCCTCCTGTTGGTCACGACCCCATTCAAGGGGGCTCTTCTCTGGGCCCTTTGTAGACTCATAGAGGGGCTTTGCGATCTTTGCGAAGTTGGGAATCCAGATACGACAGTACCCAGCTGCCCCGAGAAAAGCACGTACTTGCTTGCGGGTTGTTGGCACTGGGATCCGGCACACTGCTTCCTTCCTCTCGCTCCCCAACCGTCGGCTTCCTTTTGACAGATGGAATCCCAGATACTTCACTTCCGACTGACATAACTGAGCCTTTTTTCTGGAGACTCGGTATCCCGCATTGTACAGGAGTTGGAGAAGTTCTGTGGTTGCCAATACACATTCAGCCTCAAAGTCAGCAGCGATTAGTAGGTCATCAACGTACTGCAGAAGTACTCGTCTGCCGGGCTCCCCTGGAGGGAAACTAGCGAGATCTTGGGCCAATGCTGTGCTGAAGATGGTAGGAGAGTTCTTGAATCCCTGTGGTAAACGAGTCCAGGTAACTTGGGACTTTCTGCCAGTAGCAGGGTCCTCTTTCTCGAAAGCAAACAGGTGCTGGCTTGCAGTAGCCAGGCGTATACAAAAGAAGGCATCTTTTAGATCCAGTACTGAGAAGTGAGAAGCAGTCGCTGGGATGAGGCCCAACAGTGTATAAGGGTTTGGTACTACTGGATGCAGAGTCACAGTGGCCTCATTGACACGACGGAGGTCCTGAACAGGTCGATAGTCAGTGGTGGTTCCAGGTTTTCGAACTGGCAGCAAAGGAGTGTTCCATGCCGATTGGCAGGGGCCGCAGGATACCATGCTGTAGTAGCTGCACCAGATGATGATGGATTCCTTCTACAGCTGCCCGCGGCAGCGGGTATTGTCGCACATGCACCGGGGAGGCTCCCGGCTTCATTTCAACACATACGGGAGGGATGTTAATGGCCATTCCGGGGGGGTTTCCTTCTGCCCATACTCCAGGGGGCACTGATTCCCACGTAACCAGGGTAGCCACATCAGATTTGGGCCTGTTCTCATATAACCGCCATTCTTCTTCTCGGGGGACGGACAGTACCAAAACTGTTGGGCCCAGGCTGGGTATTTGGAGCTCAGCCTGGCCATCAGACCCGAATGAGATTTGGGCCTGGAGTTTTGCCAGAACATCCCGACCCAGCAAGGGTATGGGACATTCAGGCATATACAGGAACTGGTGAGTGATGGTCCGTCCCCCCAACTGGCACGTGCGGTTTTGCAGGAAAGGTCTCTGGGCCCTCTCCCCCGTAGCTCCCACAACAGTTACTGACTGGGAGGAGATCGGGGCTACTTGTTGGGTGACCACTGAGTGTGTTGCTCCGGTATCGACCATGAATTGCATTTTCCGGTCCCCTAAATTCATGTTGACCATAGGCTCCTGGGGACCTAACAGAAACTTGGAGCCCGGTCTGGCCTAGTAGTCATCCGGGTCATAATGTTCCATAGCTGCAAGGCCTTCGAGAGCTGGAACCGGTGGAGGCGGGAAAGCATTATGCTGATCTTGCTCCCGTGTAGTTCGTACGGGTGCTCTTACACAGCTCGTGGATGGATATCTCCCTCGCCTTGTGTTACGATTTGGACAGTCATTCTTCCAGTGTCCCTCCTCTTTGCAGTAGGCACATTGAGTGGGGCTTAGGGGAAACCTCGGCCTCCCATATCCGCGTCCTTGTCCCCTATTTCCTCCTCTGGCCCAGGCTGGAGCTGGTGGTCGCTCGGCTAAGGCGGCTGCTAGGAAGTCTGCCTTTTTCTTCATCCGGCGCTCCGACTCTCGCTTCTGCTCCTGGTCACGATTTACATATACTTTTTGTGCCACTTCCATCAATTGTGTTGTATTCATGCCCGCAAACCCTTCCAGTTTCTGCAGCTTCCGCCGTATATCACCTTGTGCCTGAGCCACAAAGGCATTATTCATCATCTTAAGATTCTCAGGGTCCGCTGGATCGTAGGGGGTTGTATAATCGGCATGCTTCAGCCAGACGCTCATAAAATACCGCCGGACTCTCATCAGGAAGCTGGAGAACTTCTGCGGTTTTACTGAGGTTCATAGCTCGTTGCCCCCCCTTCTTAAGGCCTTCAAGGAGTGCAGTCCGGAAGCGAGTGAGAGCCGCTGCTCCATCAGGGTCATTCGGGTCCCAGCAGGGGTCTTTATTCGGGAAATCTGCCTCTGCCCGCTGCCGTGGATTTACTTCTCCCTGATGGGCATGATGTTTCTCCAGCCACTTGAGGGCGGCCCGTACAATGCGCGCCCGTTCTTCTGTATTTGAATAAGGTGGAAAGCAATTGTTTAATGTCCGACCAGGTAGGCTGGTGTGTTTGCATAATACTGGTCATAAGATCTGTCAGTTCTTGGGGATTTTCAGTATATGAGGCATAGTGGGTTTTCCAGTTGAGCAGGTCCGTAGTGGAGAAAGGGACATAAATCAGGCTTGATGGTCCCACTGCCACCTTTCCAGTAGCATCAATATACGGGAGCCCCTGTACTTGTCATAGTGGTAATTGGAGATGTTGCGACCGCAGGCGGTGGGCTAACGGGGGTGACGATTCTGGCCCAGCCCCTGTGCTCTTGGGGGAGGAGATGGTGTCACTGGGGGTGGCACCAGATGTGAGAGGGGAATCTGAAGATGAGGGGCCGGAGTCTGTAGAACTTTCCCTAAATCTGGCATCACCCACCCCAGGAAGTCCTGACCTTTCAGCTATGGGAGGATCCTGTTGTGGTGCGGACGGGACACGGGGTTGAAGTAGAGGGAGGGGACGTGGAGGAATATCAGGAGAGTCCCGTCCCTGGTAGATAGGGGCGGGTGTCCATCCCTTTTGGCGACAGATGGCCGCCACCATTACTCTACACTGATCCTCGTGACAGCGCTGGAGCCACCTTGGTCTGAGTTGGCATATGGTCAGCCATGAGTCAATATATGGGAACTGGTCAGGGTGCTCTTTTGCTACAATTTGATGGACCAAGGACACAGTGGCCAAATCAATAGACCCCTGAGGAGGCCATAACTTAACTAAGGCTGGCCATTCCCTCTCACACAAAAAGGTTAATCTGGAGGCGGAGAGAGGTACCCCGTAATCCTCTCTAAACCCAGATTTAAAATTGTGAAGCATGCACTGTAGGGGCGTTTTCACTTTAGACTTTCCCAACCCCATGCTCTAATCCTAGTTCAATAACTAAGTACAGTATACAATGTGGACCAGATCTTCCAACCTAATCTCAATTCGGGGGAAAATGCAATTTACAATAAGAGAAAAATATGCAATTTACAATACAGATCCTATCTAGACTTAATCCAGGAAAAATATACAATTTATAATACAGACCCTATCTAGTCTTAACTCAGGACAATTAATACAACTTACAATATAGATATTGGTAATTTACAAAATATATATACTCAGATGTGGTTTAGATAAGAGTTAAAATATATATATATGCTAGCTATTCTTAAAATGTCCACCAGATGGAGCTCCAGGATCACTTAAAACACGAGGAATAGTAGTAATTACAGCTAATGTCCACTAGATGGAGCTCCAGAGTCGCTTCAAGTATATTGGAGTGTAGCTTACACGTGGTCTTTTCAAGATGGCCGCCTCCACGTGTGTTCCACTGCCCGATTCAGCTCTGGATACCTCCGGACAGACTCAGCTGTTCCCAAACTTCAGAATCGGGTCAGCCGGGCCTCAAACATGCGGGAGGAAGAGGAGAAAAATACACTTTTAAAATCGGGGAGCCAACCGGACCTCAAACATGCGGGAGAGGAGGAGAAAAATACACTTTTAAAATCGGGGAGCCAGCCGGCCCGCGGCACACAGAACAAGGACGGAGCAGTTTAAAAAGGGGCCCGCCGGCCCGCGGCACACAAATTACGGTCAGTACGATTTTTTTTTTGCTTGGGGCAAAAATAATTTAATAGCTTTTGGCAGCGCTGCACTCTCAATACCCTTTAAAGGGGCTCAGCGGTGCATCAGGACAGCAGGGAAAGGCGGAAAAATTCGGCGGGGGCTCAGGGGGGCACCGGAGCAGTACCGGGACGCAGAGGATCTCAGCGGGGGCTCAGGGGGGCACCGGAGCAGTACCGGGACGCAGAGGATCTCAGCGGGGGCTCAGGGGAGCACCGGAGCAGTACCGGGACACAGAGGATCTCAGCGGGGGCTCAGGGGGGCACCGGAGCAGTACCGGGACGCAGAGGATCTCAGCGGGGGCTCAGGGGGGCACCGGAGCAGTACCGGGACGCAGAGGATCTCAGCGGGGGCTCAGGGAAGCACCGGAGCAGTACCGGGACGCAGGGGAATAGAAATTTAACATTGGGAACAGAACAGCACAAATTAACCGCGGGAACACAACAACAGCATGGGGGAGCAGAAATTAAAACAGCGGCAGCACATTAGAGAACTCTCTCCTTGCAGTCACGCTTCAGATAACTTCCCACAAGCAGAAAGGAAAGAAGAGAAGCAGCGATCTAATTCTTAGCTTATCAAGTGCTATAGTTTGGTTACTTTTTTCTTCTCAGATTACTGCAGTTCAGATATTTTACCGGTATTCAGATACAGGACGAGCAATGGCTTCAGGGCCACTAAGGCCCCTAATAGGACTGCTCGTGCAGTTGATCAGGCTGCTACAGGTTCCCAGAAATTACCAGGACTCACAGATAGAGTACAGAACTAGCCCCAAACAGTAAGGTAGCAGTACTCACCAGAACTCTGATCAGACAGGAAGTTTGGATGCCAGTCTATCCAGCTGGTTTTTCAATCGGGGATTCAACCGCAGGGACCGACTGTCCAGACAAATCAAGGTGTCCTTCCGAGTACAAAGTGGCCCGGGGGCGCCAAGGACCGTTAATCACCTGGGGAGGCCGGTCCCTGACTGGTGGAGGCCCAGACGCTGCAAAAGCAGAAGTCTTCCCACCGTGGGTGTGATGAGAGAGGCTTTTCTTTTAATGTTTCCTGGCCAATGCACCAAAAATGTGGCAGGAAACAAAAAGATAAGCTCTTATTCTATCACTCACCCGCAGAAGGAAGACTCACAGACAGGCTGGAATGCAATCAGGATCTTTAATGTGCACACAGGCCAGACAGAGATACCAGCAACCTCCATAAGAGTCTGAGCCCCGAGGGACGTCCTACAAAGCTTTATATACTGTATAGTTTTAAACTCATTCTGCAATCCCATTTGCCACAGGTATTTCCTGCCCACCAATCAGTAGCCCCTGGGGAAGGTACCTGGGTGACCTGTCCAAACCGGTGTGCTCTGGTCTGTTGATTTCTGGGCTAGGGGCTATTGTGCTCAGACCTGAAGTGGGGGAAGGGTGTCTACTGAAATAGCAGGCTGATCACTTGTAAGGGCTACCTACAGCTAAACCTCTTGGCTTGCCGCATGGCTCGGGGGAAGGGCTACCTACAGCTAAACCTCTTGGCTGCCGCATGGCTTGGGGGAAGGGCTACCTACAGCTAAACCTCTTGGCTGCCTCAACAGGGGCTAAAAAGCCTGAGAAGGTTGTGCCCAGATCAATCGGAGCTGAAGCCGTTAAAAAGGCTGTGCTCCGGTGTCCTGTTGGCTCCTTTCCCTCACTCCCCTCCCCCTCCCCTTCCCCCCCAGGATCGGCGGCGGTGGTAAGTACCCACGCAGATCTGCTTTGGGGAGCTGGTTTAAAATAGGAGGGGAGGCTTCGCGGCGGCTCCCGGGGTTGCAGGGTGCTCGGGGCCTTGCCGCGGGGGGGGGGGGGGTGAGAGAGTGTGCTTTTTTGAGCGGGAATGCTGGCAGTGGCCATTTTGAGGGCCGCGTTTTCACTAGCAGGATTTATTTGTTTTGGTAGACAGCCTTGCTCCTGAGCTCCCTTGGGGGGAGCGGATAAGGAGCATTTAGTGTGCAAATTCTAGTCTGATTTTGATTTTTGCCTTTAATTTACTTTAACTTTTATTTTTGATTCAGTTGCCTTTGATTAATTGGCAAACGGGGATTAGTTCCTTTGGTTAGGAGCAAATATCCTTATTTACAGTGGTTTTAAATTTGAGCCGGCCTCTTTAAGTTTGTAGCAGCTCTCACCTTCCCTCCTCAATTATTTTTTGCTTGATGCAGGCCTTTGCTGGTGCGTATCTCTCTCCCTTGACTACGGGAGAAAGCTCCGGGACCCGTACATCCACACTGCAGCTGTGTGAGACGGAGCCTCTCCGTTGCTGCGGGATTTAATTTGCACGGTGGAACCGGCTGAGCGATCCTCTCGGAGCACTTTAAGGTGGTAGGAGCTGGCAGGGTGGCTTTCTGCCCTGCAGGTAAGGCCTTCGGGCTCTGTCGGTCTGCTGAGGCCTCCTTTTTTGGGGCCCTTTTCTTGCTGGGTGTTTGGACCACATGGTGGGAGTTGCAGTGAGAGGCCTGTGTGAGGAAGACAAGCTGAATAGCTAGTTTTTTGGGCCTAGTGTTTTAGACCTCTTTATTTTTGAGTTTGTTCTTAGTTTATAGGACAGCAGTTGTGGCATTGATTCCACATGTTCTTTCCCTTCTAATCATGTCTCTGAGGAGCATCTGTTAAGTCCCAGGATGTTAGGCAAATTGCCAGTTTTAGGTTCCAGAGCAGGTATTTGTAAGGGTCCGGCTGGTAATGGGCCTTTGTGTATTCTATACTGACAGTTGCCCAAAGGCCTGTCTTTCACAGGGACAGGTTTAGGAATCCTTAGGATATACAGAAGTATATAGCAGTTACCTGTCAATCAAGGAGTGCCTGGGCTAAGGTCTATGGCCACCAGAGGGCAGCGGATGCACTCAATGGGGCCTTTCTCTGTCTGTGTATGCAGCAGTTGATTGCTTATTCTCTGTAATGCTGCAGCTCCTGTTTGTATAACCAAGATTGCAGCTCTTAAATTCTGTATGGTTTGTTGGTCTCTGTTGTCCTAACAGCCACAGCTGCTCATGACTCACATGTGGTATTCAGGGCCCCCATCCCTGGGGGAGGGGGGTGGTAAAATATGAAATTGTGTTACTCCTTAGGTTCACACAGGCAGCCACCTCTTTGCCAGATGCCTGGGTGTTTCCTAGCTTAAGGGGGGATCACTTATCGTGCCCTTCCCCGGCAGTTCTCATCTATTTCTAGAGCAGGATTTCAAAAGGAACAAGAAACTCTCTAGTGAGAGAGAGCCTTGTTCATTTTGAGCGACCACGGTTGATTTATTCGGGGGCTTTTGGTGCCCTGAACCCCACGAGCTGGACGCTATTTGTTTACTTCCAGGAGTTCTGCTCTCTATTTTGCTCTTCAGCTCCCTGGCAGACGTAGCAGGCTGGCAGGGGGGGAGCAACGCCTCCGGCAACGGTGAATCCCTAAGGATAAGGGGGGAAGGAAAGCAAGGTGCAGTGGGACCTGGTAGCTTTTGCAAGGCTATAACAGCAGTTCGGGTAATTTTAGCTGATCTGCTTTGATTTCATTGGAGGTGGCCGGAGCTTGATTTTTGGAGTCCTATACACCCTTTCCCGGCTGTGCCCAAAACTCTCGGGATCCCAACTTCTGACTACATATTCCTCTCCAATGGTAGTTAGTACGTGAACATGGCAGATGGAAAATCACTATTAGAACAGAGTGCATAGGATGGGTGCAATTTCCTGGAATGTGCAAAAATAAAATAAAATACAATACATAAATAAATTAACCCAGCTGCAGGGTATGGATTACACTTTTTCAGTAGGCCTTCAAAGGTGGTTAAAAAAAAAAAAAAAAAAAAAAAGGGCCTAGCTATGTTGGTTTACAAGAATTTCCTTCCGCTGTCCATAGCAGGTCCTATAAGGTGTTAGTCGGTTGCTATGGCAGGGTAATATTTGAGGTTAGCTGTTGTGATATAGCGCTATGATCTGCTGTACACATATTCAAGTCAAAAGGAATTATGGTGGTAGCTCTCTTGGACAGTTCTAAAAGGTGCTTGGCTGAGTGCCTTGGCCAGGCCCCAGGTGTGGAATGCTCTGCCATACGCATTATGTTCTGAGAGGGATTTTATAGTTCTGTGGTTTCTTGATGGACAATATTCCCGTTTAGTTTGACTTTGTCCGATTTTATAAGGTTTGGTGGTAGATTTGTAATGTCTTCATTTTGGCTATATGGGGTTCCTTTTCCTTCTGTAAAAGGCGGCTCAGCGAGAGGTCGCTGAGTAGGACTCTGGCCTTTGAGGCTATTTTGGCTCCAGTACGGAGAGTATCTGCTAGTGTTCAGCGCCTGTCTTACTGGGGGCCAGATGCGCGCAGCCCGGCTCGTTCTCTCACAGCACTAGCAGCAGCTCAGATTCTGGAAGGCATACATCATATGCTGTGTTTGCGGGATGGCTTGCACGCTGCTTGGCGTCAGCCTGGGAGCTCCATCGGCTCGTATTAGCTTCCTTTGTCCAATCCTTCTGCAGAGCTCTGCAAAAGTTTCAGGTGGTCGCAGGAACGCTCCAGCGGCTGCTTCAACTTAAAGCGGTGGTGCCGGTGCCGACAGCCCAATACGGTTGATACTCCCTCTACTTTGTGGTTCCAAAGAAGGAAGGCTCGTTTCGCCCGATTCTGAATTTTCAGAGGGTGAATCGGTGTCTGCCCAAAGAATTCTCCCGGAGCATTCCTTCAATCCCGAAAGAAACCATAGTGACACACATGATAAGTTCGATCAGCTAGTGGCAGGACACAATGCACTCTTGCATGCTTTTTGCTTCATGGGTCTAGAAGTGTAGTCTTTACCAGGTGGCATAATGGGAACTTTGCTGTGGGTTCTTGGCTTCTTCTTTGCTGACTCAATTCCCACTGTGGCATGGGAAAGCTATATTTTCTAACACCAGGGGCTAGTTGACCTTCAAAAAAAAAAAAAAAAAAAAAAAGGGAATGTCCAGCTTGGTGCAGGCAGACGGAATGGGGCGTTCCTCTAGCGGGAAGGCTGTGGATTTCTATGCCTGTTATAGGGAGTTCTTTCTGCTGCATTGTGTTGGCGCAGAAATAGCTTCTCCACATCGGCTGAAGGAATTTTTGGTTAAGAGATGTGGGGTTTGTTTTTTTTTACAAAGACAACGTATTCAGCTGTCCTGAATTGGCCTGTTCTTGATTGACATTTTGAGACTAGGCAGGCGCAGGCCTCGGTACTACGTTTGTGGGTGCACACCTTGCACTTCCAGGAGGTGTGGACTCACTGTCTGGAGGAGAGCCCTAGCGATCTTCTTTAGCGCGCGATAGGAGCGTAGGTGGTTCACTGAATCGATCGTTGGGGGCACTGCTCTGTCCTTGCAGGCTCCCATTGGGGGTGTCTGGGGGAACGAGAGCATGCTTCCGGTGGTCGCAGTATTTACGGCAGTCTACTCGCCTGGAACAGGAAAGGTTCAGGGAGTTGACGTGACTAAAGTCTGATTTGCCTTATATGGCAAAGGTGTGATTCGAGTGCTGGCGAAAGTGCAGGGTCAGCCTCTCGGGGCCCACGCGGATGTCCGCCGGTTTTGGAGGGCGGTGTTGCTCATGCGGCCGCCTCGGCGCTGTGCTGTTCCTCCGTGGGATTTGAATTTGGTGTTGGAAGCCTTGCTGGCTCCTCCTTTTGAGCCGTTGTCCACTGCTTCGCTAAAAGATCTCACATTGAAGACAGTTTTCTTGGTGGCGATTTGTTCGGCTAGGAGGATCTCGGAGCTACAGGCCTTGTCTTGTAGGGAGCCCTATCTCTCTTTTACCGACCACAAGGTGGTTCCCCGTACCGTTCCGGCGTTCTTACCCAAGGTGGTGTCCACTTTTCATGTTAACCAAGTGGTCTCTCTTCCGGTGTTCTCCGACCGTGATGGGGCCGGATCTGGGGGTCAGTTGCGGCTGTTGGACGCCCGCAGGGTTCTCAAGAAGTATCTCTCCCGGACGGCGACCTTTAGGCGGTCAGATCGACTTTTTGTGGCATTCGGGGGACCGCGTAAGGGAGAAGCGGCGGCGAAGTCGTCTATTTCCCGCTGGTATTGCATCGGCCTACATCTTGAAAAGCAAGGTGGTTCCGCAGAGTCTTCGGGCTCATTCCACTCGGGCGCAGGCGGCGTCTTGGGCAGAGTTCAGTCTGGTCCCAGTGGGCGACATCTGTAGGGCGGCGACTTGGTCATCCTTGCATTCCTTTGCCAAGCAATACCGCTTGGATGTTTTGTCTGCGGAGGATGGGCGTTTCGGCTCAGCGGTGCTTCAGGCTGGGCTTGCTTGTCCCTCCCGTTGATGTTCACTGCTCTGTTACATCCTCTATGGTTCCGGGACTGGACTAGAGGGACGCTAAGGAAGGGTAAATTAGACTTACCTGCTAATTGTTGTTCCTTGCGGAACTCTAGTCCAGTCCCGGATCCCTCCCTTGGTTTGAAGAGTTGCCAGCCTGATTGTTTCGGCTCCCGCGGGTGTTCTGCATTGTCTTTGCTCCCGAGTGGCGCGGGATGAAGCCATTGGAGGACCCTCTTGCGTAGCGCTCTTGCCTGTCCATCCTCTTAGGAGGTGGTGTGGTACGGCGCTTCTGTGTTGTCAGACGATATTCTTATTCAGACACAGTCGATGAATGCAATTAATTTGTTAAAGAAACAAATAAATAAAAAAATAATGAAAAAAATAAAAAATAATAATAATTACTTGAAGTGGAACATGAAATATTCTGTTCCGTATATATATATTGCTATGTTGAATGTATTCTGGTTAATTCTCCTTATTTGTTGTTCTGCTTAGTGTGCTTTGTCAATAGGTACTGGTGAGAGGGGGCGGTCCTTGCCTACTTATACTGGTGCCAGCAAAGCAATGATGTATTTCAGTCTCCAAGGCTGCTGGAGGAGGTTGACAACTCTATGGTTCCGGGACTGGACTAGAGTTCCGCAAGGAACAACAATTAGCAGGTAAGTCTAATTTACCCTTCTGCTAATAGCTTCAAAGCAGTCAAAAGCTGTATGGTTCACAAATTTGGAGACATTTTGAGCGTGCTTGAGCAGAGTGAGGTACTGAACCCGTTTATCTTCGGGAAGAAGAGGGCTCATGCTTTCCAGATCCGCTGTAACCTCCTCTAGAAACATTCCCATGTAAAGGGAATATGAGCTAATCCTAGCTGCTAGCATGGAGGACTGAAAGCATCGACACCCAAAGGCATCGAGTGTCCTCGATTCATGGCCTGGTGGGTTGGAAGAATGCGTTTTAGCACTCTTTATTCTCTGCATGGCTGATTCCACTACCATGGACTGGTGTGGTAACTGAGTCTTCTGAAACCCTGGAGAAGGTGGGACTCGGTACATGGTATCGAGGCGTCAAGAATGCGGTGACACCGTTAAGGGAGTTTCCCACATTCTGAACATAAGATCTTGAAGGATCTGATGAATGGGCAGCATCGCTGCCTCTTTAGGAGCCATAGGGTATTGCAGAATTCTTAGTTCTTCTGCCCTAGGTTCCTTCTCAGGAGTAACCGTGATTGAAAGCCCTTTAGCTACATTACATATGAAATCCTGAAAAGACATGTCTTCTGGAGGAGACATTCTGCGCTCAGGAGAAGGAGATGGATCCTTCAACAGTACTGCTCTTGTATCAGTAGAGTCATCGGAATCGGAAGACTCATTGGAGCTTTGCATCGATCGATGCTGGTACCGATTAAATATCAGTACCGTGGCGTTTCGGTTCCAACCCCTCGATGCCAGAGAAACTCTCGAGGCTCGGCATGGGAGGAAGCCATCCCACCTGAGTGGGTGTCACTGGAGCCGGTACCAGTGTCGGTACTGAGCTCATTTGAACCGTCTGTAGCAGTCTTAGCGGTACCGAGGCAGCTAAGAGGGACACTAGACTGCGTTCAATAGCAAGGATTCTCTTATCCATTGCTAATGCCGATGCCTGGTCGGTACCTGTGGAAGCGGCTACGACCCCAAAACATGGCAACAGAAGTTCTGCAGAGGTGGAGGCCTCTGGAACATTCTAAGACCCCGTTTGTGCTTTTGGAGACCAGAGACTTCCGCCGGGGCAATTTTGCTGGTGTACTTTCCTCGAGGGAAGTGCTAGTGGCATCTCGATGCTTTGCAGGAGATTTATCCTTCAAAGACCGGCTAGTCTTTACAGACTTTTGTTTAGTTACCTGAGATCCATGAGAGGAAGATGAAACCCTGGAGGACGTTGATGCAACTGACTTTGTATCGACAGTGTAAAGAGAACTCGCCTTTGCAGCTCTGTTCTGCAGGACCCTTTTGGTCATCTTTCTACAGGAGAGGCACTCCGCTGGACAATGTTCAGGACCTAAACATTGGAGACACCATTTGTGGGTGTCGGTGACAGAAATACGAGTAGTACCGCCACAGTTTGAACATTTTTTAAAACCACTAGTTTGGCTTCTTCATGTCGGGAGAATTTTGGGCCTAGTGCCCAAAATGGCGCCTAACCCCAGGAGGGGTGAGGCACCGAAGAAATGAAGAAAAGTTGCTTTTTTTTTTTTTTTTTTTTTAAAGAAAATAAGAAAAAAGAACTGGCGGTATCGGTAGGCGTCGAGTGAAGGCAGACACGACCACAAAAAAACAAGAAAGAAAAGGTTTTCTAAGGTGACAGGAGAAATGTCCTGTCGGCTCCGCGGAAAACGAAGAACTGAAGTGAGAGAGGCAGGAAGGCAGCACGCATGCACTGTGGGATGCTCCCAAAAGCTTTCCTTTTGGACACTGGGGCTCCGTCGGTAACGACGATACCCATATGTGAAGACTACATTCCTGCTTGTTCCTGGAGATATGTTTTCACTGAAAGTGTGGTGGATACTTGGCATATCCTCCCAATGAGCTGGAGGGGGCAAATACAGAGATGGAATTCAAAATGGCATAGGATAGACACAGTGGATCCTTTTTATAGCAAGAGGATGAAATCAAAGCAAATATACTTCAATAAATAGAGGGCTGACTTGCATAGTGCGGCAGGTACAACCCTAAACACAGGCATCGAGAGGGGAGTTATGCATTATGCAGCAGTTCTCCATGAACATGCAGGAAATAAGTCCTCTCATATGGGTGACGTCACTGACTGAGCCCCGCACGGGAACGCTCCCCAGCTTCTAAAGGAAGCCTTTGGGAGATACACTGTGCATGCATTCCTACCTGAATGCCTACTTTACTGCCTTCCATGGCACCATGTTCTCTAGTCTTTTTTTTTTCTGTGGAGCCCCTAGGATATGTTCCTGCGTTATTTAAAAAAGGTTTTCTTCTTGGACCTTGTGAGACTATTTTTTTTTCTAGCTTTCTTTGCTGCCTGTCATCAGCTGAGTTGGTCTACTGATTTTAGGATACTTTTTTCCTATCGTTTTTATTTTTTTGCCCCTTGGAATGTTTTCCTTCTGGCAGTACTGTTGTGTTTTTAACTTGGCCATGGCGGTATTTTTCAGTATGTCCAAGCCAGCCAGTAACTTCAAAAAGTTCACCAAATGTGGCAAGACTATCTTGGTCACTGACCGTCACAACTGGTACTTACAATGCCTTGGACCCAATCATCAGTCTACAGTCTGTGCCTGCAGACAATGCAGTGGGGACTAAAAGGTCTACAAAAGGAGTCCCTCTTCGGCTCATTGGATTCAGCATCCTTAGCCCTGACTCTTTTGGCTATGCCTGCCAAGATTCCTGCGGAGGTGTCCATGAGTGGGAACTCCATGCTCATTGAGTGCCTGAGCAGCAAGAGGAGAGACTGAGAAATTGAAGGGTGAGTGCCAGGAGAAAGTCAGAGTGCATAATCATTCCAGCCCTTCTCAACATGATGTGAACAGGTGCCGGGAGAGGCCGGCCAAGCTTCCCCGGCAGGAGGAATCGACTCCCAGAATGGAGGAGTTGACCCTCATTGCCCAGGAGGACAGATAGATGTCTTCCGATCAGGGCTGGCCCGTCCACTAGGCGGTCGCCATAGGCAGCAGATCTCTGTGGGCGGCAGGTCATGTGCTTTGGCACACATGGCTACCACCTTTGAACCCCTGAAGTTATGTCGGAGGGTGGTTAGAAGTGCACATGGCCTGCCACCAAGCCAAGTGGTGCCCTCTCTCAATTTTGCTGCTGGAATTTGTGATAGCACGGATCAGCATAGGACAGCACTGCTTGGTGGGGGTGGGGTGGCACAGCTGGGGCTTCTATCTAGAGCAGCAGAGACCTTGGGCCGGCCCTGCTTCCGATACACCAGTCATCATGGAGTCCCTGCCCAAGGTGTCAACTCCGGTGTCCACTGCTTTTTGGAGACTCATGCTCTCCCTTTTGAAGCAGACGCATCGGTGAGGAGGTGGGAATCGACACCAGTTCCGCCAGCTATCTCCTCTCCATTATGTCAGAATCAGATACCCAGGGGCACTGACACCTGTACAAGGGGTGGCACGGGGGCTATTGGCATCTACCCTCTCCCACGCCATGGAGCTGGTGAGGGAATGAGACTTGACACTACTTCAACTTCCTCTCTGAGTCCGAATTGGAGTTGGAGATGAAGGAGGAATTGACTGCTTCGGACCTCCAGTCCCCTGACCTGCCATCTGACCTGTCACTGCACCCCGAACGGCATAAGTCCTTCCAGGACTTTGTTAGAGACATGGCCAAAGCCATTGTCTTCTCCCTGGAATCATGCACCATGTCTTGCAGAGACTGCTGTTGCGGCTCTGGGAAAACAGCCTTTCACAGTTCCCATAGTCAGCCAGATCCAGAAGGCATGGGCTTCGAGAAGCCTCAGTTGCCACACAATTCCATCATGTGGGTTAAAAGTACCAAGGTTCACTCTTTGGTGTCCACAGGTCTTGAGTCTTGAGCCTGGATTCCTTCTGGAGAAAATGCTATCAAGGTTCCATGCTAGATGCCAGGGTCCTGGCCTACCAGACCTATATGAGCATGTTCCTCAAGGACATCATATCGGACCTGGCGAACTTTGCCGCCCATGTGCCGAGGACAGTCATGAGACCTTTTGGGCCTTGGTGGCCCATGGCAAGGACTGCTCCAAATTCATGGTGTGTGGCACCTGTGGGCAGAGAGCTAACATTCCTTGTTGGGCTGGAGAATCTCTTCAGGAAGCCAGTGGAGGAAGTGGTGGAGGAGCTCGAAGGAGCATGTGACCCTCTCTAGGCTCTCCAGGAAGACCATGGATCGCACGCGGAAGAAACTACCAGGCAAGAAGGCCGCCTACCCATGCCTGCACTGGTATTTCCTGGCCCAGCTGCAGGCACTGGCTCCCCCACCAGCAGCGGAGGGAGAAAACACTGAATGCTCAGCCCACCCCGCAGCCCAAGCCAGGGGTGGGTTTTTGATAGGTTCCTCAGGAGCATATCCAGCCAACCGCTATCTGCCGATGTACTCCCTCAAGTAGGGGGGCAGCTGATCTACTTCGCCCCTCATCACCTTGGGTCACCTGGGTGTTGCAGATCATCCAAAGTGGATACTGATTGCACTTCACCCAGCTGCTGCCTCCATAGGCCCTGGGGGAGTACCCTGTAGACCCCGCACGTCAGAGCCTCTTGCATGAAGAAGTCTCTACTCTGTTGGCTGATATAGCCGTCAAAACGGTTCCCCTGTTCAGATCGTATAGAGCTTATATTCCAGATACTTCCTGGTTTCCAAGAAGAGGGTTTGGGCCCATCTTAGACCTGCAAAACCTAATCCAGTTCCTGGTGCACGAGAAGTTCAAAACAATCTCGCTTCGGATACTGCTCCCGTAATTTCTACAGTATGATTGGCTATGCCCCTTGGATCTAAAAGATGCGTGTACACGTTTTCCCCCATCCTACCACTCCACAATATTTTTGAATTGGGCTGCTAAGTAATACAAATAAACTGTGCACTCCCAGTCCTCCTTTCTTCCCCTTATAGAGCACTCCTCTAGATGCCCGGGGGGGGGGGGGGGGAGGAGTGGGTGGCACTTCTGCCATATGACTTGAAAGATCCGCTTTTGTAACTCCTCCAACTGCCACCAAGGGATCTGCACAGGGAGAACCTGGAGACAATATAGCACCTGTGGCAACACTACCATTTTTAACACATGCTATCCTATCCATCCACGACAAGTTAACCCCAGACCATCTCTCCAACTCTGCAAAAACCTGTCACCACAGTGGAGGATAATTCCATTCAAAGAACTAACAGATTGCCCCCCACATAGACTTCCAAGTATTTGAGATTGTAAGTGGCCCATTTGAAAGCCTGCGTCTACTGGAGAGAATCCTCCATCGCTTGTGGCATAATTCAAATTCAAGGCCTCAATTTTCCCGAGGTTAACTTTTTTTTTTTTTTAAAGCTCATATGGCACCGAAGTGAATCATCTCATCAACTACCCCAGGCACAGAGTGGAGAGGGTCCAACAAGGTCAAGACTTTGTCCATAAACGGTAAAATTTTGTGTTCCATCCCACCGCCTGCACACCTAGCACCACAGCTGATTCCAAAATCCGTGCAGCAAAGCCTTCCATTGAGAAGGCAAAGAGCAGCAGCAGAGAGAGAGGACAATCTTGGCAGGTGCCCTTCTCTAGTGGGTACATCCCCAAGTACCCCCCCATTAACTTTAACATAAGCCTCTAGTTGGGTATAAAGCTTGAGCACCTAGCCCAAGAATTTCCCCCCAAACCAAATTTACCCTGTATCTCCCACAAGTATGGCCAAGAAAATCAAAGGCTTTCTCCGCATCAACTGAGAGCAACATAGCTGGCACCCTCTCCTTCAGACTATCCAGGCCAGGTTCAGAACCTGCTTAATATTATCAACGGCCTGCCGACCACTAATAAAGCCAGTCTGATCCACATCGATCAACACTGGTAAAAGGGGAGTGCAACTGATGCCCTAGGATACTGGCCCACAGCGTAATGTCAATATTAAACAATGATATTGGGTGATACAAGGAGCATTGCCCTGGATCTTTCCCTGGCTTAGGGAGCACGCTAATACCTGCTCTCCGCAGGGAAGGAGGCATAGGCACCATCGCGCTCCCTGCACGCTGTGCAGAGGATTAAAAGGAAATGCCTCCCGGCGCCAACACCATCGCGCTCCCTGCACGCTGTGCAGAGGATTAAAAGGAAGCACCTCCCAGGAACCTGCACCGGAGGGCCTCGCCAGAGGACCCTTAGGCGTGGCCCTTCGGCGGGGACCAAGGCGCTTTAGTGCACTACCCCTTGCCGCCTGACCCTATCTTACTTCTTCATGCGAGGAGGTATGTTTGTGGAAAGTGGCAGGGCCCCTTCTTAGTGGTTATTCCGTTAAGCAAAACTCCGCTCGTCTCACACCCCACTGCTGGCACCAATTTCCCTTCCATCAACCTCCTGGTACTTGCTACCCACTCCTTGCATAGAACTGCTACCCACTACTATGGCCCTACATCTCATTGTCCTTCTCTTCCTCATCCTCCCCAACTGCCTCCCCTCCTATAAACACCCTCCCTCCTCTCCCCCCTCCCCCCCCCACCTTCCTCACTTCTCCCTCCATTCTGCCCCCTAGCCTAGCACCTGCTCTTGAGCCTCTCCACACCTTCCCCCACATTCAACCAGCCCCCCTCTCATTAAGGCAACCCCACCCTCGCTTCCGCCGTACTATCTCCACTTTACCTCGCTCTCTAATACTCATTCCTTTGCATCCCTCTAGTCCAGTCCCGGAAACGTAGAGTTGTCAACCTCCATCAGCAGCTTTGGAGACTGAATGATGTCATCGTCTTGATGTCACTGGTACAAATAGGCTAGATCCGCCCCCTTTCACCAGTACTTTCAGTCTCCAAGCAGCTTGGAGGTTCTGAGCCCGGGGCTGGGCTCAGAGGAACAAATAAGCAGAGCTTTAATTCTTTGATTGAACTTAGGATTTTATTTTTCCCTTGGTTTTTTTTTTAGGTGCCTGCTGCTGCTGACAGAGATTCTGTACTGCTGGGGCTGTTTCTCTCTTCTCTGTTCCTGCTCTCTCCTCCTCGCCCCCCCCCCTCCTCTTCCTCTGCCTTAGTGCCCCAGCATTTAAACGAGCATTGCAAGTGCACAAAAGTGTGCCTGCCCTTTGCTCCCTGCTCCCGAACCCACTTGGAAGGGTGAGGAGCAGGTTGAGGACGGTTGAGACTGCTAGCAGCAGGCAGGACTTAGAGCCACGGTGAACTGCAGTCTCTCCAGGAGCTGATGCCGATTTCAAGGCTGTGCTTCTGAGGGGTTCAGCGCTGCCCTTCCTCACTCTCCTCCCGGTGCTTGGGGATTCCAGTGAGTAATTCAGACCTTAGGGTCCCTTGGGGGAGTGATCGCTAGCTCGGAGCAGGGCTTTGACAGCTCCACGGGAGTGCAGGAGGCCTGGCCGCGTGATTTTTGGCGCCGTGAACGTTGCGGCGGTCATTTTGGATGCCGTTTTTCTTCGGGCTACTAAGTTCGTTTTTTCGGGGTTAGAAGCTTCGTTTTGGCAAACGGTTGTCAGGGGGCAGCTAGTTAGAGCTGGCTTAGTGGATCTACGCAAAAAAAAAAAAAAAATGCGTTTAAATAGAGCTGCTCCTTGGGCTATACAAGGCTTCATCTGCACCATTACAGCGCTGTTCATAGATCATGCCTGCCAAGCCCCGCTGCCTCGTGTGTGGGATGAGGCGCGGAGAGCTTTTGGACACGGGGGTGTGCAAGGCGTGTTCTTTAGAGGCCATGGGCATGGAAAAGTCCCTGGGGGAAGGCTCTCAAGGTCAGGGAGAGGCTTCTCTGGAGGGCGGGGGGTCCGGACCCCCATCCTTGACTGCTTCGGAGCCGGTTGCGGGCCCGTCCTCCGCTGGCAGCGTTCCTTTGTTGCCGGAAGGGTCTCAGGGGGCTGGGTTGCCCGGGTTCCCTTCCGAATTTTTCTCCTTGATGCAGAAGGCGTTTGCCTTGCTGCAGCCGGACCGGGTGGTTCAGTCCCCCAGTCCTCCGAGGGGAAAGAGGAGGCGGTCGTCCAATCTCCTCAAAGGGGACGTGGCGCTGCCTAAAAGGCGACAGGACGATTTGGATCAGGCGTCGCCAGCTCCTTTGGAAGAGGACCTGGGAATGCCGGATCTGGAGGAAGATGTCTCGGATGAGGACTTGGAAGACGGGGAATTGTTGGAGGAGGAGCAGAGCAGGGTGGTCCGCGTGTTTCGGCGGGAAGAACTGCCTGTTCTGATTTCCGAGACGCTAAAGGTGTTGAATATGCCCGCGGGGGCCACGTCCTCCGAGGAGGCGTTGGAGGATCCGCTGCTGCAGGCCGTGCGCACATCGCAGCGAGTGTTCCCTATACACAGAGTCTTTCGGGATATGATTCAGGAGGAATGGGACTCTCCGGAGTCAGCGTTGCGAGGAACCAGGGCATTGGACAGGTTATACCCGCTCTCTGAGCAGGATAAGCTGATTTTTCGTTCTCCAAAGGTGGATGCTGCGGTGGCGGCGGTCACAAAAAAGACTACCATTCCGGTGGAGGGGGCGGCAGCCTTGAAGGATGGGCAGGATAGGAAGTTGGATACTTTGCTGAAGCAGGTATTTGATATGAGTGCCCTTTCCCTGCAGGCCTCCATAGCGGGGGCGTGGGTGGCGAGAGGCTGTTTGCGCTGGTCTCAACGTCTCCAGAGCTCCCTCTCGGAGGACCAATTGGCGGATGTGTCTCGTCTGGAGTCCGGCACGGCTTACCTGTCCGATGTTCACTATGATCTTATTCGTGGTCTGGCGAAATGTATGGCTTCGGTAGTAGCGGCTCGCCGTTATTTGTGGCTCCGTAACTGGTCGGCAGATAGTTCTTCCAAGTCCCGGCTCAGTAAACTTCCGTTCCGGGGTAAGCTTCTCTTTGGAGAAGATCTTGAAAAGTTGGTTAAGGACCTCGGAGAATCCAAAGGGGGACGGCTCCCGGAGGATAGGCCGAAGCAGACTCGAGGGGCTTCTGGGTCTAGAGGCCTCTCGAGAGATTTTCGTAGGTTTCGCACTCCTCGTTTTCAGCAATCGCAGCAGAGCAGGTTTCCGTCGCGTGGTCAGTCCTTTCGAGGGTTTCGCGGAGCGGGCAGGGGCTTTGGTACCTTCCAGTCCTCCGGTGCCAAGAAGTCCCAATGAGATGAGGCGGGCCCAGGTGGGCGAGGTGCCCGTGGGAGGCAGGTTACGGGAGTTTTACCCTGCCTGGGTCCAGATTACCTCGGACCGGTGGGTCTTAGAGGTTATTCGGGAAGGATATGCCCTAGAGTTTCAGCGCCCCGTAGGCGATTCCTTTGTTCTTTCCCCCTGCAGTGCTCCTCGGAAGCTGCGAGCGATTGGCGACACCTTAAGGCGTCTCCAGCAGCTCCGGGCGATAGTGCCCGTCCCGGTCGACCAGTTTGGCGCCGGTCGATACTCCATTTATTTCGTGGTTCCCAAGAAAGAGGGTACGTTTCGTCCGATTCTCGATCTCAAGAGGGTAAATCGTTGCCTTCGAGTGTCCCACTTCCACATGGAAACCTTGCGGTCCGTCATTGCGGCAGTTCGCATGGGGGAATTTCTGACGTCCTTAGATCTGACGGAGGCTTATCTTCATATCCCCGTGCGGAGGGAGCATCAGTGCTTCCTGCGTTTTGCGGTACCGATGGGACACTTTCAGTTCCGGGCGCTGCCTTTCGGTCTGGCGACCGCTCCCCGGACATTCACAAAGGTTATGGTTGTTGTGGCCGCCGCTCTTCGCAGAGAGGGGATACTGGTACACCCTTACCTGGACGATTGGTTGATCCGGGCGAAGTCGAGGGAGGAAAGCGTGGTAGCCACCGCCCGGGTGGTGGAATTCTTGGAAAGCCTCGGTTGGGTAGTCAACGGGGCAAAGAGTCGGCTGACTCCCTCTCAGACTCCGGAGTACTTGGGGGCGCGCTTCGAGACTCAGCCAGGCCGGGTCTTTCTTCCCAGCGCAAGGGCGTGGGCCTTGAGAGATCTGGTGCGTCGGTTTCTGGGGCTTCGGGTGCCGATGGCGTGGCAGTATCTGCAATTGCTGGGCACCATGGCGGCTACGATAGACTTGGTGTTGTGGGCCAGGGCTCACATGCGGCCGTTGCAGAGTGCTCTTCTCCGGCGGTGGTCTCATCAGAGGGATGCGTTGTCCCAGTGCCTGCCCTGTCCAATGGTGGTGAAGGACAGCCTGCAATGGTGGCTGCTTCCCGACAGCCTGACGCAGGGCGTGCCTCTGGAGCCTCCGTGCTGGCGGTTGCTCACGACCGATGCGAGTCTAGCAGGATGGGGGGCTCATCTCAAGGGCTCGTTTGCGCAAGGGACTTGGTCGCCGGAGGAGCGGCTATGGTCCATCAACCGGTTGGAAATGCGAGCGGTGTTTCAGGCCCTGCTAGCATTTCGGCAAGTGCTGCGGCATGCAGCGGTGTGCGTGCTGTCAGACAACGCGACCACGGTGGCGTATATAAATCGGCAAGGCGGTACGGGTAGTGCGTCTCTGGAGGAGGAGGCGAGTGTCCTGCTGACCTGGGCGGAACAGAACTTGCAGGCCCTGTCAGCTCAGCACGTCGCAGGAGTCGACAATGTCGAAGCGGATTATCTGAGCCGCTGCCGAGTGGATCCGGGGGAGTGGGCACTGCACCCGGACGTCTTCGCGATGATTGTGCGCCGGTGGGGGATTCCGGTGATGGATCTCATGGCGACCTTCCGGTCGGCGAAGGTAGAGCGTTTCTTCAGCCGAAGGAAAGAGCGGATGGCAGAGGGCCTGGATGCTCTGGCGCAACCGTGGCCCGCGGAGGGTCTTCTGTATGTGTTCCCTTCCTGGGCGCTCATCGGCAAGGTGATACAACGCATCGAGCGGCACAAGGGTCAGGTGGTGCTGGTGGCGCCGGATTGGCCGAGGAGGCCGTGGTATGCGGATTTGGTTCGACTGGTGGCCGACGTCCCGTGGCGGCTTCCGCTTCGGGAGGACCTGTTGCTTCAAGGGCCCTTGCGGATGCCTCAGGTGGGTCGATTCTCGCTTACGGCTTGGCTCTTGAGCGGGCGCGGTTAACGGCCCGGGGATACTCGGCGTCGGTGGTAGCCACTCTGCTGCGATCGCGCCGGAGGTCGACTTCTCTGGCATATATACGCGTTTGGCGTGTTTTTGAGGCCTGGTGTTCCGATAGGTCTATCAACCCCTTGCGAGCTTCCGTGTCCAACGTCCTCTCCTTTTTGCAAGTGGGAATGGAGAAGGGACTCTTGGCCAGTTCCTTACGAGTACAATTGGCGGCTCTCTCCTGTTTTCGCGGCAAGATTCAGGGTCAGGTGATAGCGGCGCATGTCGACATTCGACGTTTCTTGCGAGCGGTTTTGCTCTTGCGACCGCCGAGGCGTTCGGTTATTCCTCCGTGGGATCTCAATGTGGTCTTGGACGCTCTGATCGGGCAACCGTTTGAGCCCTTGGGTAGAGCGTCGCTTAAGGATTTGACGCTCAAGACTGTTTTCCTAGTGGCGATTTGTTCCACCAGGAGGATTTCGGAGCTACAGGCACTGTCTTGCCAGGAACCTTTTTTGACTTTTTCTACGGACAAGGTGGTGTTACGGACGGTGCCCGCCTTTTTGCCGAAGGTGGTGTCCGCTTTCCATGTTAATCAAGTGGTGTCGCTGCCGGTGTTTTCCGCAGAGCAGAGAGCTCAGGCGGGTGGACGCTTGCACTGGTTGGATGTGCGGAGGGTGCTCAAGAAGTATCTCCGTCGTACGGCGTCATTCCGGAAGTCGGACAGGCTTTTTGTCGCCTTCGGGGGTCCACGGAAGGGCGAGGCGGCGGCGAAGTCTTCCATTTCTAGATGGCTGAAGGAGGCGATTGGTTCCGCCTACATTTTGAGAGGCAAAGAGGTGCCGGTCGGTTTGCAGGCGCATTCTACGAGAGCTCAGGCGTCGTCGTGGGCGGAAGTCGGCCTCGTTCCGGCGGCGGATATTTGTAGGGCGGCGACCTGGTCCTCATTGCATTCTTTTGCTCGGCATTATCGTTTGGATGTGCAGGCGCGCGGGGATGGTCGTTTTGGGTCAGCCGTCCTTCAGGCTGGAGTTTCAGGGCCCTCCCGTTGATATGTACTGCTCTGTTACATCCTCTACGTTTCTGGGACTGGACTAGAGGGACGCAAAGGAAGAGTAAATTAGACTTACCTGCTAATTGTTGTTCCTTAAGGAACTCTATTCCAGTCCCGGATCCCTCCCGTTCTGTGGGTGTGGAACAGCCTGAAGTTTTTTAGCCGCGCGAGATGTGAGATTGGACAGCTGCTGAACCTGTAAAAAAAAAAAAAAAAATACCAGAATCTATTTTCTTAGTGTCCGGGCTCTCGGGGAGGCGCAGGGATGAGAAGCGCTTTCAGCGGGGGTCTCTGCAGCATGCGGCAGGGGCTGGGGAGCGCCGGGGCTCTGGTGCTTCAGTTCCCGGTCCTTTGGGGCCATGGCACGTTCTTTCAGGGCGGCCCTGTCTTGTTCCTTACAGTTCTTTTCTATCTGTATATGCTGTTCATTATAGTTTTTTGAGATAGCTACTTATTTGTTGCTCTGCTGAGTCTGCTTTGTCAATAGGTACTGGTGAAAGGGGGCGGATCTAGCCTATTTGTACCAGTGACATCAAGACGATGACATCATTCAGTCTCCAAAGCTGCTGGTGGAGGTTGACAACTCTACGTTTCCGGGACTGGACTAGAGTTCCTTAAGGAACAACAATTAGCAGGTGTCTAATTTACTCTTCTCCTTCTCTCATCAGGTAATATCAACCCCAACCCTGGCCCCCCCTGTTTTCCTTCTCACACTAAAGAAAGTTCCTCATGTACACGCTCTAATCTCATCCACATCCCGCTCCTCCCTCCTTCTGCCCTCCCCCATTTTTCCCACAATCACTCATAAATAGATACCAGCTCCAACCTTACCCCCAAAAATAATTCCTCACACAACCTACCTGATACCATTCTTCCCTCATGTCCCTCTCGGAGAGCACACACACCCAGACATACCCGCCCACACCCTGCTCCCTCTAAATCTCAGTACTACCCTAGAAATAGACCCTGACTCTACTCTGATAAGAAATCCACCTGTAACCTATCCAGCCTTATCCATATCCCTCTCCTCCCCCTTCCGCTCTCCCGTTTACTTTCGTCTTATGGAACGCTTGCTCAGTCACTAAAAAAAAAACACTTTTATTCACGATCTTTTCATTTCTAATGCCCTTCACCTTCTTGCCTTGACCGGAACCTGGCTCCTCTCAGACGACACTGCATCCATTTCCTCTCTCTGCTATGGGGGCTACCAATTCTCCCATACACCTCGATCTACTGGTCGCGGTGGTGGCGTTGGCCTCCTACTCTCTTCCTCCTGCCAATTCCAACCCCTCCTGCCACCCCAATCACACTTCCCCTCTGAGTAGTTGTTATTTATTGCCCACCCGTCAACTCCAAATCAACCTTCCTCACTGACTTTGACTCCTGGCTTTCTGCCTTTATGGATCCCTCCTCCCCCACTCTTATTCTTGGCGATTTCAACATTCACATCGACAACCCCTCCGACCCCCATGCCTCAAAGTTCCTCGCTCTTACCTCCTCATTCAACCTCTAACCTTGCTCCACTGCCCCCACACACCTACATGGCCACTGCCTTGACCTAATACTCTTCTCCAATTCCTCTCCCTTAAACTTCCGCAATTCAATCCTTTCCTCATCTGACCATCACCTCCTAACATTCACTCTTCAGCTCCTGCTGTCCCTACCTCATCCTGTCTCCCCCATCCTATTTAGAAACCTTCATAACATTGATCCCCTGACTCTCTCCTCCGCCATTTCTCCATCTCTTTCCTCCATTTTATCCTCCGAGTCCGTCGACAAGGCATTATCCTCATACAATGCTACACTATCCTCGGCCATTGACACTCTTTCCCCTCCTCCCCTCGTCCTGTAAAACGATCTACCCCCCAACCCTGGCTTTCACCCACAATCCATTACCTACGCATCTGCGCCCGTTCTACCGAACGAGCCTTGTCCAAATCCCACCCCCCGGAAGACCCGGGGGGGGGCGGGGTGGTGCGGGGGGCGGCGGGGCGAGAGACACTATGCATGCTAACATCACCTCAGGAACCTCCTCTTTGTTAGGCCCAGTTTCCCACAATTGAGATGCAATGTACTGCACCACTGCCTTGCAATCATTATAACTAGACTCTTTCGGGACCCCACTAAAGCAGAAGTTACTCCTTGTGAGATTCTCCATTTCCTCCAATTTTTTTTGACCAGATCTGCATTTGCATGCTCCAATGCCTCCATCTGCTTCTTCAATGTGGACACAGGTTCCCCAGCCTCCTCCACTTGGTTTTCGGTATCTTCCATCCAACAGCCCAAATTCACCATTTTGCCCCACAGGTCAGCCCCAAACTCACTATTTCAGTGCGCACAGAGACAAGCCCAGCTTTAAGATTGTGGCATCGGATTTCAAATTCGCCTGCTGTAAGCTGACTGCCATTCTCGGGTTCAGAGCTACTCTCTTGAGCCCCACTGCCGCTGACACACTCCAGGCCCATTCAGTGCCGTATGAACTCGCCAGTCATCATCTTTGCTGTCTCATGCCACATAGCCGGGATATTGCTGAAAGCAAATTCCTGCAGGTCCACTCCTTTTTTGCCACCATACAGGAGGTATGTTACGCCAGTTATCCCATACTCTCAGCCACCTTAGTGACTCGGGGGATGTATCCAGACCCTGCTAAAATTCTCAAGAGGGTCACAGAGCACCGAGCTCAAGCCTCCATGCTGTGCGGTGATATCACTTCCTCCCTCAGGATTCAGATTTCTGTGGAAAAGGATTACTACTTTTCTTTTTACTTGGAGGCATCAGAAACTGATTCCATCACAGGGTAGTTCTATAATAATCACTTTTGATTTTCCCATCTTAGGTGAGTCTTCTGTAAGCATAACAGTTCTATCTTCAATGACTCTGTTCCCTGCTATTCAAGGAAGTAATGTTAGCCCTCTAACATTGAATATCATGATATGCATATCCTGTTGCCCCCTCCAAGTACTAACACACAACACAGCCATGCACCCTGCTTTTGAGGGTCCCTGTCACACAGCCATTTAGTCCACACCATTCAACTCTTTGCACCCTTGCATTCTCCATCCACTTACCACTCACACCCGCCCCCTTCTATAAGACATGCTGTGGCCTCCTGAGCTAAGCTACAACATGGACTCCTGCAATAGGCCCTCTGATCTGCCGATGGCTCAGATGTTATTGCCAGCTATGTATCTGTATGGACCCAGAAGACTGTGTTCTTTCTACTTGTGGAGAACCAGCTTTCCAGGCCTTTATCATCCTCAGAACTGCTAATGCTAGCTTTCGGAAGTTGCAGCATTGTATGGAAATGCATAGCTTCAGCCTGAGCCAGGAGCTAGTCTGGACCAGTATTGGGATCTGCCTGGATCTCTGCTGCATCCCATCTCTCATCATGGACCCTATTATCCATGCCAATAGCTCATGATAGCTATCTCCTGATTTGCTCAGCCAGCCTGGTGAGATCTGGTCTAACTAATCACAGAAATGTGCACAAGCTGTGCTATCAGCTCAACAGGTAATAAGATGTATTCACAAACCTTTAATTTTGGGTGTTCTGTTCAGACGCCCTACGACTAGGGTGTTATGATGCCCTATGACTAGGGTATTGTGCAAGCTCCATATCCTCTTCCACCCTGGTAAATAAGAGGAGCCTAATTCTTGGGCTGGACTATAAACAAGGGCTGGACTTTTCTATGTGCAGAAGTAGACCACCTGACTTTTTGGTGATTATGTAGGAATTTTATTAGCGGTGCTATGAAACATTACCTCACTGTCTGTATTTCATAGTAATAGTTCATGTGAGTGCCGCTTATCTATAAGAATAAATCATAATCTCCAGGAACAGGCAGGAATGAGTCTTCACATATGGGTACGTCGGTACCGACGGAGCCTGCGCGGGAACGCTCCCCAGTGTCCAATCAGAAAGCTTTTGGGAGCATCCCTCAGCGCCTGCGTGCTGCTTTCCCGCCTTTCCAACTGTCTCTCCTCAGTTTTCGTTTTTCCGCGGAGCCAGCAGGACGTCCTCCTGTCACCGCAGAAAATGTCTTTTTTTTTTTAAATTCTTAAATTCTTTATTTTCTTGTGGTCGCGGCTGTTTTTCCCGCCTCCACCGGTACCGCCGGTGGGTTTTTTTTTTTTCTTTTCTTTTTCTCAAACTCAGGGAAAATTTTCCCTCAGTTTCTGTCTTAATTTTTTTAGGCCTGTAGGTCTCTCCATCATGGAGCCTTCTTCTCCTAAGAAGTGCCTTAACTTTGGAAATACAGTTTTCTTTTTAGACTCCAACAACTGGTGTCTATCCTGTTTGGGTCCTGACCCTTTCCCTCCGGAGCCATTAGGCTACAATTTTATGAAAGACTTTTTCCATTTCGAGTTTCCCTCGATACCGAGTTCCCTTCCAGTGTCAGGGCACCGACCAATTCATCTCTACAGGATCAGGTAACCCACAAACAGTCTGTTAAGACTAGTCAATCCTTGAGTGGTAGGTCTCATGCCAAGCATGATGACGGCTCCGGCCTTGCCCTCAAGACCCTATTGGCTTCACAACCCCGGCGGGAGTCTTCGGTCTCCAAAGCCTTTCAGGGGTTTCAGGTTGTTCCTGGGGCTCACCCCTCACAGAACATACCTGAGCCATGCTCGGTGGTGGCATCCGCTTCGAGCGGTACCGATACCCCGGCATCGGCACCGGTGTTGAGTGATCCACTCTTCGCCAGGGATCGTCATCTGGCGTCCTCGGTACCTTCGGGACCGATCGATACGTCCCAGATTGACTTTCCAGTATCGACAGCATCGCCGACAGCATCGCCGATATCAGTACCCTCCAGACATGCATCGATAGACTCGCTCCCTTTGATGCTGAGTCTGGAATCGATATCTAGTCTAGAAGACTGGGTACCGACGCGTCTCGGAACCGACGCTTATCGATTCCGGATGCGCAGTACCGAAGATACTCACCAGGGGTTTTTAGTTGCTCGGTACCGCTTGAGCAGCCTCAGATGACTGTTTCGATGGCGTTATCGCCTCCGATTCTGGCACAGCTACCGGTATCGGTATTGATGTCGATTCCTGCAGTGACATCGGGACCAGCCACTTCCATGCTTTTTTCAACAGGATCGCTCCTTTCTATACCTAGTTTAGAGTAGATACCTGGCATGGACGATGCAGTTCTGCCTGTCTCAAATCGTGACTGCCAGTACCAGTATCCATCTAGTGCGGCTCTTTTTCTGCACCGGACCAGTACATCCTCTGGTGCTCAGGCTGCTGCTTCAACTTTAGCCTATCCAGGGATGGTTCCCATTGGAGATCCTTCTTTTCAGAAATTTCTCCTTGACATGGCAACATTCCTTGCTATTCCTATACCTGGCTGTGATCCTACTCAAGGCTCTCCTGCAGAAAAGGAAAATATAATGCTTCCTTTACATCATGCTTTGCAGGATCTTCTTCTGAGAATATGGGAAACACCTTTAATTTATTTATTTTTATTTATTTAACAATTATTTCTATACCGCTCTTTCACAAGTATCAAGTGCGGTTTACAATGAACAGTATTTTATATGGTATGGATAGTATCATACCAAGTCATTTTACATAGAACAGATGAACTAGGTACAGATAACAGTATAAAGTTTAAACAGTAAATTATTAAACTATTATAACATATATACATAGTAAATATATACAAATTGTATCATATGTCACGTCTGGTTGTATACTTTATATAAGCTTCAGACACGTGGATATATGTTGTTTGAATTGTAGTAGTTAACCTGCGTCTCTTTGTGTCGTCTGACCAGTCTCTGATCCTTGGTTGTAATGTAAAGAGAATAAATGGGTTTTCAGTTTTTTCTAAATTCCTTTATGTCTGATAGTGAGCAAATGTTGTCAGGAAGGTTGTTCCAGAGGATAGGAGCTGAGTGTGAGAATGCTCTCATGTTGGTTTGTTTTTTTGCTTTTGTGTAGTCTTTTGGTACTGCTATAGTGTTAGTGTTTCTACTTCTTTGTGATCTTTTATCTATTTCTATCTTGATGAGTGTATTGAGTATAGTTGGCGCTAAGTTATTTATTAGTTTAAATGTTGTAAGTAATATCTTATATTTTATTCTGCTGTGGATAGGTAGCCAATGGAGTTCGGCTAATGTCGGTGTGATATGTTCAATTGAGCTTATATTCATTATTATCCTTGCTGCAATGTTCTGAGTTAGTTGTAATTTTTTAATATTTTGCTTTGTGATGCCATTTAAGGGTTCCCTTACCTTCTACAGCAACTGATGTTCTGTATCAGGTGCCCCCCTCTCCAGGGTTTCAAAAGACTCAACTTCCCCATCATTCCATTGTAGTGGAATCAGCAATGAGGAAGGTAAAAAGCAAGAAGAAGCATTCTTCTTATCCGCCAGGTCGTGCATCTAGAGCACTTGATGCCTTTGGACGTCAAACCTTCCAAACATCTATGCTGGCAACAAGGATTATCTCTTATATTTTTTATATGAGTCTATCTCTCCAGGAGGTCACAAGGAAATTCTCTTTTGACTCCTTTTTTTATCAGAGCCCAGGGCTGCAGACTATTCCTTACTTCTTAGTCCTAGCCAAAATATCTCTTGGTTTCTTTCTCGTGCTTCTCTAGACTCTTTTGAGTCTGTTAGCAGGATGTCTGCTATAGCCATAGGAGCACGACGTAAAGCCTGGCTCAAGGCTTCAGACTTGAACAGATGGGCACAACAAAGACTGGGTAATTCTCCTTGTACTGGAGAAAATCTCTTCAATAGGGAGGCTTTACGTCAGGTTGCTCATTGCTCCACTGACTTCCCTGTTTCTGGGGGCCATCCTAAGCCTTCTCCTTCCCCAGTCGGTAGGAAATGTCCTACCAAACCTTCTTTCCCTAGGAAAAGAAGGTTTCACTCTTCTCCTGCCCATCATCCAGATGTTCCCAAGCAGGGGACACCTCGCCCTGGTCTGAAGAATCCAAACTTTAGCCAGGCTAAACAAACCCAGCAACCATAGGTTCCCCCTGAATGAGTGGTACCATATCACTGCAGAGCTTCTCTAGCCTTTCATTCCTGTGTAGAGTTTTTTTCCCTTGAATTCCCTTCTTTCTCTGGGCAGCTCATCAGACAGGGACAGGGATTTCTCCTCTCCTTTGTCTGTTCTCTCTGTTTTACTCAGGGAGATTCTCTCTGCTGTCTCATTCAGCAGCTGCCCATGCAGGAGTTCCAGTGATTAGACTACTGGTACTTTTCTACAAGTTTCCAGTCCGTCTTCCACTACTCGCTGTCTGGCCTTAATAGTGATTCCAAGATAGCTGAAAGCACTATCTTGGATAATCCTAATCACTTCAGGCTTATCATACTATCTTCTTTTCTTGCCATCTCCACTTTATTTATTTATTTATTTTATTTATATTTATTTTATTTTTATTTCTTATATACCGCGCTATTAAGATCAGTGCGGTTCACATTGGAACTGAACAGTGCAACAATGCATTAATATCACAATGTGCTTACATAGAACAAGGGAATAGTCAAGAATGGGAGAACAGGGGAAACTATTTACACGGTATATACAAAATATTTACATAAAGCTATATACACTAGTACTTAAGATCTATGGGTGGGCATAGCTAGGTCAGGTGGGAGCATGGATAAAACTAAAGGGGGAGGAGCGCCTAACCATTCTCATGTTGGGTTAGGGCGTTGGGATAGTTAAGGTGTGGGGTGAGTGCGTACGACTTGTGTTTTTCGGGACTGGTTTCAGGATAGTGAATTAGAAAAAGATGGTGTTTTATTGCTTTTCTGAAGGAGGTGAGGCTAGATATGGATCGAATACAAGTGGGAAGGTCATTCCAGGCTGTCGGAGCAGAGTTCCTTGGCTTTGGCAGCAGAGTTGACCTACAGCCAGTTTTCTTTCCTAATTCTCCTGCATAATGCTCTCTGCAATCTTCAGAGAAGCTTTCTACTATGGGCCCTTGCTAGAGAGCATGGGGTTTTGTCTCTGATGACTATTCTATATGGTTGGGAAAGGCTCTTCAGTCATTTTCCACGACTGTGAGGGTTCTCCACCCCCTATTATCTCCTATTATATTCAGGATATAAGCCTTTTCTGCGTGAATATCCAAAACGTTTGCCAATCCTGCAGGAATATGCTCTTTTTTTCCTTGCAGCTTGTCCTCATGGTATCCTACTCTTTATGGACAGCACATATTCTACTAGTAACGCATGATACCCCTTGTGCCCCTCCAGTGGGTCAACTTGGTATCTCCTCCTATGCGTTTTCTGACCATTTACCATGTCAGAGTTCTACAAGACTCAGGACTTGCTGCTTACAGACTGATAGTATCCTCTGTTTTTCACGCAACCATCCTGGTTATTCACTGGATAGCATTCCTACACTATCTTAACCAGGAGGAATAGATTCTCTATATATCTTCTCAAGTAGATTCTACCTTCTTGTTCTTAGATGAATCTTTGTCCTTCACATCTCTCATGTGAATGTTCTTATGGGCATATCTCTATCTGCTTAGTTGCAGACATGTATCCTCAGACATACATATTCATGTATGTATATATCTCTATATACTTCTGATACATATGTCTGTAAGCTGTGTGTGCATATGTTATGTCCCTATATATCTCCATATACTTATATATGTATATATGTATCTTTCGAGATGCTTCCTTATAAGTAGATATGTATTTACATACATATCTCCCTTACTGTCTATGCTATAAGGGTTTTTACCTTCCTAGAGCTTCCAGACAGTGGGCTTGCATATGTTCATACTGTCCCTCAGTATGTCGGGGGTATTATGCACACAACCACTACTGTGGTACTGACAGCTCCCACTTTACTCTAGGTCTCGCTATCCCTGAAGCACCATGCTTCAATATCTTTCCTATCTCTCACCAGCTAGGAAAGACAGCGTGGATCTTCAGTAGTTCTGAGGTTTTCAGCCCTTCACACATCTGTCCTCCTTGGGAATACGGGTTTTTCCCATACCCCTTCTTCCCTCCAGGACTGGGCTACTTGTCCAAATCGATCAGTCTTCCTCTTTTACTCCTAAATATTAATGACTCTGTAGCTAAAAGAGTTTCAGCTTTTTCCCATAAAGCTTTCCACTGAAGACCTGCCGTTTTCATACTACCCCAGTTGACACCTGGGTCACCTGCCAATTCCAGATTTGGACCTTCACCTTCCCCGCCGTGAGGTCACCTTGAGGATTCCTCTACTGAATCTCCAGTAGACTCCATCGCCCTCTCTACTTCCTACAATCCAGTAGGTAAGGTCCATATTGTGATTGCTCTTTCAATATTTTTAATGGTAACTATCATACATACCAAGGACTCTTCTCCTGTAGTCCTTAGGTTAGCTGTTTTTTTTCCTACAGCTCCTCTCTTTTCAACTCCTACCCACCATCCCTCATGGGATGCCAGAGATCCATGTGTGGGAAGTGCAGTTCCGTCCCAGGGACACATATTTTATGGGATCTCCCCCTGGCATCTACAGCTAGGGAGTCCCCATATGTGAAGACTCATTCCTGCTTGTTCCTGGAGATAGCACAGTTACTTACCTGTAACAGGTGATCTCTGGGAACAGCAGGAATAAGTCTTAACAACCCACCCACCTCCCCTAGGAGTTGTGTCTCTCTATCTTCCTTTCCTCTTTCTCTCCCTTTGTCTCAGCTATGAAACTCAACTGAGGAGAGACAGTTGGAAAGGCGGGAAAGCAGCACGCAGGCGCTGAGGGATGCTCCCAAAAGCTTTCTGATTGGATGCTGGGGAGCGTTCCCGCGCAGGCTCCGTCGGTACCGACGTACCCATATGTGAAAACTTATTCCTGCTGTTCCCAGAGATCACCTGTTACAGGTAAGTAACTGTGCTTTTTCAGAACTTGTCTTGCTTTGCTAACCTGTTTATCTGTTGCAGCAAGAACTAAAGGGTTTTGTGGAAATCCCCCCCCTTCATGCTGCTTCCTCCCTCTTCCCTCCCCGCCCCCCTCCCACATTGCAGTTGGATTCAAGTTTTTGTTGATTGTGTAAGGAACTGTTAGCAGTAAACTTAGCATATCATGCATCTGTTTAATGTCAAAGTCCTAAATTTCCTTTCAGAACCTGCTGAGGTCCCACCCTATTGTCTTACGCCTCCAGGTGCTCCATCTTAAAATTCAGGGTGAGCAGTCCTTTCGCAAATTCTTTTGAGATGTCATACAAATCCCAGATTGGGGTCTCTTTTTCAGCTTGGAACACATTGTCATTTATTGAAAACTGCACCCTGCAGTGACATGACATGACATAGTCTGCTGCAGTTTATCTGCAGCCAGACCTGCAAAACATGAGACTCCTCTGCCAAGGTCTTCAGGGAGTAAAATGCAAGGGGTAAAATTTAAGTCCAAAAGGAAAGGACCAAAATTACTTTATTTTCCTTGGACAAGCAGGAGGTAAGTCCTTACGTATGGATGACATCACTGACTGAGCCCTGCTCAGGAATGCTACCCAGTTTCTACTAGAAGCTTTTCGGAGGCTCCACCATACATGCATCCGCCTGCCTGCCATGGCATCATCTTCTTTTTCTGTGGAGCCTCTAGAACATGTTCCTGCACAGTCTGAAAATAAAGGGGTTTTTTTGTTCTTGTCCCTTTGGGGTGCCTTTTTCATCTTGTTTTCACCGCTTGTAGTCTATAGCATTGGCCCTGGGGCCTTTTGCTCTCATTTTTCAAGTTTTGTCCTTTTTTATTTTTCCCATGGCTAGCATCATCGAGCCATTCAACCTCCACTATGGCTGTGTTCCTGGACATGTCCCAGAAGCCAGCAAGCGGGTTTAAGAAGTGCACCAAGTATGCCTGGACCAACTCTGTCACAGACAAGACAGAACTGGTGCCTTCAATGCCTGGGCCCTGACTGCCAGCTTGCCTCTTGTAACCTATGCTTGCAAATGACAAGAAAGGGCCTGAAAGTTCAGGAGAAATAGTGGGAGTCCCTCTTTGGGCCGATGGATTCTGCATCTTCAACCCCAGCATCAACCTCTGTGTCTTCAGGCACTGCGCATGGACTCTGAGAGAGGGATCGGTGCCCTGAGTCTTCATGAAGTGTCTAGCAGTGGTGGCCGGTTACCTGTGGACTCTGAGGGTATTTATCTTCCCCTGCTTAGTCGACTGACTCATAAAGAGCTCCACCTTGGATGGGGTTCGGCAGTCAGCTTAGCTGACCATCCGGGTGCTTGAACAGTTGGGGTTTCTGGTCAGCTACCCCAGTCCCACCTCCAGCCCTCTTAACAGCTGAAATTCATAGGGGCCCTCCTTGACACTATTCTAGGCTTGGGTCTTTCTCCCAATGGATCACCTGCAGAGTTGGATCAACTTGAGCTGTGACACCCATCAAAGGTGATGGGTATCAACCGAGGGGATGCTGAGAGTGCTTAACCATATGGCCTCAACTGTGCATGTCTCACTCCCCTGGCTCATCTGTCGATTAGAGAAGCTCAATGGACTCTAAGCCTGCTGCAGAAACATGCTACTAGCTGTCTGTGGGACCAGGTGGCAGTTACTGGGCCTCTCGTACAGTCCCTGCACTGGTGGCTGGAGCCACAAAACTTGCTCAGAGGTCTCTTGTTTCAGACAGCACACACCTCCCTCCCCCCCCCCCCCCCACGGACACAGCCAACGGATGTGCCCAAGCAAGGCTGGGGGGTGCATTGGCCTGCATACACAGGGCCCATGGTCTGAGGAGGAGAGCCTGCACCAAATCCAATTTCTTGGAACTCTGGGCCATAGCAAATGTCCTCCATGCATTCCAGGTCCACTTGGCCAACCAGTTTGTACTGATCCAGATAGACAATTAGGCGATGGTTTATTACATCAACTAGCAGGGTGGCAAGGGGTTGTACCTCCTGTGCTGGGAGGTGGTCCGCTTGTGGGTTTGCCATTGCTCCAAGAATGGAGCTGAGGGCAACTTATCTACCCAGGGACTTCAACTCCTTGGCAAACCAGCTAAGCTGCATCCTTCAGCCACACTAGTGGACCCTCAACAAGACAGTTGTGGGGCAGATCTTCCTAGAATGGGATAGTCCCGCAATAGATCTCTTTGCCATCCTGCACAGCGCCCAGGTGGATCATTTCTGCTTCAGGGTCACAGAACCTGGCATTGGATGCCTTCTTTCTCCACAGGGGGGTGGGCCTGCTATATGCTTATCTGCCCATTCCATTTCGTTGTGAATACCTTACTGAAGCTGCAGGCCAACAGGGGCATGATGATTCTCATTGCCCTGTATTGGCCCTGGCAGCCATGTTTCCCCCTTCTGCTCCAGCTTTCTCAAGAGGGAGTCTCTGTGGCTGGGCTCTGCCCCAGATCTCATATCCCAGGAGCACAGAACCTTGCTGCATCCCAGCGTCTGGTCCTTGGCCCTCATGGCGTGGATGTTGAGCAGGTAGTTCTCTTGGAGCTCAACCTACCTGAGAATGTTAGAGGTTTTCCTAGCCTCCCACAAGACTTCTACATAATGGTCTTATGTGTTCAAGTGGAGGAGGTTCTCTTCCTGGTGCACAGACTGGGCTCTGGATCCCTTCTCTTGCTCTATGGACAGGCTGCTGGAGTACCTCCTGCACCTCTCAGACTCCGGTCTCCAGTCTAATTCGGTCATAGCATACCTGAACACGATTAGAGCCTACCATCACAACTTGGAAGGGAAGCCCATCTCGGCTCAGCCCCTGGTAGTTACTTCATGTGGGGCTTACTCCTTTCTAAACCACCAATGGCTTGGGACCTTAATGTGGTTCTGGCATAGCTCTTGTCGGCTCTCTTTGAGCCACTTGCTTCCTACATTCTGAAGTTTGTGACCTGGAAGGTCTTGTTCCTGGTGGCAATCACTTTGGCATGCTATGTCAATGAGCTCCGGGCATTGGTGGCTCACCTGCCGTACATCAGGTTCCACCACATTAGGGTCTTGCACATGCATCTGCACTGCCTGCCGAAGGCAGTATCTATGTTCCACCTCAACCAGTTGGTGGTTCTGCCGACTTTTTTCCCAGGCTTCATGCCACTAGGGGGGAGGCGGCGCTGCACACGTTGGACTGCAAGCGTGCCCTGGCCTTCTACCTTAAGTGGACAAACGACACCGTAAATCCACCTAGCTGTTTATCTCTTTTGACCCTAGTAGGCTGGGGGCTGCTATCTCCAAACTCACTCTGTCGATTTGGCTAGCAGACTGCATCCCTTTCGCTTATGCCCAGGCAGGCCTGAGTCTTGATGTTCACATCATGACTCGCACTGTCCAGAGCCATAGCTGCGTCAGCCAGCTTGCACTCTGTGTCCATGGAGGAGATCTGCAGGGCTGTGCTTTGGTCTTCCATCCACACTTTCACTGCTTATTTTTAGCTGGATGGGGATTCTCGACACTACAGCAACTTCGGCCAACCCGTACTCTGGCATCTCTTTGGGAGTTAAGTTCCAACTCCTTCCCACCAGTCTTTCTGTCTGTCCGGGCTACCAAAAAATAGTGTGCTCTATGATGCTGTACACTGAAGATGCTGAATCAGTTGAGTCCCCTAGAGCAGTGGTCCCCAACCCAGTCCTATGGGGCCCACCGGCCAGTCAGGTTTTCAGGATATCCCTAATGACTATGCATGAGATATATATGCATTAGAGATATCCTGCCAACCTGACTGGTTTGTGGCCCTCCAGGGCTGGATTTGGAGACCCCTGCCTTACACCTCTGTCATTTAAGATTGTGAGTGGGCAAGGTACAGATGTCCTAGACATCGAAAGGGTATATAGAATGTGTCACATTCCTCCTCGATTCTCACCACCACCAAAAAGTTGTCTAATAGACAATTTTTTGGTGGTGGTGAGAAGTGAGGAGGACTGTGACAAATTCTATCTAACCTTTTTGATGTCTTGGACATCTGCACCTTGCCCACTCACAATCTTAAATGACGGAGATGTAAGGCAGGGGTCTCCAAATCCAGCCCTGGAGGGCCACAAACCAGTCAGGTTGGCAGGATATCTCTAATGCATATATATCTCATGCATAGTCATTATGGATATCCCGAAAACCTGACTGGCTGGTGGGCCCCATAGGACTGGGTTGGGGACCACTGCCCTAGAGGGACTACCCTTGCTGTTTCTCTTGTTCTCCAGTTTGGTTGTCCCTGTTGGGCTTTTGACCTCCTCCTGTTTTTGATAGTCTGTAGCTTGGGAATCCCATACGTGAGGACTAACTTCCTGCTTGTCCATGGAGAAAGTGTAATTACTCAGCTGTAGCAGGTGTTCTCCGTGGACAGCAGGAATAAGTTCCCACAACCTTCCCTCTTCCCCAAGGAGTTGTTTTTTGACTACTGCTTTCATACTCTATTGAGAAGATGGCGTCACAGCAGACGGGAAGGCAGGCATGCATGCACAGTGGAGCCTCCCAAAAGCTCCTAGTAGAAACTGGGGAGTGTTCCTGCGTGGAGCTCAGTTGGTGACGACATCCACATGTGAGGACTTATTCCTGCTATCCATGGAGGACACCTGCTACAGGTGAGTAACTACACTTTCCTTCTTTTGCAGGGATCATTGTTACTAGCTGCATACCCTGTTGTCACATTAAGTAAACACTGAAGTCTTAATACAACAAGGTCCAGGTCTATGTTTCTTATATGGCCTCACAACTGAGCCTTATATAGGATGTTAAGTGCATCTGTGTACTTTAAAAATCATATCACAATGTCCTGAGATCTGGAAACTGGCTTCCCTGACACTCTGTGTGCCCTCTCGATCTCTATTGATGCCACTTCAGTTTTGGCCAGATCTCCACCCAGCAAGTCCTGACATAGAGCCACACCATCACTTCCACGTTTTCTAGGCAATTCTGCTCAGGCACCCCCTTGAAATTGTAGATTATTCCTTCAACTATAATTTTCAATATCGTCCAGTTTATACAAGATACTCTCCTGGCTCTGCCTCTACTAACCATTCTCCCCCTAATGCCACTGTCATTTCAGCATGATCCTCCAGCTTGGCCTTAGTTTCCTCAACCCGCTTTCCAAGGTCATGGAGGTCCCCATGTTTTTTCCAAAACAGAAGATCTGCACCATGTGGGAAGATGTATAACTTGCTGAAATCCGCAAAGCGTTGTAACTTTTATGCTCTGAATCGTCATTAGGTGCATTGTGCTCATGCAACCCTTCTGTATCTGAATATATCTTCCCATTTTTATAAAAAATATATATGTAACCCTTGCCAGGCTGTCCCCCTTGCAGTGGCTCTGCATGCTGCTTGGCAGAACAGGGGCACAACAAGAGAAATGCTGTCTTTTCAGTCTCTCCAGAGATGATTAAAATTCAGTCTCTCTACTCCAGAGATGATTAAAATTCCTGGAACAGGACCAGTATACACCTTTGACACCTTTTAACTCCACATGTTCCATTTTCCTTTCGCTCAGTAATAGTCCAGCCAGAATTTATGATCTGAACCAAAGGGTTTACTTAAATAAAGTTTAAGGGTCACTGACTAAAAACAAAAATACAGATGATGTTGGCAGAAATAAATATATAATACAAGCAATTAAAATCCTTTCTTTATGGTTATTCCCTGGATGGAAAACCACCTTCTGCATTATATTCTTTCGGTGTATCTTTGAGCTCGTAGCTGCCATAGGTGCTATCCCCAGTATAGCACTTTGTTAGCTCCTTGCTCTAGTTTCACTGTTAGGGGATGACCCAGAGAGCACCCCTGTTTCTTCTTTTGTACCAGTGGCTCCCAGATGTTGTATTGCTTTACTTTCTCCTTATTCTGGTATCTATTTATTTATTTGAGGTTTTTTTTATACTGTGCTTTTTAAAATCAGCTCTGTTTACAGTTAAAACAAATTTGTACAGTGTAGGCTTGATTTGACTCTTCTCTTGAGCCTGGGAGTGTTTGCACAGACACAGTGGGTATGGGTGCAAGGCCTAGGCAGCATGTATCTCTCTCCAACCATACTGTTCCTTTCCAATGCAGTATCCAACCAGGTATGTCTTCCTTGATGGTATGATGGCTAGACCACACTAAGACAGATGGTTTGTCTTTTGGTGTGATTTTTATAGTGGTTGAATTTTCCTTCCAGAGGAATCTTCTTCCAGTATGTCGTCACTATGGAAAGAGTAATCTCTCCTGTTCTGTAACATTACTAGAACAAATAAAGGTCACATTCTAATAATTTTGTTGGATCACTGGAGGTCTCTGCTGCCTAGAGGAGCAGAATCTAAGGTGTCTCTACATATAATGTATTCAAAGTTTCCCTTGTAGCGTTTCCTTGGGCCTTTGATTTGTTTCATTATACCCTCTGCATTTTGGCCGAGTGTGTGGGTTTTGTTTCTGGCTGTTTTGTTGTTTTCCGTGCTGTGTGCACAAAATATTGGGCCTCCAGCAGCCATTCAATATCTCTATTTTTGCTTTTACTGTCAGTGACCCTTAAACTTTATTTAAGAAACCCTTTGGTTCAGATCATAAATTCTGGCTGGACTCTGTTACTGAGAGAAAGGAAAATAGAACATGTGGTTAAAAGGTGTCAAAGGCCTCCCAGTGTATACTGATCCTGTTTTAGGCATTCTAATCATCCCTGGAATAGAGACTGAAAAGACAGCATTTCTCTTGATGTGCCCCTGTTCTGCCAATACAGCATGCAAAGCCACTGCAAAGGGGGCAACCTGGCAAGGGTTACATATACATTTTTTATAAAATGGGAAGATTATATTTAAATGGTCATTGCCCTATCTTCTTCTGGTCTTACTCTATCCTCCTTTTCAGCCCTTGCAATCCCTTGGTCAGATCATCATTGCATCTTCTTTTCTACTTCTTTCTCAGTCACAGCTGCTAATTTTGCTAATCCCCAGCTAGCCCATCGTTTGCGCCATCATATCACTCCGGCAACTGCTTGCATTTCCTCCTGCACAAACCCTGTTTCCTTCTGATTTTGCTTCTAAGTCTCCTAGTGCTCAGGTTTGCATCTGGAATTCTGTGCTTGCTGCCTCTCTTGATATCTTGGCCCCTCGCCGCACCTTCTCTATTTCAACAAAACTTGCTCATTCCCCTTGGCTTATTTTTATTGCGCTCTCAGCTTCGTTGAGTTGAGCGGTTGTGGCTTAAGAATCCCTCTTCAGATTCACGTGCTTGTTTTAAACAGGCATATTCCTTCTATCTTTCATCTGTCTATTCTGCAAAACGTTCTTATTATACATCCCTCATTTCTACAGCCTCCAATTCTTCAGGCAGCTTTATTCCATCCTTCATAATCTTTCAATTGAAAGCAAGTTCTGGGATGAGGGTGATGGGGGATAGATTCAGCAGTGATATGCGGAAATATTTCTTTACGGAAAGAGTGGTGGATCCGTGGAATAGTCTCCCAGTGGGGGTGGTAAAGATGAGGACAGTAACTGAATTCAAAAAAGCATGGGACAAACACAGAGGATCTCTAAAGGAAAAAAGTGGACTGTTGTTGATATGGAAGGACAGACTAGATAAGCCATGTGGTCTTTTTCTGTCATCATATTTCTGTTTCATACTCTTATCTGCTCCTACCACTCAGCCTGTCCATCTGACTACATCACTGGATCCTTCGCTCCTTGCTGTCTTTTTCTGTGATAAAGTTCTTTTATTTTAATATTTATCAATTTTATTACAACAATCCAGAAAAATGTTATAATTGTGTTGGGTGATTACCCTTAGAATTTCTTTTTTCTTGGGTCTATATTGGGGGATTATTGTGGTCTGTACCAGTTGTTTGTTTATATTGCTGTAAGGCTGTCTTGGCGGCTTTTATCTTTTTTGTTCTTTATTGTACATCTAATTCTCTTAAGAATTTTTTTTTCGTGATAAAGTTCTTGACTTGTGTTCTACTTTCCTTAACCCACCTCCCCCTTTGCCCCCATCTCCTCCCTTCCCGTAATCTATTCCCCTTACTGACATTTCTTGTTCAACATCCTCTCCCTCTCATCAGACTCGAGATCTTATTTGGTCTTCTTTTCAATCCATTTCAGCAACAGAGCTAGTTAAGTCCCTCTCGAGCTCCAGGAAGACTACGTATTTGCTAGATCCCATTCCCTCCAGCTGGTTATCTGAATCATCTCTTGACTTACTGCCTCTTGTTCGAACAATTTTTAATTCTAGTTTATCTACTGGGATATTTCCTACTCTATGGAAGTCAGCCATTATTCGTCCACTACTTAAGCAGTCTTCATTAGATTCTTCTATTCCATCACACTGGCGTCCAGTTTCAAATCTCCCATTTCTAGCAAAATTGCTGGGTTATGTGGTCCCTTCTGGAGGCTCCGTACAGGATGCGGGTGGCAGCGTTCATTGCTAATTGCAGGGGGTTCAGAGTGTTCTTGGGGAGACCCTGCAGAATAGCGTTGGCATAGTCGAAGTGGGGGGTTACCAATGCTTGAAAAATCGTCCGGAAATTGTCTGATATTGTTCTTCTTTACCATACATCCCCAGTTGCAATTGATCTCTCACCACTTAATGAATGTCTTACCCACATTGCCATTTGGATCTCTAATAACTTTCTTCATCTGAACCCATCCAAGTTTAAGGCCATGTGGGTCTCCCTAAGTACCCACTGTCCAATCGGTGCCCCTCAGTTAAATTCCACTATTATTCCCTTAGTTTCCTCATTCCGCTATTTGGATGTCACTTTGGATTCTTTACTGTCCTTTCATGAGCATGTATCCATTCTTGTCCGTCAGTCTTTTTGTGCACTTCGTCAGATCCGAGCAGTCCAATTATTATTAACATCACCTTCACTTACTGGCATTCGTGATGAGTAGGCTGGACTATTGTAATGTTGCTCTTGCTGATCTACCCCTTTATCAACTTCAGCATTTACAATTACTGCAAAATACAGCAGTTCGCCTCATTACCCATACTAGGCGTTCTGATCATATTACCCCTCTGCTGATACGTCTTCATTGGTTACCCATCCATTACAGGATTCAATATAAGTTTTTAATTTTGACACACAAAGCTCTCTCTACCTCAATTCCTCAATATTTACTAAATCTCTTATCTATTCACATCCCATGCCGACAACTTTGTTCATGCAAATCAGCTAGTTCTCCCATCCCCTTCTCAGGCTCATCTAGAGCTAATGCATCATGCCGCATTTTTCTTCCTCAGTCCTTCACTCTGGAATGCTTTGCCATCCTCGCTTCGCCTTGAAGCTTCCTACTAGAAATTTAAAACACTACTCAAAACACACTTATTTCAACAGGCTTATAACATTCCTGGTTTAATCCTCATTAGTTTCTTTCCCTCCTGTTTTCTTTCCTTCTCTGTTGGCTATCTTTTTGCCTCTTATAGCTTTCCTATCACATAAATGGCGTTCTTTTCATGTTTTCTACAATACGGTTGTTTTATTGTAAACCACTCTGATGCCTTGGCCTGGGTGGTATGTCAAATGAAAAATTAAAGATAAAGATATTCAGATAGGAGGCAATAAAAAGGGCAAAAGATACATATGTAAGGAAAGTAAATAAAAAGAAGAGGAAAAGGAAACCTATTTGGTTCTCTAAAGAAGTGGCTGCACAAATAAAGGCAAAACAGCTTTAACAAAATTCAGACGTTCACAAATAGAGGAGCACAGAAAAGAATACAGGATCAAACTAAAAGAGAAATAAGGATAGCAAAATCAAAATCTGAGATCTTTGGGTGATCAGAGAACTACATCCATCCAAGGGCATGCAATGTATGTGATATACCTAGATTTCAGCAAAGCCTTTGATACTGTTCCTCATAGGAGGCTTATCAGTAAACTAGCTTGGGAATGGGTCCCAAGGTGGTGAACTGGATCAGGATAAGTTACGAAAGAAATATCTGTTCAAATGAGCAAAAGAGAGTATTAGATATCTTGGCATTTTCATTAATAATAAGATAGAAGCATTATATAAACTGAATTACCATAGACGATTTAGAAAGGTGGAGAGCTGGCTGGATGGATGGGGGGGCGGGGATATTTGTCATGGTTTGGACGGATTGCTACTATAAAGATGATGCTCTTACCAAGATTTCTATTTCTCTTCCAGACGTTACCAATTAAAATACCACCTAATCCGTTAAAAAAAAAGGTTACAAAGAATTATTAATAGTTTTATATGGAAAAATAGAAGGGGGAGAGTAGCAATGGATATAATGCAAAGAACTAAAGGAGAGGGAGGGTTAGGTGTGCCTAACTTTAGGAAATATTACGAGGCAGCACAATTAAAAACGATTTATGAGTGGCATTTAGGAACACAGAAACATTGGGTCCAAATGGAGGAAGTTTTATTAAGGGGAGAAAGTCTAATCAAAGTAGTCTGGAGAGGAAGACTTAATTTAGAAAATAAAAATCAAAATCCTCTAATAGTGCATAGTTTACAAGTTTGGAAACAAAATAGAAAACGATTAATACAAAATAAGAGGTACTCAGTGTATGACTCTAGAAGCCTGTTTCGAAAGCGGACAAAGACCAGAGATGGGCATTTTGAATAGATGGCATAAGGCGGGGTTAAAATACATCTCACAAATAGTGAATAAAGAGGGCATTTTTGAATTTGAAAATATTAAGGATCTATATAGATTAGGAGATAGAGATTATTATGCTTATCTACAAGTGAGTCACTTTTTGAAACAATTGAAGGTGTGGCATGATCTCTGGGAAAATAGGGGGTGGTTTGAAGCATTGTGTTTAGGAAATTTGGGGCAGAAAGGAGTTTTGTCCAAAATGTATAAAGGCATAATGGAGGGGGGTGGGAATAACAAATTGAGATGCATGATAAAATTGGAAGAAGATTTGGAGATAAGATAGTCTGAGGAGGAATGGGATAAGACAATACGAACAGTGGCAAGTATATCCGTAGCCACAAGGGTAAAAGAGAATGCTTATAAATTGTTGTTCAGATGGTATTGGACTCCAGTATGTAAAAAAAAAAAAAAGAGCTGGAAGGGGGATTAATGATCATTGTTGGCGGGGATGCAATGAGAAAGGGAATTGGTTGCATATGTGGTGGAATTGTAAGTGGATACAAGCCTTTTGGATTGAGATTTTGGAGTTGATATATAACATGACAGGATATTGAATACAAAGAAAGCCAGAGATTTGCTTACTACATCAATTAGATGTGGACATTCCAAAGACAGTTAGTGGAGTGATACATCACTGTATAGTAGCTGCTAGAAATGAAATAGCACAACATTGACAGGGGAAATCCATGCCACATAAGGCAGGATTTGTGAAAAGAGTGGCAGAGATGTGTTTGATGCATAGATTGACGGAGATGAGGCGGGGGACAGGTGAGAAAGTTGTGGAACAATGGAAGAGTGTGTGTAAGTGGTTGGAAAAATGGAAGGAAGAATGAGTGGGAGTGCTAGAGAAAATATGAGAGGAGTTTTATACAAAATTTAAATAAAATTTTACTGGAAGGATAAATTGGTGAAAGGAGAGAGGATATTCAATAATGGATGAGGATGGATGAGCGGGGCAGGGTGGGAGAGGGTGGTTAGAAAGGGAATGAGTATTTAGAGTAATATTGTATGAATTAATAAATAGAATATATAATTGTTAATAAATACAAATGTTGTGGTCAGTTTGATACATAAATGTTATGTATAGTTTCATACATGTTAAGTGATGTTTGTAATGATACTAAATACTTAATAAAATGATCAAATGGAAAAGAAATTGGTTGACTGACAAATGGTAAATGGAACTCACTCGGATGAAAGAAAGGTGATTAGTAGTGTGCCCCAGGGTTTGGTTCTGTATTTGTGAGTGATATTGCTGAAGGACTGAATGGAAAAATCTGTCTCTTGCAGATGACATGAAAATTTGCAACAGAATGGACTCCCCTGAGAGAGTAGATAACATGAGGAAAGATCTACAAAAACTGGAAGAATGGTCTAATGTTTGGCAGTTAAGATTAATGTGAAGAAATGCAATGTCATGCACTTAGGATGCAGAAATCCAATGGAATTGTATGTGATGGGGGGCAAGAGGTTTGTATGCATGGACCAGGAGAAGTACCTTGGTGATTTTCTGAGGATCTCAAGGTGGCAAAATAGTGTGACAAGGCAGCGGCAAAAGCCGGAAGGATGCTGGCTTGCATATAGAGAAGAATTACCAGCAGAATGGAAGAGGTACTAATGCCACTATACAAGGTGCTGATGAGGCCTCACTTGGAATATTGTGTTCAGTCTTGGAGACCATATCTCGCAAAGGATATAGAAAGACTGGAAACGGTTCAGAGGAAGGCAACCAAAATGATTTGGCGCCTGCGTCAGAAGACGTATGAGAAGACTTGAAGACCTAAATATGTACACTCTGGAGTTGAGGAGGGATGGGGAGATATGATTCAGACCTTCAAATACTTAGAATATTAATGAACAAACAAACCTCTTTCAAAATTGGGAAAGCTTTAAAACTAGAGGGCATAACATGAAGCTGCAAGGGGGTAAACTGAAAAGCAATGTCAGGAAATACTTTTTCGCTGAAAGGGTGCTGGATGTTTGGAATGTCCTCCTGATGGAAGTGGTGGGGGCAAATATGCCATTTTGAATTCTGTCACCATGGGACAGAGACATTGGATCCCTTTATAGCAACAGGATAAAATCAAAATAAACATAACTATCTCTTATATCTCAACAAATAGGAGTGACCTACATGGAGCGGTGAGTACACCCCATAAACAAAGGCTTGGGGAGAGGTGACCTGCATGGAACAGGAGGTGCACCTACTCTTGCCGGGCAGACTAGATGGCCCTACTGGTTTTTATCTGCTGTCATATACTACAGTATGTTACTATGAATGGGTTATGGTTGCTCTAATGGTTCTAGTTTATCTGCTTTGTCCATTGGACATCCGCAGTGCCTGCATTTGGTGCAGTTTTCAGACAAACCAAATGGATAATTTAGATACATTTTGGATGAGCTTACTGAATGTTCTCTCACTAAAGAATAAAACAACATTAATGACATTTATTACTCATAAATTTTGATTTGTTTGCGTTGACAGAAACTTGATTGCAGGAGGGTGAAATGCAGTATTTGGTTGAGTCTTGCCCACCATCTTATTCCTGCTTTGCCTGTTTTTGCTCATTTTGTCGCAGTGGGGGTTAGCCTGTTATGTGTCCAATTCTCTGTTTCTAGGATTGAACTGGAGTTTGTTGCTTCATTTGAGACACTTTCGTTGGAGCTGCTTTTAGGAATTCGACTCATACTGTGGGTCACTGTTTGGATTGTGGGGGTTTTTTTAAATGTGTTTTTTCATCTAGTTTCATGGACCGATCATTTTTAATTAGTGTTCCATTCTAATTTTGTCCTTAGTGTCTGCTCCTGTTACTAGGAGCAGATCACATAGGAATCCGAGAGGTTTTGATGCTGAGCAGTTTTGGAGCAGTGGAGCTGTCCCGAAGTTGTCTAATTCAGCTCAGGTTTTGGATGAGAGAACTGCTACGTTAGATTTGGATCTGATGTCAGTGTTGGATGAAACTGCACCTATTAAGCAGATATCCTGTGGAAAGAGGCTTTCTCATCCTTGGTATATGCCCTATATTCGGCTGCAAAAAAGGGGTCTTCATAGGGCGGAATGTGTTTGGCGGAAGGTTCCTAAGCATACAGCCAGGGACAGCTGTAAGACTTTGCACAGTTAGTTTAGAGAGCTGGTTCGAAAGGCTGTAAACAAGGTTAAAGATTCTTGTTTAATTGCTGAGACTAGTTCTCATTGTCAACAAGTTTGTGGGCTTGTTTTTTTTTGTTTTTGTTTTTTTTGTGCTCTATCTCAATTGACAAAAGGCTTTCACTTGCCTCCAACATAATTCACATCAGATCAATATGTCCTCTTTCTGAAGTCTAAAACCTTGAATCTGCCTGATGGACTGAAGTCGACCCTCCCCCCCCCTTCCCAGTGTGGACAGTTCATAATCTCCAGGGGAGGCCCTGGTTCACTTACTGATTTCTCTTAGGACAAGCAGGATGAGTCAGCCACACTTGGTGATGTCATCCGAAGGCATCGAGATAGAAGTACTCTCCATAGCTCAGAAGAGCAAAAGCCCTTCTTAGCATGAGCCAACTAGCCCTACCCCCCAGCCTGCCCCTGGCTAGCCAGTCTATTCTGTCCACCCAGCCATGTGGACAGATTTATTTACTCTCTTCTTTCTATCACCTTATCCATTATAACGCATGATTTAAAAAATCTCCTAGTTTCCTTTTCTTACCTACTTTCAGATTCAAGAAGCCTTCCCGACCATCCCTGTCACAATTGACCAATGCTCCCTCTGTATCCGGCCATGGGCTCAACCCTGGCACTGCAAAGGACAGCAGCCCCCCTCCTTGAGGACCACTGTTGGGGCAGAGACTCCTCCATGAGGGTTATCAAGAGGATATAGCGGCAGACATCCTTGAAGAGCGATCCCCCACAGGCACAGAACAAGCCACGCACGGGATGAGCCCTGCAGGGGCAAGGAGCAAGCTGGGCATGGGATGTGCCAATATAGGCCTCCATCCCCCACCCAGCTCCAGCAGAACCCCTGGGGCTGACAGCCTGACCGGCCATAGAAGGCCTCTAGCTGCTGGCAGGGACCTGCACCGATCTGGAAAATGATATAACAAAAATTTGCCTGCCTCAGATTGCTTCACTGACACTGCCTGGGATGGAACCGGAGCAACTCGATCCCTCTGTACAGACTCGCGCAGCCATGCACATCAGACTTCATTCTCGACACCGGAACTTCCCACTGGGCACACTTTTTTTCATGCGCTATCTCAATTGACGAAATGCTTTCACTTGCCTCCAACAAAATTCACATCGGATCAATATTCTCTTTCTGCAGTCTAAAACCTTGAATCTGCCTGATAGGCTGAAGTCATTCCCCCCCCCCCCCCCCACCAATGTGGACATTTCATAATCTCCAGGTGAAGCCCTGGTTCGGTTACTGATGTGTCCTCGGTTAATGTATGTGGGGGACTTGTTGGAGCAATTTCTTCCAGTTTCTGAGTTGGGAGTATCTTAGATTCTTTCAACTATACAGGCTGGGAGGCTTCCTCCCCAGGTGTTTCCTAGCTGGCTGTGGAAGAAGGTTGCACCTTATTTGTTACCTCAGATTGTGAACTTGGTAAATATTAGCTTGACTGAGGGAGTTCTTCCCAACTTGTGGAAAGTTAGTTATATTCATCCTCTTAAGAAGTTAGATTGAAACCCATTGTTTGTTTTCCAACTATTGACCCATTTTGAATCTTAATTTTCTGGCAAAAATTGTGGAAAAAGTGTTTTTTCAACAGTTGTCAGTGTTTTTAGAAGCCAGCAATGTTTGGTGTGTTTGGGTTGTTTTTTTTTTTTTTCAATACAGTCGGGGTTCCGCCATAGTTATAACACAGAGACAGCTCTACTATCTATGTTTGGATGAAATTTATAGTATCTGGGAGCGTGGTTAGGATGTGTTGGTGATTCTGTTGGCAAAATCCAAGGGCTTTTACTTAATCCTCATCCTTGTTGATCTCTCTGCTGCTTTTGATACTGTTGACCACCACCTTCTCCTTGATAACTTGACCTCGCTTGGTTTTAAGGGCACTACTATCCTGGTTCTCTTTTTATTTCTTCCATCACACTTTCAGTGTTTGTGCTGGTGGATCCTCCTCTACTGTTATCCCTCTATCAGTTGATGTACCCCAAGAAGCGTACCCCAAGAAACTAGTAAAATATCCTAGAGGAAAAGTAATCCCTAAACCATTTAAGTGCCATATCTGTTATCCCAATGTCTTGCAACCTATGAAGCATAAAACCATGATAAATCAATCACATCATAGACATTACTTACTACTACTAATCATTGTTATAGTGCTACAAGGCATATGCAGCGCTGTACAGACACATTTAAAAGACGGTCCTTGCTCATCAGAATTTACAATCTATCTGTCTTGACCCCACTCCTTTTCTCTCTCTATAGTCAGTCTCTTGGGGGACTCTTCTCCTCCCATGGTTTCAGTATCATCTTTACACTGATGACTCACAGATCTACCTCTACAACTGAAATCTCTCTGGCAATCCAGGCCCGGATCTCTGCCTATCTGACATTACTGTCTGGATGTCTTACTGATGTTTGAAATTGAATATGGCCAAAACCAAGCTTTGTATTTTTCCCCTAAACCCATCTCCCCCTTTCCTCCTTTCTCAATCTTTGTGGAAAACATTCTACTACTCCCTGTTACCTCGGCTTGCAACCTTGGGGTCGTCTTTGACCTCTCCCTCTCCTTCTCCACACACATCCAACCAATAGCTAAAACCTGTTATTTCTTTCTCTATAACATCAGCATAATTCTTCCCTTCCTTTCTGAACACACTATTAAAACACTTATCCACTCTTTAGTCACCTCCCATCTAGACTATTGCAACCTCCTCCTTGCTGGTCTCCCTCTGAATCATTACTCTCCTCTCAATCTGTTCAAAACTGAGCTCTGCTGATAATTTTCTACCGATTTTCAATATGCTCATATTACCCTTCTTCTCAAGGTGCTTTACTGGCTCCTTATCTGTTTCTGTATCAGTTCAAACTTCTGCTGACCTACAAGTACACTCATTCTGCTGCTCCTCACTACCTTTACTCTTATCTCTCCCTACACCCCTCCTCGGGAACTCCGCTCTTCTGGCAGATCACTTCTACAGTATCTGTGCCCTTCTCTTCTACTGCCAACTCCAGACTTCAATCCGTTCACCTTGCTGCTGCTTATGCTTGGAACAAACTACCTGAGTCTGTACGTCAGGCTTCATCTCTGGCCCTTTTCAAATGCAGGCTGAAAACTCGCCTCTTTGAAGCCACTTTTGAATCCTGATCCACTTAGTCTCCTCTGTGCTTCCTTAATGTTTCCCTAGATGTATCCTTGTCTGCATATGTTGTGTTGTCTGTCTTGACTAGATTTTAAGTTCTGATGAGTAAGGACCATCTTTTACATGTGTCTGTACAGCACTGCATTTGCCTTGTAGTGTAGCAGCAGAGCGCAGACAAACCAATAATACCAGGAGTCTGTTCAGAAGGTCCAAATCATTTATTTGTGCACAAGTCTTAAGCAAAGTCAAATTCAAAATGGCTGAGCAATGTTCTCTGGCAATACAACAACTTTTATAGACTTTTGCTCCATTCTAGGTATAAGAAAACATTTCATTGGTCCCGGTACTCTCCCGTACCTCCCGTACCTCTTCTATTGGTCCCGGTACTGATATGATTATCCAATTATGTTCTTTGAGTGGGCTCAGCACCTGCTCACCCCCCTTCTAGTCCCAATTACAATGGCCAGTTCACCAACTTGTTACTTTCCTTCTTTCAAGGCCATTGAGCTAGTTTGTACGTGTAGGGAAGCAGGGCTCTGTAATTTCTCTGTCAGCAATTTTAAACATATTTTTCTGTATTTTTCCATCTGTTCTGCTTGTCTAAGCTAATTCAATACTTTTACTGAGTTCTAATTCTATAGCAGCATATTGGGGGATGTGTAATTCCTATGGGCCTCTCCACAGACTTCATTTACAGGTCAAGCTAGTTAGGCCTGCTTGCTTATGTCAGACACTGTGGATCACAGGCCTTCACCTGCCACAGTAGCACTATAAAAATGATTAGTAGTAGTAAGTAATGCCTATGACGTGATTGATTGATCTTGGTTTTATGCTTCATAGTGTAGCAGCAGATAAGCATGCAATAAATAAATCCAGGAGTCTTTTCAAGGATCCAAGCCAGTTTAATGTGCACATGGCTCAAGCAATAAGCAATTTCAAAATGGCTGAGCAATGGCTTCTAGTAAAACAACAACTTTTATAGCTTTCTTGTCCATTCTAAGCATAGGCAAACTTTTCATTGGTCCCAGTACCCCTCTCACCCATCTATTGGTCCCGGTACTGATATGGCTACCCAATCGGGACTCTGGTCTGGGCCCAGCACCTGGTTGCCCCCCTTCTAGTCCCAATTACAATGGTCAGTGTCTCCAACTTGTTACTTCTCTCCTCCAAGGTCGCTGAGCTTGTTAAAACATATGGGAAGCAGGGCACTGTAACCTTGCTTTTTGCAGAGTTAATTAATTCCATAGAAGCTGTGCTCTCTTATCAGTACCAATTAGAGCTGTTTTCTGTCTTTTATAAGTTTCGTTTCTGCTTAGCTATGTTCAGTTAAACTGAGTTAAGTTTCAATTCTATGGTGTCATCATTCAGGGGGGTTTTCATTCCTCTGGGCCTAACTACAGGCTTCAGTTACAGGTCAAGCTGCTCAGGCCTGTCTGCTTAGTTCAATTAGCATGGATCATAGGCCGTCGCCTACCACATTCCCCCCTTTGATTATTCTCACCCGCATGTTAATAAGGTGTGAGAATCAAATCACATAATACTAGGTAAAGGTATCACTCTGTGGTATAGGGTAGTAAGTTCACATAGCTAGCATCTTTGTAGCTGTCTTACGCTCTACAGTGTTATTAATAACTGAAGTTATCATTTGCAAGCAAAATGGCAAGAAACAAGGGAGCAACAGGCAGATAGTCAAAGTCCATAGTTTGGCAAGAGTGGGAAAAAGAACTAAAGGATTAGAAGGTTCGGTTGCATCTTTGTTGTGCTGTCGTAAAGCTTCTGATTTAGACAGACCAGCTGTCCATCCTTCGTAGTAGATTGTGGTCCAGTCCGAACAAAACACAAACTGTCAACAATGGGGTGGGCCAATACCCACTCACTAGTAGTATTATGTAAATCAGTCTGATTGTATAGGATAGAATAGTTCAGTTCTTGCGTCTCCCAGGGCCACTGATCTCCCATCTTAGTTCCTCCACAATAGAAACAGTCAGAAGTGTGGAGACTAGATGCTATTGCTCCAGTAAGTTCAAGAAACAAGTTCTGGTGGTGGTATGAGGAATTGCAACGGTGGCTTGCATAGCCTTGTAGAAAGTCAAGATCTAGAACAATTTTGGATTGGAGAGTATACCAATGCAAGTATAGGAAGAATGATAAAACAAGGTCTGAGTGACCTTCGGTCCAGTTCATGTTGTACTTATACAGGCTGCCCAGGGAGATAAGGCAAAAGTCATTTCAAAGCACTCCAAGGCTGCTGCCAAAATAAAGCAATAATAATAATTCATAATGGGCATAGTCTCTGGAAAATTGGTGGAACTGTCGACTTCCACAACAGATAACAGATGTAGGGTTGATTGTAGATCCTCAAGCTTCTGCCGTACGTAGACCTACCAGCTTTTTGGCAGGAGTAGGGCTGTAGATTCCAAAGTATCACTGTCCTCTGGGATGTCTCAATTTCTTAAAATATCATAGCATAGTCTCTTAGGCTATTATTGCTTCCTTAGAGCAGTTCACTCTTTAGGAGATCAAAACAGTCTTTTCAGAGTATTTAAACACAGTCTCTTAGAAGATTTCAATTTCTTAACACAACACAGTCTCTTTCTGATGATTGCAGGTTTTTTCAGATGCGAGGCTTACCTTCAGATAAACAAACAGTCTTGAAATAGTGCAGTTTCTGAGGGACCAATAAGTCTTAGGTCCGTGGTTGTTGTCGTAGGGTGAGGTGCAATGGAGTCTCAGGATGCTGTACAGTAGTCCAGTGATCAGGTTCAAGAGCAGCTGCTGGCTTCACTTGATTATGATGGGTCCAAGGTTCAAATTCTGCGACTTTTACTGCAGTTGGAGTTGTTGACAGGATGACGACATAGGGTCCCCTCCAATGCAGGGCTAACAGTATCTTTCTCCACTCTTTGATCCACACCGAGACTCCAGGCTTGAAAGGATGCAGGGGTGCAGGCAAATTGATGAGTAATCGATTTTGTACTCAGGTATGAAGACTCCTGCAAAACAGAACTTAAAACCAATAGTTCATGTCTAATAATTTCAGATCCTATCTGTCTCATATCTCCTTTTATTTCCTATACAATATGCAGGGGTTGCCCATACAGAATCTCAAAAAGGGAGACTCCTATAGACTTAGCAGGGGCTAAGTATATCCTAAGAAGGGCTATGGGAAGAACCTGGGGCCACTTCAGGTAAACCTCTTGGCAAAGTTTAGACAACTGAGATTTCAGGGTTCTATTCATACATTCTACTTTTCCTAAATTCTGAGATCTATAGGCAGTATGTATCTATTAATATCGATATCTTGGGCTATACTTAATGGACTTGCTTCCTAAGGTTATCCATCCTCATTCTTTGTACAGGGGCCCATATGCATGCAAGGTTGTAAGGGTATACTTGAAATCTGGGTACACATTTAGACAGGGCTCTTTTCCTATTGTTAGTGCTCTAGTGAGGACTATCAGTTCAGCTTTCTGTGGTGAAGTTTCTGGGGCCAGGGCTGAGGACTCAACTACCAAATCAGGGGTCACTACTGCATATCTAGCACAACAATGTCCATTGATGATGAAACTGCCTTCAGCCACAAAGAAAGTCTGTTCAGGGTTCTCCAGAGGGACATCAGTCAAATCCAGGTGGCTTGAGAATACAGTGTCCATAATTTCTAAACAGTCATGATCAGGGGATCAAGACCAACTGATAACAACATAGCAGGATTGAAAGCTTGACTGACCCTTCAGTTGTATCTGGGGTTTTCACACAACATACTCTAATATTTCAACATTCATAGATTTGTTAGCTAGTAATTTCCTTTGTATTTCATATTGGTTAGAACAGAGTGTGGTACAGTAACTTGAAGATCCTGTCTCAAAGGTATTTTTCTTTTATTTTTTGCTTACTAGGAAGGCTGTAGCTGTAACAGCTTCTCAAATAAGGTCCAAGAGATTGAGTCAACACTCCCAGAACATTTCCTTGCGACTCATGAACATAGAGACTGCAAGGTTTTCTGGACATCGGGTAGACCCAGAACTGGTGATAACATCAGAGGGTTTTCAAAGATCAAAAGACTGCATTCCTATTCAAGTCCCCATTCCAATGGAGACTTTTTCATTCCTTTGGTAGCTTGATACAATGTGATACAATGGTTTTGCTAGCAGCGCAAAAATTGGGGATCCATATACCACAGTACCCTGTGACACCCAAGAAGGCTCTCACTTGCCTCCTGGTGATTGGAGTAGGAATACTGCATACAGCTGCTTTGCGTTCTGGTAAGGGTTCCAGGCGTCGAATTCCGCTGGACAACTGGAATCCTAGGTATTTAACTTGTTTGACATAATTATGCTTTGGCTCTTGAGACTTTGTATCCAGCCTCATTAAAAAGGTGCAAGAGTTCACTGGTGGCTGGTGGACATTCACTTTCTGAGTTGGTGGTAATCTTGTCTAGGTGAGTTGGCCCTACCTCCTTGTAGTGGGGTCTTGGGCTAAGCGTATACAGAAAAAAACATCTTTTTAAGTCCAGAATGATGAAATGTATAGCTTCAGCAGAGATCAGCTCCAAGAGAATATAAGGATTTTGGTACCACTGGTTGTATAGTTTCAGCTGCATCATTCATTCTTTCTTAGATCCTGCACTGGGCGGTAATCACCTGTCCCAGGCTTCTTGACTGGCTTGAGGGTGACAATGGCAGGGGCTATGTTCTTCGCTAGGCCAGGTGGATTATCTTCTGCCCATCCTCCAGGTGGGGCTATGAGGTTGGTAAGTGTACAGCTTGTTGCTTTGGATGCAGGTGAATAGAACCACCATTCTTCTTCTTGGGGACAGTTAACACCATCAGGCCAGCAGATTTTGAGTTTCATTTTTCCCCCTTCAACAAAGGATATCTGTGCTTGAAGCTTTGCAAGCAGGTCTCGGCTCCAAAAATGGAATAGGGCATTCAGGCATATACAGGAACTGGTACATTATTATTATTATTTTTTTTTTTCTAGTTCACACATGTGGTTCTGCAGAAAAGGCTTTGCGAGAAAAACACAGGGGCTACTGGCTTTAGTATTCTGCTCCTGTATCCCCCATAAAAGTCCATATATTGGTCCCTATTTTTCAGACTGACTCCTGGGGACCCAGGGAAACTGGAGAGTCCGGTCTGGCCTAGTCTTCATCCATGCTGTAGCCCTCTCAGGCTGCCACTCACGCTATAGCTGCTCCACTCTCGTGCTGAAACACTGTGCTTGGTTTTATTCTGTCTATGATTCTACAATCAAGTACTCCCTCCTGGGGTGGAGTCAAGATACGGGCATTCACTTCTCTAATGTCCTTCTTTTTCTATAATGGGCGTACTCACACCCAGTTTTCACTTCCTCTGTTCCTTCAATTAGATAACCTCACATCATTCAACTAAAATATCATTCACTTTCTCTGTTACATTTATTTTCACAATTCACACACCCTCTGATTAACTTTCATTTAACCATTATGCCCGCAAATTCATCCAGTTCTTTGCAATTTCCGTTCATTAGTTCAATCAAGTCCTAAAACTTCTCAGTGTATAATGCAGGGTTTTTTTTTCAGTTCTAAACAAGTCTGGTCAGCTGACTTTCACTTCTAGTCCGGAGGGGGTGGACATTCCCCTGTTGCAGAGGTGGCTAGCAAACTACTTGGGAATCTGTAGGGAGAAGTCATCCCCCCTCCGCCCCCCCCCCTTGTTCCAGGCTCTGCCCGGGATGATGGCAGAGCTCAGGGAAATAAACAGGCAGGATTTTGGGAAACTACGGGGCCATGAAGTAACTCTGGAATCTGCATGGACTCTGACCCCCCTTCCTCCCCCCATGGTGACGTAGTTAACAACAGACAGAAGGCGGTCTGTCAGGCTGCATTTTCCTGTGACTAGGCATAATAATCTCATTCTAAATAAATACAATTTAGATAAATTCCTTCAAATATAAAACTATTTTTTTTGCAACATGTTATAAACAACAATCCCAACAGAGAGAACTATTACGTATGGCTTTCACTTCTAGTCCGGAGGGGGTGGACATTCCCCTGTTGCAGAGGTGGCTAGCAAACTACTTGGGAATCTGTAGGGAGAAGTCATCCCCCCTCCGCCCCCCCCCCCTTGTTCCAGGCTCTGCCCGGGATGATGGCAGAGCTCAGGGAAATAAACAGGCAGGATTTTGGGAAACTACGGGGCCATGAAGTAACTCTGGAATCTGCATGGACTCTGACCCCCCTTCCTCCCCCCATGGTGACGTAGTTAACAACAGACAGAAGGCGGTCTGTCAGGCTGCATTTTCCTGTGACTAGGCGTAATAATCTCATTCTAAATAATACAATTTAGATAAATTCCTTCAAATATAAAACTATTTTTTTGCAACATGTTATAAACAACAATCCCAACAGAGAGAACTATTACGTATGGCTGGAAGAAACTAGCTGCCAGCCGTAATCTGCACTTAAGGTGAATAACGTCTCTGCAAAAGATTACAGTTTAGGAAGGAGATATTCAAAAGACATTCCGGATACTTTTTTCAATAAAATACAGTACACCTTTCCCTTTTTTTTTAAATACAGAAAAGCTAACTGATTTGTTCATTAGTAACCAGCACAGAGGGGAAGCATGCATTCAAATGACTTATACTCATTCATAAAAAGATAAACTTTGTTTTTAAAACTTTTGGTTAAACAGAGCTAGTGAAACCAGAGAAAAAACTAATTATAAATTCATCACGCTTCGATTAAATGAAGAGACTTTTCAAATCGGCAGTCCCTTTTCATTCCTAGGAGAAATTTCCTGCAGTCTCCAGCTGTCTCTCCAGAACCTTTTTTTTTTTTTTTAAGGATATGTGGAAGCCACACCCCTCTGCTCGCGGGGAAACAATTGAACTGTGCTCATAAAAAGAGACTTCTCATTCACATGGACAGAGATGCCAGAAAAAAACAATTTAAATCAATGTTAAGTCGTGATCTAATTACTTTGTAGATCAAAGGAAAAACAAAAACAGTTCTTTATCATTTCCTATTTGAATCATAAAACACAGGGCAAAGCTAAGCCCACTAAAATATTATACCTATCTGACCGGAATAACTAATCTTACCCTACACACTATAACTGAACTAAACCCGTCACCTCCTGGATAGTTCTGCAAAGTAACAGCAATATAACAGGCTCAATTGACTTAGAAATGCAGACAGAGCAGAGAATATAACTAAAAACTGTTTGCGGAGCTCTGATGATTAATACAACCTTCAAAACTAAAATTCTGACTAAATATTCTTATTGAATGGTACACAATACATGACCACAGCAGGAGGAACATTACTATCAGAACAAAGTGAATAAAAACAGGTAGAAACAGGTATAATTGTCCTGATTAGTCCAGCAGCAGATCGTTGAAAAACATGCCTGCATAGGGTTAAACAGCACCAAACATTCTCCTGCACAGACACGCCCCCTGTCAGCTTTTTCACTGTGCTAAAACCAACTGGGTGAGACCAGCTTTTTGATTTCTAAAAATGACCGTAGGTGTTTTGGGTCTTCATTCTGCTCTATTAATACAATTTCTTAACCAGTGAACTGTCACAAAGTACTCAACATAATAATCTCACATTTATAACAGAAGGGAAACTCGTGGTTTCAACAGATAACAAAAATCAAATACACAGGACGGACAATACACCAAACGCTTCATCCGTTTCGCGACCTAGACGCAGTCACCCGACTAGGAACTGCGCTAGTCCAGAGTCCACTCTCGCTTGGTCCGTGCTGCCAGACCTCTCATTCACACTTCATTCACAATTCCCAATATCTCGAGATTACAAATTCCAAGTTCCTGTCTGTTCTGACTAGACTAAATCATGATTTTTTTTTTTAAACAGCTGTACCTCGCGAATACTCATGCAAGGATTTTCAAACAAAGACTTAAGTCTTACCAAACAAGAAGGACGATGGCTTCACCTCGCGCATACTCATGCAAGGTTAATAGGACCGTCCTTGAGAGGGGATCAGTGCTCTCATTACCAAATTCCAAATTCCAAGTTCCAAGTTCTCGAGATTACAAGTTACAAGTTTCAAACTGCAGTTCTAACTCATCTGTCTAGACAGGTTTTCAAAACTATACTTACCAGATCTGGTTCCCAAGCTTCTGAGTTGGATCCTGGACTCCCCCGGGTCGGAAGTGTTAGCCAGCTGGACTCAGTGCCTGCCGAGGCCAGGCAGAACTCCCTCCGATACAAGAGGATCGGTGGGCCCAGGGAGATTCCCCTGCGTCGGATTGGCATGGTTCCAACTGGACCAAACCTCAAGGCGAATTACGTGGATTTATTCACTTGAACACTATCCACCACTCGCACTTCTCGGCCAACGCACCAAGAATGTAGCAGCAGATAAGCATGCAATAAATAAATCCAGGAGTCTTTTCAAGGATCCAAGCCAGTTTAATGTGCACATGGCTCAAGCAATAAGCAATTTCAAAATGGCTGAGCAATGGCTTCTAGTAAAACAACAACTTTTATAGCTTTCTTGTCCATTCTAAGCATAGGCAAACTTTTCATTGGTCCCAGTACCCCTCTCACCCATCTATTGGTCCCGGTACTGATATGGCTACCCAATCGGGACTCTGGTCTGGGCCCAGCACCTGGTTGCCCCCCTTCTAGTCCCAATTACAATGGTCAGTGTCTCCAACTTGTTACTTCTCTCCTCCAAGGTCGCTGAGCTTGTTAAAACATATGGGAAGCAGGGCACTGTAACCTTGCTTTTTGCAGAGTTAATTAATTCCATAGAAGCTGTGCTCTCTTATCAGTACCAATTAGAGCTGTTTTCTGTCTTTTATAAGTTTCGTTTCTGCTTAGCTATGTTCAGTTAAACTGAGTTAAGTTTCAATTCTATGGTGTCATCATTCAGGGGGGTTTTCATTCCTCTGGGCCTAACTACAGGCTTCAGTTACAGGTCAAGCTGCTCAGGCCTGTCTGCTTAGTTCAATTAGCATGGATCATAGGCCGTCGCCTACCACAATAGGTTGCACGACATTAGGATAACAGATGTGGCATTTAAATGGTTTAGGGATTACTTTTCTTCTAGGATATTTTGTAGTTTCAATGAATGATGTTTACTTTACGTCAGTCCAGTCCCGGAATTTCTGGGATACAGGTTCTCTCTGCAGCTTGGAGACTGAATAATCACACAGTTGTGATGTCACCACTATAACCACCTTGGTGATCTCCTCCCATCTTCAGTTTATTCAGTCTCCAAGCAGCTTGAAGTTCTAAGAGCCTAGAGGTGGCTCTAAAGAGGAACAATTAAGGATTTTATTTCATTAAAGAAAATTTAAAAAGTTTTAAACAGTGTATAAAGAAGGATTTAGCAGTTTGAGTGCTATAGCTTTAAAACTAGCTCATGCCCTCCCTCTCTCTGGTGTGGGGGAGGAGTTTTTGCAGCTGCAGAGATCGCTGAGTTTGAAAGTTTATTTAAGCTCCCGATCCTACTGTTAGGAGAGGAGCGGTAAAGAAAAAAGTAAGGTGTTTGAGGAAACTTTACAGATCAAAGGTAAAGTTTGTCTATTTAAAATTTCTGTCACTGCGCAGCTACAGTTGAAGCGCAGTTTTAACTCCATTTAAGAAGCATCGCAGTTCCCGATCCTACAATTATTAGGAGAAGAGCGCTAAAGAAACAAGTAAGGAGCTAGAGAAAACTTTACAGGTGAAAGGTAAAGTTTATCTATTTGAAGTTTCTGTCTCTGCCCAGCTACATTTGAAGCGCTGGTTTAATTCTGTGTTAAAAAGCATTGCAGCGGCAGGAGGTAAGCTGCTGATTGATTTTTTCTTATTTTACTTCTGGGTTTTTAGCGAGCGGAATAAAGGCTCTTTTGTTAGACCCGGGGATGTAAAGAAGCATTTTTTGTACGTTTTAGTTTTAAAACGATACAGCTATAAAGGTTGATAAGCTGAGATCGTTTCAGTGACAGTTTAGAATTTAGAGCTCGAGCGTCAAGCGCATTTCACAACTGAGGCACTTTTAAAGTACCATAATAGAGAAAGCTTTATTTAAACTAATGATAATTTGTTTTTAATTTAAAAAAAGGAGGAAACTATTAATTTGTGATAAGATGCCTACAAAACCACAATGTTTGGTATGTGGTTCTAGGAAAGGAATATCTTTAGAATCAGGAATTTGCAAGCATTGTACTCAACAGAGTGCAGATCTACAGAATGCTGTAGACAACACTGCGGAGAGGGAGAGAAACATTTATCTTCAGAGAGAGATGTTGAGTCTCCTCCGCAGCTTTTGCCTGAACCTATTCCGGGTCCTTCTTCAAGACCAGATGTACCTATGACTCTTGCTGCAGATCTAACAAGTTTATCTTCAAGTATAGCAGCAGTAGTTTCAAAACAGTTTATTTCCCTTCTTCAAAAGACATTTGAAGATGATCATAAGCTCATTGACTTACCACTGGTTTCTAATTTGGGAGAGAAGCGTCTTGCTGCTTCTCTAAAGTTGGATGAAGCTATGCTTCCTGCTAAGAGATCTAGATTGGCAAAGAATTTTTCAATATCATCTCAGGAGGTTCATTCTGATCTTGATGATGATATTGAAGAAGAGCTGGAAGGAGAATTGGTGGATCAAGAAGATCAGTCCAGAATTGTAAGAGTTTTTCGTAGGGAAGAGTTACCTGCGTTAATTGAGGAAACTCTTAAAACTTTAAATATTTCATTGCCAGAGCAGATGGGGAATCTGGAATTGGAAGATCCATTGTTACAAGCGGTCAGGAAGACACAAAAGGCTTTTCTAGTACATAGAGTGGTAAAAGAAATGATACAGCAGGAGTGGAATGTTCCTGAGGCTGCATTAAGAGGATCTAGAATTATGGCTCGTTTATATCCTTTACAAGAGGAGGATTGTGAGTTATTTGTTCCACCTAAGATTGATGCAGCGGTTTCGGCAGTTACTAAAAGGACTACTATTCCAATAGAAAGCGGTGCAGCTTTAAGAAATAGTTATGATAGGAAAATAGACACACTCTTGAAACAAATATTTGATATAAATGCATTAACTGTTAAAGCATCAATTTGTGGAGCATGGGTAGCTAGAGCTTGTTTACGATGGTCACAAGGCTTACATTCAGACATGGAAGGAACCTCTTCGGAGGACGCATCTAAATTAGAGACGGGTGCAGCTTATTTAGCTGACATTCACTATGATCTTATCAGAGCATTGTCAAAAGGAATAGCCTCAGTGGTTGCAGCTAGAAGACATGTGTGGCTGCGAACCTGGGCGGCAGATACTACTTCAAAGGCAAGGCTTTCGAAACTACCTTTTAGGGGTAAACTCCTTTTTGGAGAGGATCTGGAAAAGTTGGTAAAGGATTTGGGAGACTGCAAAGGTGGCAAACTCCCTGAGGATAGGCAAAGGCTCGGTCGTCCGATTCAGACCTATAGAGGTCAGTATAGGGACTTTCAGCGTTTCCGTTCTCTTCGTTTCGGTCAAATGCAAAGAGGACGTCAGTATTATAGGTCTCAGGGATTTCAAAATTTTCGTGGCACAGGAAGGGGGTTCACAGCCTCTTCTTCCAATGTTAACCCAAGGAAAGCACAATGAGAAGGATTTCCCAGGCGGATTTTGTTCCTGTAGGTGGCAGACTACACAAATATTATCCCGCCTGGGCACAAATCACGTCAGATCAATGGGTCTTAGAGATAATACAAAAAGGATATGCTCTGGAGTTCCAACGTCCACTACTCGATCTATTTGTTCAATCTCCTTGCAAGACGCACTGCAAAGAAATCGCGATATGCCAGACCTTACAAAAACTTTTAGAACTAGAAGCAGTAGTACCGGTGCCATTAAATCAACGAGGGTTCGGTCGATACTCAATATATTTTCTAGTTCCAAAGAAAGAAGGTTCCTTCCGACCTGTGTTGGATCTTCGAGGAGTGAATCGTTATCTTCGAGTGGCGCATTTTCGCATGGAAACGTTAAAATCAGTGATTATGGCAGTAAGGAAAGGGGAATTTCTTACATCTCTGGATTTGACAGAGGCCTATTTTCATATTCCAATTCGTCAAGAACACCAAAGGTATTTAAGATTTGCCGTTCCAATGGGCCATTATCAATTTCGGGTTCTGCCATTTGGGTTGGCGACAGCTCCAAGAACATTTACCAAGGTAATGGTGGTGGTGGCAGCGGCCTTGCGAAAGGAGGGAATATTAGTTCATCCTTATCTAGACGATTGGTTGATACGGGCAAAGTCAGAGAGCGAAAGCAAGTTAGCAACGAGAAGAGTGGTAGAATTGTTACAAAGCCTAGGTTGGGTGGTGAATATGAGAGAGAGCAAATTAATACCGTCCCAAAATCTAGAACATTTAGGCGCTCAATTCGATACGAGGGCAGGAAGAGTTTTCTTACCACAATCTCGAGTGTTAGCAGTCATGAATCTGGTGCGGCAGTTTTTGAAGAAAAAGGATCTCACAGCGTGGCATTATCTCCAGTTGCTAGGAACCATGGCAGCAACTTTGGAACTGGTGCCGTGGGCGAGGGCTCATATGCGTCCATTGCAAAGAGCACTACTGAGAAGGTGGTCGCATCAAAGGAGTCCAATGTCGGAGATTTTACCCTGTCCACCGGAAACCCGTCAAGCTCTGCATTGGTGGTTAAAGCCCGAAGTATTGCAAATAGGCATGCAATTGCAATTTCCAGTTTGGATTCAGATTACGACGGACGCCAGTCTAAAGGGCTGGGGTGCACATTGCGAAAGTCAATTTGTTCAAGGTCAATGGACCAGACAAGAGAGAGCGTGGTCAATAAACAGGTTAGAATTGAGAGCAGTGTCTTTGGCGCTTCAAGCATTTCAGAATCTCATTTACAGAAAAGCTGTTCGTGTCCTATCAGACAACGCGACGGCGGTGGCCTACATCAATCGTCAAGGAGGCACAGGCAGTGCTGCTCTGGAAGAGGAGTCGGAGAGCTTGTTCCTCTGGGCCGAGGAAAATTTGGAAGCGATATCGGCGAACCATGTTGCAGGGATAACCAATTTACAGGCCGGTTTCTTGAGTCGAGTGAAGGTAGATACCGGAGAGTGGAATCTCCATCCTCAGGTGTTTCAGTCAATAGTAAGGCGATGGGGAACTCCGGTAATGGATCTCATGGCAACATTCCTGTCTGCGAAAGTCGATCGTTTCTTCAGCCGAAGACGAGAAAGAATGTCGGAGGGCCTAGATGCACTAGTTCAAAATTGGCCGGAAGGCCAACTGTTGTATGTGTTCCCTCCGTGGGTATTGATAGGTCGAGTTCTTCAGAGGGTAGAATCTCACAAAGGAAGAGTGATATTAATAGCCCCCGATTGGCCAAGATGTCCTTGGTATGCGGATCTAATGAGATTATTAATAGACCGTCCTTGGCATTTGCCGCAAAGGAGAGATCTACTAAGTCAAGGACCACTATATATGCCTCAAGTGGATCGATTTTCGCTTACGGCTTGGCTCTTGAAAGGGCAAGATTAAGGTCAAGAGGTTACTCTTCTGCAGTAATCTCTACCTTGTTAAGGTCAAGAAAGAGGTCTACTTCCTTAGCATATATTCGTACATGGAGAATATTTGAGGGGTATTGTAAGGAGAGGTCGATTGAAGCATTAAAGGCTTCTGTCCCACAAATTCTTTCATTTTTGCAAGAAGGCTTTGATAAGGGCTTAGCTCCGTCATCTTTAAAGGTTCAGCTGGCAGGTTTAGCGTGCTACAGAGGAAAAGTAAAGGGAAAGTCGATTGGGACGCACCTAGATGTAAAACGATTTTTGAGAGCGGTTACGTTATTGAGACCACCATGTAGATCGCAAGTTCCTTCTTGGAACCTCCATTTAGTTTTAGACGCTCTGGTAAGAGAACCTTTTGAACCGTTGTCTAGAACATCTTTGAAAGATCTAACGCTCAAAGTATTCTTTTTGGTGGCTATTGCTTCGGCAAGAAGAGTTTCAGAATTGCAAGCGTTATCCTGTAGAAAACCCTTTCTGACCTTTTATAAGGAAAAGGTTGTGTTAAGGCCAGTTCCTTCCTTCCTTACCAAAAGTAGTATCAGCCTTTCATATGAATCAAGAGGTGTCATTACCAGTATTTGAAAAGGAGGGTAATGAGAGTCGATTGTACTTATTGGATATACGTAGGGCACTGAAGGTATATTTGAAAAGAACAAAGAATTTTAAAAGGACAGATAGGTTATTTGTTCTATTCGCAGGTGCAAGGAAAGGTCAGCCAGCATGAAAGGCTTCTATGTTTAGATGGCTCAAGGAGGCCATATCTTCGTCATACATATTAAAAGGTAAAGCAGTTCCAGAAGGACTTAGAGCGCATTCAACACGGACACAGGCCGCGTCATGGGCGTAACATAGTTTGGTGCTGCCTATGGAAATTTGTAAGTCGGCTACTTGGTCGTCACTTAACTCTTTTGTAAAGCATTATAGGTTAGATTTACATGCACAAGATGATGCTTGTTTTGGGTCGGCAGTGCTTCAGGCTGCGTTAGCGGGACCCACCTGTTAGGTGTTACTGCTCTGGTATATCCCAGAAATTCCGGGACTGGACTGGAGTGACGTAAAGTAAATGTAAATTAGACTTACCTGCTAATTGTTGTTACTTTAGGAACTCCAGTTCAGTCCCGCATCCCTCCCTTGTATGCATTTAATTTTAAGTAATACCCTAAAGTTTATAAATGTGTTCTTCATCAGCTGATTTCTTTTTATTTGTATACAGAGATGGAGAGCAAGAGTTTTAAACAGTTTTAAAGGTATAAGTATTTAAAAAAAAAAAAAAAAAAAAAAAAAAAAGGGGGGTAGTGATTAAAGGCTTATCAGAGAGGTAAATTTAAGAAATCTATTATAGACTAACATGACTATTTATATGCTTAATTGTTGCTCTATGAGTCTGCTTTGTCAATAGTAAAACTGAAGATGGGAGGAGATCACCAAGGAGGTTATAGTGGTGACATCACAACTGTGTGATTATTCAGTCTCCAAGCTGCAGAGAGAACCTGTATCCCAGAAATTCCGGGACTGGACTGGAGTTCCTAAAGTAACAACAATTAGCAGGTAAGTCTAATTTACATTTTTTCTCGGTTATCCACTTACATCAGGGGTTCCCCGGGGTTCTATTTTGACCCCATTGCTTTTTAATATTTTTCTTGTGCCATTGAGAACAGTTATCCAAGATTTTGGATTCCAGCAGTTCTTTTTTGCTAATGATATACAGATTGTGGTGACACATTCCACGTGGTATAGGCCTTTTCAGATCTTTTTTTGCTCTGGCCTTTTGAGGCAATTGTGACGTGGCTTTCTTCCCATGGGTTGCCTTTAAATGTGTCTAAATTGGAGGCACTGTGGCTGTCTCGGGGGGGAAAAAAGCTCCTGTGGCTTTTTTGCCAGTAGTGGATGGAGGTCCTTTACCAGTTAGGGACTGCATACATTCCCTTGGAATATTATTGGATTTGAGTTTCTTTTCATACTCGTTTTAAGATGGTAGTTAAGAGAAGCTTTGCCTCTGAGATTCTGTCTGGCTCATCAGGATATCATTACATTGATTCAGGCTTTGATTTTTACTAAGCTGCATTATTGTAATTTGCTACTTATTGGGGTTCCAGCTTACTGTATTAAACAGATACAAAAACTTTGCGACTGTATTTTGAATTAGTCGGTCAGCTTGCATTTCTTCATTGTTACGTGAATTTGAGTGGTTGCCAGTGGCTTTTAGAGTTAATTAAAGACTCTTATTGGTTCATAAGGTTCATCATACTAATACCCTGTAGAATTTATCTTCAGCGGTGATTTCTTATTGCCCATAGCGCCCACTGTGCTCATCTTGGGTTTATTTGTTACTTGTTCTGCTGTACTTATGTTTTAGGCTTGAGCATATTCATCAGGCCGCCTTTAGTGTCGTAGCGTTCTTTGTGGAATAGCTTACCATTGGAGTTATGTGCTGAGAGCTCATGGAAAAAAAATGCAAGTTGGGATTGAAGCAGTGGTGGTTGCACCAAGCATTCAATAATTGATAATTGTGGTTCAGGGGGAGGCAAGAGTTGGGGGGATGTGTGTTTTCCCTTACATGTTATAATCCTTTCGCAGTTGTATATGGTTGAGGATTGTTATGTGATTCATCCCTGTCCTCTTGTGTTTGTGTCTGTGATGTGTTGCTGTTTATTGCTCTGCCTTATTATGGTTTGTAAACCTCCTTGGTGGCCTTTTGGTCAGGACGGTATATCAAATTTTCTAAATAAAATAAATGTATCATGATATTCATATGTTCTTTACCATTTCATCTATTTCTTCTATAAACATAATGGCCTCTTTTTTTCTTCTTCTTCTTCTCCCCCCCCCCCTTACTTTTTATTTATTTTCCTAACAAAAAGGTTTGTTGCTATTCGGGCCGAGATTTAGGCACAGACAACTGCATCAAAATTTGATAGGTACTGGAGGATTGCTACCACCATCATACCTCCATCCATTCCTGGCCCAGTGCAGGGTCTCTAGTCCTTTGCACAGGCTCAGGAACTGTGGAAACCTTTGGCCTTGCACAAATTTCTGTGGTAACAGGAAACTCGTTTAGAGAAGGGTGACCGAGCTTCTGCAGGTTCCAAGTTTGTGCACTTTCTAGCAGGCCCCATGACAAGTTTTCTGTAATTTGTTAGGGCTCCTGCTGCTATTTTGGCAGCCAGCAATGATACTGGGAGGCCCAGAATTGGGGTAAAGTGAAGATTTAGGGATGTGTGTTAGGGTTGGGAGCCACCCCTCTGTTAAGGATTTCTGGTGGGAAGGGGATGACTTCTGATCGCATCCCTATCAGTGATTTTGGGGAAACCAGATCCTGCACCCCTCCCCCTCCCCAACACCCTTTGACAATGTTTGATTAGGAAGAGGGTCTTTCCACCTCCCTCTTGGTGTCTGTGGGTACCCAACTTTTAAAGCCAACCCCCGTTGCTCTTGCATGGCTTCTTTTCACTGCTGTTCTACTTCCTGTAGATATTCCCAACCAACTAACCACTTGTTCAGGTACTTTCCATCTTAACAGGTAGGGGCCCTTTTGCTAAAGGTTTTAATGAGCGTTAAGTGCCCACAGCCTTTTTATTTCTATGGACAGAATGGCACTTAATGCGCATTAACTTCATTAATGTTTGTTAACCTTTAGTACAATGGCCCCCTTAATTTTCATGAAGTCCTAGGACCTTACCTTTAGAATAAACCATCACAGCCTGTACCCTAAACTTAAACCACACCAAATGGCTTTTGCTCATGATTCAATTGCTATTGCAGCACATGTTATCCAGGAGAACCAATGTAATAAGTGTAATATTTTTTCTTTAACACTCAAACATACCTCACCCACTGGAGACATTGAGATAGTAGTAAGTAGGTAGTGAAATCTCAGGAATAGTAGTGGGCTATAGACCTGAAACACAAAACATTTTTGTGCAAACTGAGAAAACTAGCATCCACAAACATTTTATCATTTTTCTTCTTGAATATGGGTGGAAAGGCTTGCTCTAGAGTCCAAATTTTCAGCAAGTGACCAAAGATATTACCTTGTTAAAGCTGCTTCTGCTGTTTCGATTTTGTAATTTCAAATATGCTACGTTATGTTCAACCTGACTTAAGGTTTTGAGACTGAAGCAACTATATATTTTCACTAAGGATGAAGAAAAAAGTGAATTCTTGCACTACTTTCGGGCAGTGACCGATTCTGTCTGCTGGCTTTTTGGGGGACATATTCATCTTACTGTGTGCGGTAAGGAAAGGTCATTATACTTTTTAATGTGAGATGTCTCAAGCCAAATGATGCTGTGTTTGAGGAGAACACCAGGCAGAGCAGTGTGTTTGTCCCAGTTTGCAGGAAAACAAACACATCAACTGAACAGGGGGTTTCTGTGCTACGAATAGTGGGGATGGACGGCCCGACAGGATGTCCATCCCCGCTATTCGTGCCGGCTCCTGCCTGTTTTGTGGGGAAATTAGATGGGGACGGGGGCGGAGTCTTGGCAGGCAGTAAGAATTTATTTATTTATTTATTTATTTATTTATTTAGACAGTTTTGTATACCGCCTTATCCTTCAATCAAAGCGGTCACAACACAATTGGGGGATACATTTAACACACGGGGATATGAGACACATACACTAATACTTACAGGGAACATACGTTGCTGGCCCTGGACGTACAGGATCTATTCTAATGTTGGCCCCATACGTCCAGGGCCGGCGAAATGTCCGGGGATATTATTTCACCTCTGAGGTGGAATGACTTCCCTGGATGTGACTTTTTTTTTTTTGCACAGCCCGGGGTGTGGATGAGGCAGGGGGAACCAGGGTTTATTCCCTGCAGCCTGACCATGGCCTTAAGAGGCCAGATCGAGGGTCGGGCTGCGGGGAATAAACCCCTTTTTTTCAGGCAGCTGGCAACGCGGATCTTCAGTGGAGCCATGGTGCCATGGCAACATGGCGCCGCAGCTCCATTGAGGAGCCTTGACTGAGTTAGCTGGGGGCAGTGCTGCACATGCAGGCTGGACTGAATTGCAGACCCGGCCTGCATGTGCAGGACTGTTCGATTCTGATCCTGTGGGGCTAGTCGTGCCCCATGGGATCAGAATCGCGGTCCCCTTTGTACGTCAGTTTCAGACCGGACGCACAGAGGAGATCTACATGCGGGATGGAATCGGGTCCTTAGCATCTATGTTGTTTGTACTGACTTTTGAACCTTTACACCTAAATGCTGTGTTGTGTATTTTTTGGTGCTCTTGCATCTTTTGTTAACATGACATCATGTCCTTAGCTATAAGGGTTCTCTAAAGCCTTTGGGGGTGATTTTACAAGAACTGGACGTGTGAACAGCAGGAACATATAAATTGCAGTTACAGAACTGGACAAATCTGAACATCCCAGTAGACCTGACGCAGCAGCAGCTCCACTTCATCAGGACAGAAATTCTCCTTTCTGTTTGATAATTTGTCCTCTCTTTATCGTCCCTCCAGTCTAGTCCCGAACCTCTGGGGTTTATGCTCCTCCTCTCGCAGTTTGGAGACTGAACATGTCACTCTTCTGGAGACTCCCATATAAATAGTCCAGGGTCCGCCTCCTTGCTCCAGTAGTTCAGTCTCCAAGCAGCTGGAGGAGTGGTGGGCCTAGAAGTTCCAGGCTCACAGGAGGAATAGTTAAGGCAGTAGGGTAGTTAGGATAGATTACTTATTTAAAAATAAAGAAATAATGGAATTAAAATAAAGTGGTAAGTCCCCTTTAAGGCTATAAGCCAATAGAGCTGTGATTACCTGCATCGAATCAGTGAGGAGCTACACAGCTTTCCCCCCCCTCCCCCCTTCCTGGAAGCCACTGGGAAGAGTGAGGGACTGCATGGTGGGGTCTCTGGCTCCTGAACCTGGTAATCAGGTGAGGAGCCGTTGAGTAATGGCCCGTGCTTCTGTGCACCACGGGTTGTCTTCTGCCCGCGGTGCACAGAAGCACGACAACAAGAGCTGTTAAGAAGCGACCTGTAGCAGCTTGCTCCCCGGTGTGAAACCTGACAAAGCAGGGCTGAGCGCATGGGTTCAGAGCGGCGTTTCTGGAGGTGAGGCTTCAGGTACGCGGCGCTTTGGGAGCTGCAGGAAATTTGCTGGTGGGGCAGTGAGGTAGCTGGCAAGCATTGCGGGACTCAGCAGGCCTCAGCCTCATGGCCGTTGTGCGGGAAACCGCGCGAAACTAGACGGCTACATTCGGGAGCAGACAGTGAGTTTAATTGCGGCTTATTTCAGCTGGTTTGAGGGCAAAGAGCTACAGTTGCGAAACGGAGCCTTTTCCTTTGAGAAAAAAAAAAAATTAAACTTGGGCGTTTTATCTGAAGCCATCATGCCTTCTAGGCCTCAGTGTTATCTATGTGGGGCCAGAAGAGGGTCAGTCTCTGAGGAGGGCGTGTGTAGTTCTTGTGCACAAGAGGCAGCATCAGGAGAAGTGGCAGAAGACCATTCTGGGGAGGTCCAAAAGACAGCTGCTTCTGGCTCTCCTGACTCCCTCGCTCCGGCCACGCGGCCCCTGAAGCCAGGGCCTTCTTCGGCACCAGATGACCTGGCTGACCAACCCCTTTTCCAGGGGGGGGTTGGCGGCTATATTTTCACAAGAGTTTGTCGCTGCTCCAGCAGGCCCTGGGAGGGACTGGAGGATTTACGGCGATAGCTATGGCACAGGGAGAGCTGGGGTCAAAATGCCCTAGGACCCCTATAGACGTGGGAGTGGGTGGCGCTCCACTTAAGAAGGCTAAGGTAGTTAGAGACAGGGCGGAGAGAGCAGAACTGGCTTTGGTCTCGGAGGATCAATCAGAGAATTTGGAGGACTCGGAGCTGGAGCAAGACCTGAAAGAAGGTGAGATAGCAGAACAAGAGGACCAGGTGAGAGGAGTTAGAGTATTTAGGCGGGCGGAGTTGTCCGCGCTTATCTCAGAAACGCTGAAGGCGTTGAACATGCCGGCAGTGGGACAAGCGAAGGATTTCACCTTGGAGGATCCGCTTTTGCAGGTGGTTAGGAAGTCCCAGAGGGCTTTCCCAATATATAGGGTATTTAGGGAAATGATTCAGGAAGAATGGGACATGCCAGAAGTGGGGCTGAAAGGCTCCAGAGTGATGGCTCGCCTGTATCCGTTGCAAGAACTAGATGGGGATCTTTTTAAGTCTCCTAAGGTGGATGCAGCGGTTTCTGCGGTTACTAAGAAAGTGACGATACCGGTGGAAGGAAGTGCCGCACTTAAAGATGGCCAGGATAGGAAGTTGGACACGCTGTTGAAGCAGGTCTTCGAGGTTAATGCGCTTTTCCTGCAGGCTTCCATTTGTGGAGCATGGGTGGCAAGGGCGTGTCTTCGATGGGCCCAGAGAACTCACGGATTGCAGGTGGAGGAGGCGGTTGAAGAAGCGTCCCAGATGGAGTTGGGGTGTCTTATTTGGCGGATCTGCAGGGGTTTTGAGGATTCAGAGGGGCGGGTAGAGGTTTTGGAGCCTCCTTGTCCTTGAACCTCAAAAAGTCTCAATGAAGCGAGGGGGGGGGGGGGTCCAGGCAGGATTGGTGCCCGTGGGGGGTCGACTAAGGGATTTTTATCCTGCCTTGACCCAGATTTCGTCAGATTGGTGGGTGTTGGAGATTATTCAGAAGGAATATGCTTTGGAGTTCCAACGGCCAGTGATGGACGCCTTCGTTCAATCACCATGCAGGACGAGTTCAAGATGTTTGACAGTGCAGGAAACGTTGGACAGGTTGTTGGCACTCAACGTGGTGGTGCCGGTCCCGGCCCCGGCAGACCAGTGCGGATCTGGTTGATACTCCATATATTTTGTGATGCCAAAAAAGGAGGGAACCTGGAGGCCAATCCTGGATCTCAAACGCGTAAACAGGTGTCTCGGAGTATCGCGCTTTCGCATGGAAATGCTGAGATCGGTCATCATAGCAGTGAGGCAAGGAGAATTGCTCACGTCTTTGGACCTGTCGGAGGCATATCTGCACATTCCCATTCGGTTGGAGCATCAGCGGTTCCTCAGATTCGCGATTCCCATGGGGCATTTCCAGTTCCAGGCGTTGCCGTTTAGGTTGGCAACGGCACCGCGAACCTTCACCAAGATTATGGTGGTGGTGGTGGTGGTGGTGGTGGCGGCGGCGGCGTTGCGCAAGGATGGGGTTTTGGTACACCCTTACCTAGACGATTGGTTGATTCGAGCAAAGTCGAAGAGCAAAAGCGAATTGGCTACTCGCAGGGTGCTTCAATTTTTGCGGCGCCTGGAGTGGGTAGTCAATGTAGAAAAGAGCAGGTTGACATCATCGCAGGAGTTGGAGTACTTGGGGGCTCGCTTCGATACAAAGAGCGGCAGAGTGTTCCTGCCGCATCTCCAGGCCCAAGGACTAAGACAGCTCGTCCGAGCCTTCCTGGGAAGACAGGCCCCCTCGGCGTGGCATTATTTGCAACTGTTGGGAACAATGGCAGCCACACTCAAGGTGGTACCATGGGCCAAGGCCCACATGAGACTGTTGCAGAGAGCTCTGCTCAGAAGATGGTCACATCAGTCCAATCCGTTAACGCAAAAGCTGATCTGCCCATTGGAAGCGATGTAGTCTCTGCAGTGGTGGCTGGAACCGGGGTGTCTGGAGAAAGGGATGCCTCTGGAGGCTCCGGATTGGAGGCCATTGATGACGGATACCAGTCTGTTTGGCTGGGGAGCACACTTTGAAAGGCAGTTTGCCCAGGGGCAGTGGACAGAACTGGAAAAGAGTTAGTCAATCAACAGACTAGAATTAAGGGCAGTAACTTCCGCGTTGAAGGCCTTTCAGCAGCTTCTGAAAGGGAAAGCGATTCGAGTACTGTCGGACAATGCCACGGCGGTGGCCTACATCAACCGACAAAGGGGCACGAGCAGCGCAGCTCTCTAAGAAGAGGCGGAGGAGCTCCTAGATTGGGCCGAGGCACATCTGGAGGCATTATCGGCAGCTCATGTGGCCGGCGTGGACATTGTGACAGTCGATTTTTTGAGCCAGGTCAAGGTGGACCCAGGAGAGTGGGTTCTACATCAGGAGGTTTTTGACTTACTGGTACCATCGCTGGGGGTCGCCGGTGATGGATCTCATGGTGACATTCGCGTCATCAAATGTAGAAAGATTCTACAGCAGGAGGAGAGAAAGGATGTCAGAAGGTTTGGACACTGATGCAGAGGTGGCTGGAAGATCAGCTTCTGTATGTATTCCCACCGTGGGTGTTAATAGGTTGAGTTCTGCAGCGAATAGAGCGAGACAAGGGTCAGGTGATATTAATTGCGCCAGATTGGCTGAGAAGACCATGGTATGCTGACCTGATGCATCTTCTGGTGGAGCATCCATGGAAGCTGCCGGTCAGAAGGGATCTGCTAGTGCAGGGGCCGTTAAGTATGCCTCAGGTGGATCGTTTCTTGCTTACGGCTTGGCTTTTGAGAGGGCAAGGTTAACAGCCAAGGGGTACTCGACAGAGGTAATTTCTACTTTATTGAAGTCTAGACGTAGGTCTACCTCTGTCGTATATCCGCGTTTGGCGAATTTTTGAGTCATGGTGCGAAGAGAGGCACCTGAAGGCGTTAAGGGCCTCCGTTCTGCAGATTCTGTCTTTCCTGCAGGATGGTTTCAAGAAGGGACTGGCGGCAGCATCTCTAAGAGTTCAGTTGGCGGTGATCTCTTGTTATCGAGGGAGAGTACAAGGAATGGTGCTCGGGTCACATCCAGATGTTAAGAGATTTTTACGAGTGGCGTCACTTTTGAGGCCACCTTGCTGAGCACAGGTTCCGGTCTGGGATCTCAATTTAGTGCTGGAAGCATTGGTTCGGGAGCCATTTGAGCTGTTGGCTAAAGCGACGCTGACGGATCTTACGCTTAAGGTGGTATTTTTAGTGGCCATTTCTTTGGCAAGACGAATTTCGGAGTTACAAGCTTTGTCCTGTAGAGAGCCTTTTTTGTCCTTTTACGAAAAGAAAGTAGTTTTGAGAATGGTACCTTCTTTCTTACCGAATGTGGTGTCGGTGTTTCACGTGAATCAGGTGGTGTCGTTGCCTGTATTCAAGAAGAGTAGCAAGGACAAGTCCAAAAGACAACTGCACTGCTTGGATGTTGGTCGCATGTTGCGCAAATATTTGCAAGGAACACCTCTGCTCCGCAAGACGGACAGATTGTTTGTCTTGTTTAGGGGGCCGAGGCAAGGTGAACCGGCATCTAAGGCTTCCATTGCAAGGTGGCTGAAGGAGGCCATTGCGTCGGCATATGTATTGAAGGGCAAGGCAGTTCTTGTAGGATTAAGAGCTCATTTGACTAGGGCACAAGCGGCTTCCTGGGCAGAGTCTAGTTTGGTGCCAGCAGTGGAGATTTGTAAGACGGCGATGTGGTCATCGTTGAATTCTTTTGTCAAGCATTAAAGGATTGATGTTCAAGCGGAAGGGGACGCTGGGTTTGGATCGGCAGTGCTTCAGGCTGGTCTGGCAGGTCCCTCCCATTAAAGTATTTATTGCTTTGTTACATCACCAGAGGTTCGGGACTAGACTGGAGGGACAATAAGGAAGGTGAAATTAGACTTACCTGCTAATTGTTGTTCCTTGAGGAACTCCAGTCTAGTCCCACATCTCTCCCTGTTGTAGTGTGTTGGACGGTAGCCTGAAGTAAGGTACGGTTCATCGCTTGGCTGCGGGAGCGGCTTACAGGGCTGCGGTTCGTTCGGGAGTGAGGGTGAGAAATGGCTTCACAGTGTTAATAGTGTCTGCTAGGCGTTCCTAGGAAGAGGGCGAGGCAGGCCTAAGCAGAAAAATCCATACCAGTGGCCTGGTAAATTGCCGGGACAATTGACTAGTTCTGTAAGAGTTTATATAGTTATACAATGTTAAAGTTTCTGTTAATGATATCTACTTATTGTTCTGGTGAGTCTGCTTTGTCAATAAGTTACTGGAGCAAGGAGGCGGTCCCTGGACTATTTATATGGGTGTCTCCAGAAGAGTGACGTGTTCAGTCTCCAAGCTGTGGGAGGAGGAGCATAAACCCCAGAGGTTCAGGACTAGACGAGTTCCTCAAGGAACAATAATTAGCAGGTAAGTCTAATTTCACCTTTTATATCATGCTGAACAACCAATGGCGTCTGCTTCGCTCTCATGTTGCAAAATAGCCCATATGCACATACAGTAGCACTGTTATTTACATCCTGCACGTACTGGCAATATACATCCCCATGTCCAAAACTGACCGATAGCGTGGATGCCCCCAGGATATGGATCTCCTGATACCCCACTTCTGGAATAGACTACATAGTGTGATACAGAAAGCACTTCTGACATGATGGAATGGGAGAGTAGTGAGCCCTCTAGCGGTAAAACTCAGGAAAAGCCAGGTTTCCATAGAAGCAGGAAGCCTTTAGAAAAAATGCAGCTCAGTCAGGATTATGATGTAAGAGCTAGAGGCAGCTCTAACAAGAGGCAGCTGACTAATCAGGTGGGTGTGCCTGCACGTGGAAGCTGTTGGAGACCAGCTTCAGATTCACTCTTTAAGGGTGGAAGCCAAGTTAGTCGTGGAGAGAGAGGAGAGACACAGGAGACACGGAGAGAGACACAAGGAGACAGGCACAAGAGGAACACAGGAAATACAGAGAACAAGAGGTCAGACACGGGGAAGGACGTGAAGGAAGACAACGTCCAGAGAGGATACACTCACAGAAGCAGCCACACAAGCCAACAGACAGGAAGGTCTGAAAACCCAGCTTCAGGCAAGAAGGATTCACGTGGGTTCATTCCTTACTAATTTAAAGCCAAGCTGAAGTCTGTTGATGAGCTACCTGAAGACAGGGCTAAGCTATTACCCTGGGGGAAGGGACAAAGCTCTCAACACAGACAGAGCAGTGCTGACAAAAGAGGTACGTCTGTATCACTTCCTAATCAAAGCCTGGTAGAAGAGATAGTAAAGCAGTTAAAATCTAGTGCTAGCCAATGCCAAGATAGCACTGCTGTAAATGCTTCTAATTCTAATGCTTTGGAGAAGTGGCTAAAAGCTGATATAAGTTCTATAAGAGAAAGCTTACATAACAAGTATTCTCCTGAACCAAAGACTGTCACGGCATATGATCAGGGAACCTTCCTAAACCAGTTGCAGGACGTGAGCTCAGCTGTGCTTGATAGGAACTCTCAAGAGCAGTGCTGTAGCAGTGACAATGAAGAAATGATTGTTGAAGAACCTTTTGTTCCTAATGATATAGAATGCTGTCAGATGGATTGCTCATACTGTGATTCTGATAAACTGGATCTCCGTTGAAACAAGCTTTGCTGAAGTACTGACAGTTGTTTAAAAGGTTTTCAGTTATTGTGAAGATAAACAGTTTATTTCATGCTTTCTAGTTTACCCTTACTTTCTGTTACTCAGAAGAAAGAATTCTTATTTGCTTTATTTACCTATGAGCCCTTGTGAAGAGGAAAAACCCTTATAATAAATTTATCTGTTTCAAATTGACCCTCGTGCCACAACACAATTTGTTCCAGGTTCTCAAAACTACAAATCCCAGCAACCCTTGCTGGCAGAAATAGTAAAAGGACACTGTCAAACAAATATAGCGGTCGCCCCTGCTATTAAGCCACTGGCCTCTAGGAGGGGAGTTGCGACAGATTGGCGTAGTTGGCAGGATCAAGGTAAAGGCGCATGCGTGCAACAGCAGCCGCAGCAGCCTCAGCAACAAGAATTCAAAGGCCAAGAAAGTTTTGAGAAAAAAAAAAAAAAGGAAAGAGGTGAATTTTTTTTTTGAGAAGCTTGAAAAGAACAGCAGCTTTGCAAGCAAGACTTCTACTCCAAGGAGACGTGTCTAATCTGGTTCAGACCTACGTACACAAAGCTTGACGCACCATTGGCCTCAGGTAATTCGTATATAAGCCGGGTTACCTGTGGATGCCTAAGTGGATATCAGCGTAGCAAAGGGGTGGAAAGATAGGAATACATCCTGGCTTGTGATACCGCACTTGGTGGTCCTCTTTTGTGTTTGTGTCTTTCCAGAATGACCATGGAGGTGAAGGAAGTCCTAACTTGGATGGCTGCGCAATTCGAGCGCCAACGGGAGCTGGCCACGGAGCTGTTGGATAAGGCTACAGCGCGTATGGAGCAGCAGCAGCGACCATTGATGCAGCTTATGGAGGCGTGGGTGCAAGCTACTAAAGTCAAGAAGGAGCCTGCTACTACTGATACAGGTTCAGAACATTTAAACCAAACACATGCTTTGGGACATTGTTCTAAAGAGGCATGGAGCTTTGGACAATTATCTCCATCTGATAATCTAGACGATTATTTAGAAACTTTTGAAAGGATTGCGTACTTAATGCATTGGCCTAAGGACCAATGGGCAGTTAGGCTGGCAATGTGTCTAACTGGGGATGCATTGGCTGCCTATCAGACGGTACCACCTAATTTAGCTGACAATTATGAGGAGGTCAAGAGGGCAATTAAAGATAGAGTGGGTCTCTCGTCTACAGCCTATCACCAGTTGTTTAGAGAAGCTAAACTCATGAGTGATGAGACGCCCAGAGCCCTGCACTATCGCTTAAAAGCCTTACTTCACAAATGGTTAGTGCCAGAAGGTAAAAGCATTGAAACATTGTTAGATAATATTTTATTAGAACAGTATATGAATGCTGTCCCTAAAAATGTGTCTACTTTCCTAACCTTGCAAGGTTGTAAAGATTCACTGGAAGCCATTGCGCTCACTGACCGTTTCCTGGAAGCGGAGAGGAACGCTCAGAATGGGAGCATGACCCCGGTGAAAACAACCACAGCAGGGTCAGAAAAGAAAGAAAATGCTTTTAAAGTACCTGCACTGTGTCTACCAAAATGTCCTAGTAGAAATGGAAGGAGAATATGCTTTAAATGTGGCAGTAGTAACCATTTACAGCGTGATTGTAAAGAGAAAGTAGCGCTAGTGACCAATAGCCCAGGACAGGTTAAGGAAAGTTTCCTCATAGCCATGACAGTCCAAGGGGTTAGTACCACAGCCCTACTAGACTCTGGCTCCAATCAGAGTATGCTTTCACGTGGTCTCTGGGAGAAGATACAGGCTCAAGGGAAACCCCTACCTGATTCACTTAGTCCCTCCGTAATAATTTGCTGTGTGCACGGGAAAGCATCCACCTGTCCTGTTCACAAACTTCTAGTGGAGGGGTTTGGAATAGCAAAAGAGCTTTTGCTAGCTGTGGTTCCACACTTACCCCATGAATTGGTATTAGGCCATGATTGGCCATATTTCCAGGAAGGCCTGCGGCAGCAGGTACAAACAAGGGAGGGGATGGTGGCCACAAGGAACCAGATTAAGGCCAGGGAAGATGAGGGAGAATCTTCAATGGCAGGGCGGCTAGACTTACCCACACATGAGGATTTAATCAGCGCCCCAAGGAAAGCTAGCAAGAAAAGTAAAGGGGAAAAGCGTAGGGAACGCCAGACTCGCTCTCAGAGTATGGCAGATGTCAGGGCAGGGTTAGAAATACCATGGGTCCCAGAAGAGTTGATGGTTAAGTTCCCCTCATTTTCTAAAGAGCAACAAGCTGACCCAACGCTTGCTCAAGCCTTTAAGTATGCCCAGGAGGGAAGGGATACATTACCCAGGTTCTTTTTGGATGAGGGAATTTTATTCAGGGAAAGTTTGGAATTGGCTTCAGGAAATGTTCGCAAACAATTGGTAATACCCAATACGTTCAGAACCCTGGTGTTGAGATTAGCCCATGATCATCCAATAGGGGCGCATAAAGGCAACCAAGGGACCTTAGAGCAAGTGTTAGCCAGATTCTACTGGCCAGGCGTATTTAGGGAAACTACAAAATTTTGTGAGGCCTGTCCATCATGCCAGAGGGTTTCCCCAGTGAAACCCAAGGAGGTGCCGTTGATCCCACTACCTGTTATCACGGTACCCATACAAAGAATAGCTATAGATATAGTAGGCCCTCTCACGAAAACACCGTGTGGCTACCAAGACATATTGGTCATGGTAGACCACGCAACCCGTTTTCCTTGGGCGGTCCCTTTGCGCACCATTTCAGCTCGGGTGGTGGCAGCAGAATTAGTGAGATTATTCTGTGAAGTAGGTTTCCCAAAGGAAATTTTGACCGATCGTGGCAGTAATTTCATGTCACACTACCTAGCAAGGGTATGGGATGCCTTTGGCATTCGACATATAAAGACAGCGGCCTACCATCCGCAAACCAACGGATTGGTTGAGCGTTTCAACCAGACTCTAAAAAGTATGTTGAGGAGGGGGTTGGCAGGCCAGATGAACGAGTGGGACACCCTACTTCCCTTTGTACTATATGCATGTAGGGAGAGGAAGCAATCGTCCCTGGGAACCTCTCCATACGAATTAATGTATGGAAGGTCGCCAAGGGGTATCCTGGACATCCTCCGTGAACAATGGGTGGAGCCGGGAGCTGAGGAGTTTGCAGTACCCCAATTCTTAAAAGATCTAAGAGGCCGGCTGGCACGAACCGCACAAGTGGTGGAAAACAACCTAAGGGCCAGTCAGGAGAAACAAAAAGGCTATTATGACCAAAACACCAAGCCTCGTCAGTTAAAGGTAGGCGAGAAGGTGATTGTTCGGACACCCGGAGCGGTTCCGAAATTTGAAAGGCAGTGGAAAGGACCCTTTCGAGTTCTGGAGCAGGTAGGCCCCGTATCCTACGCGGTCCAGAACCGGAGAGGTCGTCGGCAGGTTTATCATGTAAACCTCCTGAGCCCATGGCATGAAAGGGTAGCCCTTTCCCAGCTTGTCCAAAGTTCTCAGAGTTACTCGCAGAGCAGGGAAGCTGTCCATAACTCATGTAGGATTCCAAGCTGTGATCACATAGTTCACCCAGCCTGTAATATCTTAAGGGGGGGAATATGTGATACAGAAAGCACTTCTGACATGATGGAATGGGAGAGTAGTGAGCCCTCTAGCGGTAAAACTCAGGAAAAGCCAGGTTTCCATAGAAGCAGGAAGCCTTTAGAAAAAATGCAGCTCAGTCAGGATTATGACGTAAGAGCTAGAGGCAGCTCTAACAAGAGGCAGCTGACTAATCAGGTGGGTGTGCCTGCACGTGGAAGCTGTTGGAGACCAGCTTCAGATTCACTCTTTAAGGGTGGAAGCCAAGTTAGTCGTGGAGAGAGAGGAGAGACACAGGAGACACGGAGAGAGACACAAGGAGACAGGCACAAGAGGAACACAGGAAATACAGAGAACAAGAGGTCAGACACGGGGAAGGACGTGAAGGAAGACAACGTCCAGAGAGGATACACTCACAGAAGCAGCCACACAAGCCAACAGACAGGAAGGTCTGAAAACCCAGCTTCAGGCAAGAAGGATTCACGTGGGTTCATTCCTTACTACTTTAAAGCCAAGCTGAAGTCTGTTGATGAGCTACCTGAAGACAGGGCTAAGCTATTACCCTGGGGGAAGGGACAAAGCTCTCAACACAGACAGAGCAGTGCTGACAAAAGAGGTACGTCTGTATCACTTCCTAATCAAAGCCTGGTAGAAGAGATAGTAAAGCAGTTAAAATCTAGTGCTAGCCAATGCCAAGATAGCACTGCTGTAAATGCTTCTAATTCTAATGCTTTGGAGAAGTGGCTAAAAGCTGATATAAGTTCTATAAGAGAAAGCTTACATAACAAGTATTCTCCTGAACCAAAGACTGTCACGGCATATGATCAGGGAACCTTCCTAAACCAGTTGCAGGACGTGAGCTCAGCTGTGCTTGATAGGAACTCTCAAGAGCAGTGCTGTAGCAGTGACAATGAAGAAATGATTGTTGAAGAACCTTTTGTTCCTAATGATATAGAATGCTGTCAGATGGATTGCTCATACTGTGATTCTGATAAACTGGATCTCCGTTGAAACAAGCTTTGCTGAAGTACTGACAAAGTTGTTTAAAAGGTTTTCAGTTACTGTGAAGATAAACAGTTTATTTCATGCTTTCTAGTTTACCCTTACTTTCTGTTACTCAGAAGAAAGAATTCTTATTTGCTTTATTTACCTATGAGCCCTTGTGAAGAGGAAAAACCCTTATAATAAATTTATCTGTTTCAAATTGACCCTCGTGCCACAACACAATTTGTTCCTGGTTCTCAAAACTACAAATCCCAGCAACCCTTGCTGGCAGAAATAGTAAAAGGACACTGTCAAACAAATATAGCGGTCGCCCCTGCTATTAAGCCACTGGCCTGTAGGAGGGGAGTTGCGACAATAGACATCTGTGGAAACAGCTTGGTTTATATGGTGGCAATGGAACTGTGTTGATCTGGACTCTTTTTTTTGTAACAGATAGAACTTTGGGGGGATACACCGTCTGTGTGCCGTTTCATCTTAAATTCCAGGCATCCTTGGCATGTGTGTGTCTGGTGGCTGAAAGAACATGTTGGCAATGGTCTTATTCAGTACTATGCATGCCCCCACATTGCCCAACTGCTGCAGATCGTGCCAGTGTGTTTTCACTCCCAGCTGTATAGTATGCATAACAGGCACACTCTATATAGCTGAATGTGTTAGTGACTGCCCTGCATGGATCTGTTGCGACTTCTGGCAGCGGGGCATGCCTATGGATTTGGGACCCCAGCACTTAGATATGCTGGTGCAGCCTCGAGACTGCTGCATTATGGCGTGCATAGCAAAAACATAGCACTCTTGCTCTGTAGGGATGTTGACATTGTGTCATTTCATGAGGGCAAGGCCGCTGTTGTACAGCTAAGAGCAAAGGGGCTATATCAGACAGCCATTAGCAGAGGGAGACCAGGATGTTGCCAGATTGTCCTACACATCTTTTGCCCTGAGCCTTAACCATGCAGCTCTAGTGCAAGTTCCATACACAAGGATTCTGTCGGCACATAGTGACAGTGTTAGTAAGCTGTATCGCCATTGTCCCACTTTGGTCATGAGGTCAGACCTAGCTGTGAAGGTGGCAGATTGCCTGTGTGTCTGAGGATCTGCAGATGAACCAGGGTGACACGGAGGACATTGTGGTGTTGGTGTGGTTGGCTACATGGGCAGAGTGCAGCTCTCTTCATGCTCGAGTGGTGTGGGGGTTGTGTATCTGTGCTCCTGCAAGACTTGTCATTTGCACAACTTTCAGGAGGATCCTTTTGGAACCTCATGCTACCTGCGAGGCCCCCAGTGTCTGTGCAGGTCCTGGGCATGTGTCTGCTCTCTGACTATGACAGGCAATGGGTGCTTGTGTACTGTGGGCCTCTCGCCCAGGCACACTGCTTCAGAATACTCTTTAACGGTCAATCTCTCTCAGCATGGAGTACTCCTATCTGCCACCTCGCCTTTCAATGTATGCTTTTGCTGGCACAAAAGGTTGCAGATGCATGTAGGTGATCAGACACAAAGTGGAGGTATTCAAAGGGCCACAGGCTGTAGTGACATTAAAACATGCTTGGAGAGGGTGATGAATGACACAGATGCAGTGGTTGTAAAGAAAAAACCCAAGCATCTCTGCCTTGAGGTCCTCCAGATGGCCCACCATTCTGGATGAAATTGTATAATTTTGAGAGGATAGGTATGAATGATGACTATGTAAAGAAATAAACACTTAGCTAAACATGCAGTATTATTGTATTAAAACAGAACTGATCATATTGGTTTTTAAACCAGTTTGTATTGCTGTTTAAAATGATCTCTTGCATATATGCAGTCATACTCTAGTAGTGCTACTGAGTTACACCTGGGGAATTCTCCACAACTGTGCAGTTCAGAATTTGCACAGAATTCCCTGCCTGGATGGCATTCTGCATAGATACTAGCGTCGGTGACTCCCGATCCCTCTCCCCTCCCCTGCAGTGATCTCACACCAATAGGAAATGGCGAATCACTGCACGTCAGGCTGTGTCGTCCTCTGCTGCAATATTGGGCCACACTGTTCATTTGAACCACATGGCTGTATGGACATCTACATGATTCAGATGAGTAGTTGGGCCTAGGATGGCAGAGGAGGACATGGCCCAATGTCAAGCTGTTTGTCTCAGCAGCCTCTTGCCACATGATTGGGAAACAAGAGGGAAGTAAGCTGCAGTAGGTATTGGAGGGGGGTGGGCATAGCTGGAGTAAGTTAGGGAGTGCAGTGGGGGTGAGGTAAAAGCAAATTTGGGGGTGGGCAGTGGGGTGGGGAGAAATAATGAGGTGGAAATGTGTGCCTTGGGTAGGGAAAAAAAGAAAGCGGGGTGGGGGAAAAAGAGAGATGGGAGTATGTACCTGGGAAGAAAGAAGGAAAAGGTAATTCGGTACATTGTCTTGTCAGCTTTCCTCGAAGCTGCTCTGTAGGAGCCACCTGGCAAGGGTGATGGAATTAGCCAGTCTCCCTGCTGGTTTAGTCTTAAGTTTCACTGCTGAAGACAGCCAGTGGTGTAAGAATGAGATGCCAGGTTGTGGTGATTGTATTTTCTTGATATGGAACTTATTTCACATAGGCCATCAAATGACTTTCAAAATGTAATGCCCTCTGGTAGATTTTAATTGTTCTTGCAGAAAAATGTTTTGAATGATTCCCCAGTTTATTGGAACCTTTTTATTTTTTCTTTTTAGTGCCATCAAGTCAGTGTTGACTCATAGTGCTACCCAGCTACCTCTGGGTTTTCTTGGCAGTGTATCACCAGAAGTAGATTGCCGGCCTTTTCTTCCGAGGCCATGGAGGGTAAAGTGACTTGCCCAAAGTCACAAGGAGTGCCAGTGGGAACTGAACCCTTGATCTTCTGGGTACTAGGCAGTAGCTCTAACCACTAGGCTACTCCTCCACTCGACCGCCCGGTCTCCTTATTTGCCCCTTCAAAGGGTTTATAATTGTTCTACCAAAAGATGAGGCACATGACAATGTAGCCAATGTTTTGGATGACCATTTTGACAAATCATAGAGAATATAGATTTACAATTTTTTTTGCAAATGTTCTAAACTAGCCTCATTTTCTGATTACAGTATGAAATAAAGAAATTTGAAACTTGAAAACCTTTTTTTTTTTCCTGTGTTGTGTGGATTACTTATTTTATAAGCTTTGGAATCATATACATACATCTAGCTGAACTAAGAGCAATTTTCAGGCAGGCAATTTACCCCACTATATTCTAATATAAGTCATAAATTGGTGAAAATATAGTGGTTATAACCTTTTGCATTTATTTTTTTAACTTGTTTTATTGCTATTTGATTTGTGACTAGATAATTTTTAATTAGCCCAGAAGAATCCATATGTGGTAGCTTCTTTTTGCAGATGTCATACTCTTTTTTTTTTTTTTTTTTTTTTTTATATATACCTGCTCCTTTAATGTACTTAGTTTCTAAGTACACAGGTCTTAGTGGGCCCCTCTAACACTTAGCATGTGCTATCTGCTGCTACTGCCCATTTTAGTCCTATGTGCTGTACGGCAGCACACATTAATGCTCATTAGTGTGTACTAAAAGTTAGTAAAAGGGGCTCTTAGCATGGAAGGTTTATTACATATGCATGTATTTATTAAGGGTATGAAATTTTATATTCTAGCTTTTAATGTTGAAATGTCAAATATGCACACTATAATAAGTAAAATAATTTGCATATGCTGTATATATAATATAATATGGTGATTTGTTCTTTGTTTCAGTACTGCATTGTGACCACTTTCTCCAGTTGCTTATGACTGATGATGTTGAAACAGGAACTACAGTTATGTCTGTGTTACAGAACATTTTAAGATTTAACAGGTCGGTTGATTTTTGTCTCAGATCATAGACTTAAGTTATAGTCATGGTGTAAATTTGGAAGGAGGACATGTGAAGAAAAACTAGGGCAAGTGGATGATTGGACCAAAAAAGCTGTTAGTAGCCAAAACAAACAATTCAAGCAATCCAGGAATGTATACATAGGGTGATGAGAAAGGACAAGGGGAAGGTGAGAGGTCAAATATATTCTCTGGTGGCACAGTGTGTGAATTGGGAAAATTGGGTGGACCAAGAGGTCCTAAAGTGCTAAGTGCTGTTTGTTTATATAAATATATATTTTTAAGTGCTGTCAAGTCAGTGCTGACTCCTGGCGATCCAGCAGACCCTGGGTTTTCTTGGCAAGGTGTGACTGGAAGTAGCTTGCCAGACCTTTTTCTTCTGAGGCAATGAAGGGTAAAATGACTTGCCCAAGGTCACAAGGAGTGTCAGTGGGGATTGAACCCAGATCTCCTGGGTACCAGACTGTTGCTCTAACCACTAGGCTACTCCTCCATTCCTATATAGATATGAGAGTTCTGATTTTATGAAACTAAATATACTTCCTGTGCGGATATCCAGTTTAGTCCTCCACAATCGGGTAATGCCCCTCCTACTGCAGCCTGGAGACTGGACCAATCAAATCTTCTGTAGTACATATCCAGCAGGAGCTCCCAGAAGCCCCCCAGTGTGTCCAGTCTCTTGCAGCTTGAAGACGTAAAAGTGTGTCCTCCTGGGCACACTGAGTGACTATTGCAGGAGCAACACTTGTTAGTTAGTTGTTTTAGGGTTTGTTTTGGGGCATTTCCTTGCTATTTCTTTGATAGCTAGCTGTTTCTTTAAAAGGAAGACAAAAGAAGAAGCCTGTCTCTCTGGAGCACTGCCACAGGAGACTAGGGGGAAGTCAGACCTGTTGGCTCCTGTGTTCCTGCCCAGCAAATTTTCACAGCCCTGGGTGAGCTCCCCCTGGACAGTACGGGGTAAAGCCATACCTGATACAGTAGTGGCTGGCACTGGGAGATGTTGGCTGAATCCTGGTGGTTCCTGAGCTGGTAGGAGATTTTCATTTCATTTCTTCTTGTGTGCAGTGCTCTGTTAGAGCTGCCAGCATTTCTGTAGGCTCTCCTGAGCCCATTTGGCAATTTTTCTTAAATTTGGTCGTTTGCCCTGTCTTAAAGGGTCGTTTTAGTTCTTTTCCATATTATTTGGTGGCTTTTGTATTTTCGTGCCGTTTTTTACCGCGGGTGAAAAAGTCCGGCGGCCATTTTGAATTTTAAAAGTGTGCTTTAGAGGCACTTTTGAGCACTTGTGCACAGGTTCCCCTGGCGTTTTTTGGGGTTCCTCTTGCTGGCGATTTTGCTCAGGGCACCCCAGGGAGTCTGGGGCATATTTTGTTTCTTGTAAAAAAAAAAAACAAAACAAAAAAAAACGTTTTAATTTCAAATCGGGGCTGATTTGCATAGGATTGCCCCTGTGGTGTGGGCTTCCCTGTGACTGTTGTATTCTATCCCGCTGGGCAGAGGTGGCCTTGGGATGGCTTCCCAGCCCCAGTGCGTGATTTGTGGGTCCCGCAGAGCAGTAGGGACTGACTCTGGCATCTGCAGGAGCTGTGCTGCAGTGCCTGCAGAGTTAGAGCAATCTGTGAGTCTCCCGGATCAGCCTACCCCTGGGGATGCTTCTAATTCAGGGGATAGTGTTCTTTCCCCGAGCCTCCCTCAGTCTGGGTCGGTTCCACCGGCCAGCAGGTCGGTGGCTGCGCTCCAGCAGGCGGCTATAGCTGCACCGCCTATGGATTTCTCCCCGGATTTTGTGCTCCTCATGCATCAGGCGTTTCGCTTGAGCGGGTCCGGTCAGTTGCCGGCAGTTTGGCCCCCCTCTCTCTCCCCCCGGGGTCCTCTGGGGCGGCTCAATGCACCTCGCCACCCGGGGGCAAGCGTCTTCGGTTGGGGGAACAGGAGCAGGACGCCCTAGGTCTCCTGGATTCCGAGGCAGAGGGCGATCCTGAGACTGAAGCGGAGGAGTTGGAGGATGGGGAGATCCTTGAGCCGGAGGACCAGGCTCGGATCATTCGCGTGTTCCGTAGGGACGAGCTGGTTCCTCTGGTCACGGAGTCCCTGCAGGCGCTTAACCTTTCGGCGGTGCGGCCCCTGGAGGAGGAAGGTCTTGAGGATCCTCTAATTCAGGCGGTCAGGGATTCCCAGGTGGTTTTTCCCGTTCACCGCGTGGTGGATCATATGATCCAGGCGGAGTGGGAGCACCCGGAATCCGGCTTGAAGGGGATTCGGACCATGAATCGGCTTTATCCCCTTGCCGACAAGGACAGGGACTTGTTCAGGTCCCCCCGGGTGGACGCTGCGGTTTCCGCAGTGACCAAGAAAACCACCATCCCGGTTGAGGGGGCGGCTGCCCTCAAGGACGGTCAGGACAAGAAGGTTGATAATTTGCTCAAGCAAACCTTCGATACTGATGCCGTGTCATTGCAGGCCTCTATCTGTGGGGCTTGGGTGGCTCGGTCGTGTCTGCGATGGTCGCAGCATTTGCGCTCGAGCCCCGGGCTAGACCAGCAGGGCCTGTTGGAGGTTACCCGGCTGGAGTCCGGCTCGGCCTATCTGGCGGATCTGTTTTATGATTTAATCCGCGCGTTGGCTAACAGTATGGCATCCGCGGTTGCGGCGCGCCGGTCCCTCTGGTTGCGCAACTGGGCGGCGGACGGTTCTTCCAAGTCCCGCCTCAGTAAGCTGCCCTTCAAGGGCAGATTGTTATTTGGGGAGGCTCTCGAGAAGTTGGTAAAGGATCTCGGTGAGTCCAAGGGGGGCCGGCTCCCGGAGGATAGGCCAAGGTCCAACAGGTCCTCCCCCTCGGCGAGGGGGTCCTTTCGGGATCAGCGCAGGTTTCGTTCCTCCCGCCTGTGGGCTTCGCAGCGGGGCAGGTTTGGAGCCCGTAATCAAGGGTTTCGTACCTTCAGGGGAGCCGGCAGAGGCTTCTCCGGAGCCGCCTCTTCCTCGGGCTCTTCTTTTGGGCGCAAGCCACAATGACGCGAGGCAGGCTCTGGAGGGAGGCCCGATTATCGGGGGTCGCTTGCGCGACTTTCTTTCCTCTTGGGCCCAAATCACGTCGGATCGCTGGGTGCTACAAATTATAGGAGAGGGTTACGCTCTGGAATTTGCGTTCCCACTTCCAGATTCATTTGTTCTGTCTCCCAGCAGGGGAGAGCAAAAAACGCGGGACTTCCGCGTGACCCTGGATCGGTTGTTAGCGCTGGGAGCGGTGATCCCGATTCCTCCTTTGGAAAGAGGCGCCGGGCGATACTCCACCTATTTTGTGGTTCCCAAAAAGGGCGATTCCCTGCGTCCGATTTTGGACCTCAAAGGCGTGAATCGCGCGCTCCGGGTGCCGCATTTCCGTATGGAAACCTTGCGGTCAGTCATTGTAGCGGTGCGACAGGGGGAGTTTTTGACGTCCCTCGATCTCACCGAGGCCTATTTGCACATCCCGATACTTCCATCTCATCAGCGGTTTCTCCGCTTTGCGTTTCCGTGGGGCCACTTCCAGTTCAGGGCCATGCCGTTCGGCTTGGCTACGGCTCCGCGCACGTTCACAAAGGTGATGGTGGTCGTTGCGGCGGCCTTGCGCAAGGAGGGCATTTTGGTCCATCCATATCTCGACGACTGGTTGATACGGGCAAAATCCAGTCGGGAGTGCCTGCGAGTCACGAGCAGGGTGGTGGCTCTGCTGCGATCTCTCGGCTGGGTGGTGAACGAAAGAAAGAGTTGTCTGCGTCCCTCGCAGGACCTGGAGTATCTGGGAGTGCGCTTCGACACCGCTCGGGGACTGGTGTGTCTCCCCGAGCGCCGCGTCCTGGCGTTGCGGGCTCTTGTCCGACTCTTTCGGGGGATGCCCGCTCCGTCGGCGTGGTGGTACCTATGGCTTCTCGGAACGATGGCGGCGACCTTGGAGGTGGTGCCATGGGCACGGTTCCACATGCGCCCGCTCCAGAGGGCGCTCCTTCGCCGCTGGTCCAACCAGTGCGATTCCTTGCACAAGAGGCTGCCCTGTCCGAAGGCAGTGCGGCGGTCGCTCCGATGGTGGCTTTCCTCCGAGAACCTGACGCGGGGGATTCCCTTGGAGCCTCCTCTGTGGGTTCCCCTCACTACGGATGCGAGCCTAGCCGGCTGGGGAGCTCACTACGAGGCCCGCTTCACGCAGGGGGTGTGGTCCTCTCGGGAAGCTGCGTGGTCGATCAACCGTCTCGAGCTTCGGGCGGTCAGGCTAGCCCTGTTGGCCCTGGAGCCTCTGGTCCGGGGTCAGGCGGTCCGCGTCTGGTCGGACAATGCGACCACGGTGGCGTACATCAATCGCCAAGGGGGCACAGGGAGTGTGGCCCTGGAGACAGAGGCGACGGCCTTATTCAGTTAGGTGCAGACTCGCCTGCCGGCGATCTCGGCGGCGCACATAGCGGGCGCAGAAAATGTCCAGGCCGACTTCCTCAGCAGAGTGCGGGTGGACCCCGGAGAGTGGGAGTTAAATCCACAGGTGTATGCGCAAATAGTTCGGCGGTGGGGTCCGCCCATCATGGATCTCATGGCGACCTACCAATCGGCCAAGACGAGTCGCTTCTTCAGCGACGGCGGGAGCGAATGTCCGAAGGACTTGACGCTCTCATTCAGCCGTGGCCGACGTCCGGGCTACTGTATGTCTTCCCTCCTTGGGCGCTGATCGGCCGGGTCGTCCAGCGCATCGAGTGCCATCGGGGCCGAGTGCTGCTGGTGGCTCCGGATTGGCCCCGGAGGCCCTGGTATGCCGACCTCGTCCGGCTTCAAGACGGCGTGCCGTGGCGCCTCCCGGCGTTGCCAGACCTTCTCCTTCAGGGCCCCTTGCGGATGCCCCAGGTGGCTCGATTCTCGCTTACGGTTTGGCCATTGAGAGGGCTCGGCTGAAAAAGAAGGGTTATTCGCCCGCGGTGATCTCCACCTTACTGCGGGCGAGAAAGTCCTCCACTTCTCTCACTTATGTTCGGATTTGGAGGTTTTTTGAGGACTGGTGCTCCCGGCGGGGAGTCCGGGCGGCGACGGTCTCTGTGCCCGTCGTGCTAAGCTTCCTTCAGGATGGGTTCGAGAAAGGTCTCGCGGCCAGTTCCCTGAAGGTCCAGCTGGCGGCGATTTCGTGTTATAGAGGCAAGGTCTTGGGCCGCCTTCTTGGTGCTCATGCGGATGTGCGGCGTTTCTTGACCGCCGTTTTTCATTTACGGCCTTCCCGCAGAGCGGTGATTCCTTCGTGGGACTTGAATTTAGTTCTGCGGGCTATGGTTCGGGAACCATTTGAGCCCTTGCGGAGGGCGTCCTTGACGGATCTCACATTGAAGACGGTGTTCCTGGTTGCCATCTGCTCGGCACGGCGTATTTCGGATCTGCAGGCCCTGTCCTGCCGAGAGCCTTTCTTGTCTTTCTCTACGGAGCGGATTGTGCTCCGTCCGGTTCCTTTCTGCCAAAGGTGGTGTCTCCCTTTCACTTAAATCAGGCGGTATTTCTGCCAGTGCTTTCGGCATGCTCGGTCGAGTCGGTGGACAAGAGTCTTCTCCGGCTTGATGTGGGCCGCGCGCTGCGGCGGTATTTGCAGTCTACCGAGTCCTTTCGAAAGACTGATCGGCTTTTTGTGCTCTTTGGGGGTACAAAAAAAGGGGAGGCGGCGGCTAAGGCCTCCATTGCTCGATGGCTCAAGGAAGCGATCACGTCCGCGTATCTGTTGCAGCGGCGGCCGGTCCCGGAGGGGCTCCGGGCTCATTCTACTCGGGCTCAGGCGGCCTCTTGGGCGGAGCATAGCCTGGTTCCACCAGCTGAGATTTGTAGGGCGGCCACCTGGTCGTCTCTGCATGCTTTCAGCAGGCACTATCGCTTGGATGTGTCAGCGGCTCGGGATTCTTGTTTTGGTTCGGCGGTTTTGCGCGCCGGCCTGCAAGGTCCCGCCCGGTCTTAACTGCTCTGTTACATCCCGATTGTGGAGGACTAAACTGGATATCCGCACAGGAAATGGAAATTACACTAACCTGGTAATTGTAGTTCCTGTAGGATCCAGTTTAGTCCTCCTTCCCTCCCGACTGTATGATTTTGCGGCGCGCTGTCCCGAGCGGGTGCCTGTAGGATGGTTTTCGTCCCGTTCGGACTCTGTCGACAGTCGTGCTTATCGCTATGGCTCTTCCCTTTATTTTGGAGTTCAGTCAGCTCCTTAGTTTCTGGGGGAAGTTCGGTGTAAATTTAAAGGCGTCGATACCGGCGCCCTGCAGTGTCCTGACTTCCTCGTTTGGGGAGGGAGTTGGTTATTCCAGGGGGGGAAGTACATAGTTTAATGATAGCCTAATAATGATCTGATGTGTTGCTTCGTTAAGTTTGCTTTGTTACTAGTACACTGGGGGGCTTCTGGGAGCTCCTGCTGGATATGTACTACAGAAGATTTGATTGGTCCAGTCTCCAGGCTGCAGTAGGAGGGGCATTACCCGATTGTGGAGGACTAAACTGGATCCTACAGGAACTACAATTACCAGGTTAGTGTAATTTCCATTTTGTGCCTGTATTCTCTGAATAAGATTGACATATATGAAGATACAGGAGGTATATTCAAAACTATTTAGGTGGTTTGCAGATCTGCAAACTACCTAAATGGTGCTTGGTGGGATATTCAGCAGTACTAATGTGGTTAGTGTTGTGTTATACCCTGGTTTTGGCCCCTAAGTTCTCCGATACTTGCTAGCTTGTGTCAGGACCTTCCAGGTGTGGAGCAGAGGTGGTACCTGGGGATAACCGGATAGCGGCAACATTCATTTGCTGAGCAGTTAGCTAAAGCGTCTTACTTTAGCTGCTTTAGCTAACTGACCAGTGGCTGAATATAGTCACTGATCTGCTAGCTATCGGGCCAACCCAAATATTCGGTGCTGGTGGCTGGATATAGCCTGATATTAAATATCCATCCAAGTTTAGTCTCTTGGCCAGGCCAGTCTGGAAACTCAGTACTGCCAACCTGGGGTTTGATTACCAAGGTCAGCTTTTTGTCCTTGAGCCTGTTGCAGAGGTAGTTTTCATAGCCCTTGGAGGATGGTTATGGTATAATGTACTTGATAAACCGCCCTTCAAGAAGTCTCAGCAGAGCAGTGAACAACAAATCTAAAAGTACAATGAAAATGAGAATTAAGAAAAGAACTCCATTAAACACAGAAAAATTATGATGAAATTCATACAAGCAACAGGGAGAAGACGGAGGAAACACAGTGATTCAATAGTTTACAAGCAAATCATAAACTATAATAAAACAAACAGATCATGAACTATATTAAGCAGACAAATCATAAGCTGTGTCAAACAGATGGCTTTTCAACTATGATTTAAAGGATGGAAATGATGGCACTAACTGGATTTTGGAGGGGAGTGAGTTCCACAGGGCAGGAATAAGAAAATAAAAGGCAGAGGAGTGGGTAGACACTAATCTTGCTTGGGATGGTGGTGGTAAATGGAGTGGAGGAGTAGCCTAATGGTTAGAGCACTGGCTTGGGAGCCAAGAAACCAGGGTTGGATTCCCATTAGCACTCCTTGTGGCCTTGGGCAAGTCACTTTAAAACTCCATTGCCTCAGAAAAGTCCAAGTTCCTTATCGTCTCTCCAGTCCAGCCCCGGAATCTCTGGGGATTAAGGTACCTCCAGCAGCTTGGAGACTGAACAATGACACTCTTTGTCACTGGTATAAATACCCGAGGGACCGCCTCCTTGCTCCAGTTTGTTCAGTCTCCAAGCAGCTGGAGGTTGTTGAGCCCAGGGATTCCAGGCTCACTAGAGGGACAATTAGGCAGTATTCTGGTTGAATTTTATTTAAATTTACTTAAATTTATTTGAACTTATTTAATTATATATAATTGAGCTACAGATGCTTAGAAGTCCTGAGGTGCGCCCCCCCCCCTATCTCCTTTTATCTTCTACTCTGCCTGTTTAGAGCCGCGATTATTTTTCTGCTGTTGAGTTGTCTGGCTCAATTCATTTAGCAGGTTTTCCTCTCCCGAACCTACCTACTTTAGGTGAGGAGCGGAGAATGGCAGAGCCACTGCAGCTGAGAGGTGTTCCCTGAGAAGCGCACATTCAGACTAGCTGCCGGAGCTGGAAACAGTTTGTTTTTCAGCAACGTTGCTGTACGGCAGTTCCAGTTTCTCCTCCGACGCTGAAGCTGTCTTTACGGCTTAGCGTGGGGGAACCGGGTTGATCTAAAGAAATCAAAGGTTCCTTATCGTTCCTCCAGTTTAGTCCTCCACCTCTGGGTTGTGTACCTCCTCCTGCAGCTTGGAGACTGGGCATGTCAAAGTCGTGACATCACTGGATATAGCCTGCTGATATCTCCCATCAGCCTCCAGTGTGTCCAGTCTCCAGGCAGCAGGAGGACATAGTGAACCTAGCTTCTGGGCTCACTTGGGGGGAACAGATAAGGAGCATTTAGTGTGACAAATTCTATTCTGATTTTACTTTTGCTTTTTACTTTTAATTTTACTTTTAATTCAGTTAAATGGCAGTCCCTTTAGTTATTAGGAACAAATTTCCTTATTTACAGTAATTTTAAATTTGAGCCTGGCTCTTTAAATTAGTAGCAGCTCTCGCCTTCCCTCCTTGTCAGTTATTTTCACTTGCTGCAGGCATTTGCCGGTGCGGATCTCTCTCCCTGGACAGTACGGGAGAGAGCTCCGGGACCTGTACAGCCACACTGAAGCTGTGTGAGACAGAGCCTCTCCGTTGCTGCAGGATTTTAATTTTACTCTGTGGAACCAGCTGAGCGGTCCTCGCCACGGTTGCCAGGCGCATCATAGCGGCTTGAGGATCGGAGGAATTCAAGGTGGTAGGAGCAAGCTGCGTGGCTTTCGGCCCTGCAGGTAAGGCCTTCGGGCTTGGTCGGTCTGCTGAGGCCTCCTTTTTGCAGCGGCTGTTGTTCTTAGCACCAAAATTCATTGGCGAAGGGGCGGCCATTTTCTCTCTAGGTATTTGGACTGCATGGCGAGAGTTGCAGGGAGCTGCCTGTGTGAGGAAGACAGGCAGAATAGCTACATTTCTGGGCCTAGTGTTTCTTTCTTTCTTTCTTTTGTTTGTAGGTTTTTTGAGGCTTGGGGGGTTCCTCAGCCTTAAGGGGGCTGTTGTCAGTACTCTTTATTTTTAAGTTTATTCTTAGTTTTATAGAACAGCAGTTTTTGGCATTGATCTCTGATACCACATGTTCTTTCCCTCCTAATCATGTCTCTGAGGAGCATCAGTTAAGTCCCGGGATATTAGGCAAATTGCCAGCTTTTAGGTTCAAGAGCAGAGCCCTAACTTGTAGTTGGAAGGAGGGACAGGCTGGAAGTGTGCCTTTGTGTGTTCTATAGTGAAAGTTGCCCAAATGCCTGTGGTTTCACAGGACACTAAACAAAATAACCCCACCTATGATGGAAAATCCTAACGCGGATTTAGATGATATCTTTTTTATTTGGAAATCTGATCGTGGTTCTCTTTATAGTTTTATCACCTGGCTAAATCAATTAAAAACCAACATTAAGTTCACGGAACACACAGCACAAGACAAGATAGAATTTTTGGACGTCTTGGTATCAGTTGAAAGTGACAGATTGGTCACCTCGCTATTTTGAAAATCAGTTCAGAGAAACAGTTTGCTTCATTATAAAAGTTATCATCCTTCCCCTTTAAAACGTGGGCTTCCTTTTGGACAGTTTTTAAGGCTCCGACGCTTATGTCATTCTATTAATGAGTTTAAAATTCACGCTTCAGATTTAAAAAAACGACCGATCGAGGGTATCCTATGAAAATTGTCACTCAAGCATATTACAGAGCGAGATATACTCACCGTGAATGGTTGCTGGATCCTCAATATTCCCCGATACGGTCCCCAATGCAGGACCCAATTGTAGGAGTGCTTCCCTATATGGAACGTAGTTCAGATGTAGCTAACATCTTACGGTCCCATTGGCAGATGTTGACATTACAAGCTTGTTTCCAACAACCTTTGCGATTGGCGTTTTCACGGGGCACTAATTTAAATAACCAGTTAGTTAAGACAGCCTTGATGTTAGATCGACCAGTTCTTTCTGGTCATGAAGGAGGCCATTATTCGTGTAATGAATGCAGCTACTGTCAAAAGACAGTTTCGGGAGTGACTTGGCAACATCCTGTTACCCTACGTGAATACACGCGACATTGGAAAACTACTGGTCAGACTGCCTTTGTTGTTTATTTGGTGTGCTGTCCATGTGGACTCTGGTATGTGGGACGTACTATTTGTTCTATGCGAAAGCGCCTTGCTGAACATGCCTCACGAATCAGAAACAAAGTTCTGACGGCCCCCATGGTGGAACATTGTGCAGCTATGTCCCATGCCTTTGAAGAATTGACCTGGACGATCATTGATCACATTCCTTTAGACCCACGGAGGGGAGATCGTGAACTTAAGTTACAGCGTACAGAACAACGATGGATCTTTGAACTGCATACCATTCATCCGTCTGGCCTAAATCGTGAAATTGATTGGGCTACAATTCTGTGACGTCAGTTCTGGTTTTTCCAAGTTTTGACCAATGGCAGTGTGGTACACCTCTGACAGTGAGGTGGTTCCCACTTCTGATTGGGTTTCCCCTGTTTAAAGCTTCGAGTCTGCTAATGCCATTTGATCACGAAACACCCAAGCCCGCAAAGACGGCGTTTTTTGTTGTTGCACGATTGAAAGAATTGGCGCACTTGAGAACAGGGACTTACCCGAAACGTGCACGTCGTGACACAAACCTTTTGGCTAGCAACGTGTGAGGAAAATGAGAAGAGCAGAGTTATTTTCAAGATAAGTTGTAATTTTACATTTTTGGGGTGAAAATAAAATAAAAGTAGTCTACCGTCTGGAGGGGGTTAGGTATACTGTTCTAGCCCTCCCCCGGTGGGCTCCGACAAGAAAAAATTGAGAAATGTTTATGGGTTTATGATACATGATGGTATGATATTGGCGCGTTGTGGTTTCACAGGGACAGGTTTAGGAAACCTTAGGATATAAAAAAGTATATAACAGTTAACTGTCAACCAAGAAGTGCCTGTGCTACGGTCTATGGCCACCAGAGGGCAGCTGGTATACTCAGTGCCTTTCTGTGACCATGTGTTTGCAGCCATCTCAGATTGATCATTCTCTGCAAGTCAGGGAAGAAATATCCACAGGGCCACCTCATGGGCTTTCAGGAGTTAGTGACTACTAAGCAACTGACTAAATATTCCTATCAAATGGTATGCAATACATGACCATAGCAGAAGGAAAATCACTATTAGAACATATTGAATAAGACGGGTACAATTTTCCTGAAATATGCAAAAATTAACCCGGCTGCAGAATGTGGATTAACAATTTAAAGTAGGCCTTCAAAGGGTTAATTAAAGCTCTTAGCTTCTGTATTGTTTGTTGGGCTCTGGTGCCCTAAAGGCCACCGGATGGCAGCGCTGCTCATGAAGCACATATAGTATTCAGTGCCCCCATCCCTGGGGGTGGGGGGGGTAAAATACAAAATCGTATTACTCTTCAGGTTCACACAGGCAGCAACCTCTAAGACCTCCATTTGCAAGGTTGTCGGTGTATCCCACTGCTATTTCTCTGACTGCAGGAAGGCCGGGGGGGGGGGGGGGGGCCTGTGTGTGTTTCATAGCTCCACTTAGCATGCCCTTCCCAGGAAATTCTCATCTATTTCTAGAGCAGGATTTTGTTTCATTTAATTTCTCTGGTTATGGTTAATGCACAGCATTAAGGGGCTGTGTTCGACGCTTGGGTCCCACAGACTTCGGTGGGATTTCAAAAGAAAAAGAAACTCTCTTTAGTGAGAGAGAGCCTTGTTCATTTTAGCTAACACTGTTGATTTATTCGGTGGCCTTTTATGTCCTGAACCCCAAGGTTGGGACACTGTTTGCTTCCAGGGGTTCTACTCTCTATTTCGCTCTTCAGCTCCCTGGCAGGCGCAGCAGGCTGGCAGGGGGTGCGCAATGCGTCCTGCAACGCTGAATCCCTCAGGATAAGGGGGGAAGGAAAGCTGGGTGCAGCAGGGTCTGGTAGCTTCTTGCAAAGCTATAGGAGCAGTTTGGGTAATTTTAGCTGATCTGCTTTGATTTCATTGGAGTTGGCGGAAACTTGGTTTTTGGAGTCCTATACTTAAGCATAGCTATGTTGATTTACCAGAATCTCCTTCCGCTATCCATAGAACATAGAAGGTCCTATAAAGCGTTAAAGTCAGTTTATATGGCAGGGTAATATTTTGGCTTAGCTGCTGTGATATAGCGCTATGATCCGCTGTAAACATATTCAAGTCAAAAGGAATTATGGTGATAACTCTCTTGGACAGTTGTAACAGGTGTTTGGGTGAGCGCCATGGCCAGTCCACAGATGTGGAATGCTCTGCCATAAGCATTATGTCATGAGAGGGGTTTTATAGTTGTGTGGTTTCTTAATGGAAAATATTCCCATTTAGTTTGGCTTTGCCCAAATTATAAGATTTTACGGTAGATTTGTAATGTCTTAATTTTGGCTATATGTGGTTTAATTTTACATATGGAAAAGGCAGCTCAGCGGAGAGAGGTTGCAAAATAGAACTCTGGCCTTTGAAGCTATCTATGTTCCCATTCCATTTATCAGAGGTTATCCAGTATGGAGAGTATCTGCTAGTGTTCAGCGAATGCCTTAATGGGGGCCAGAAGCACGCAGCCAGGCTAGTTCTCTAGCAGCAATAGCAGCAGCTCAGATTCTAGTAGGCATACATCATATGCTGGGCTTACAAGATGGCTTCCACGCTGATCGGCATCAGCCAAGATGGCTGCTGGTTTCGACTGTGAATGTGGAGGCAGCCTGGATGAGGGACCTTGCGTTCTCTGGAAAATGCCCTGCATACACCGAATCATTTAAATTCGATCAGCTACTGGCAGGACACAATGCACTCTCGCATGCTTTTTTGCTTCAGTGGTCTAAAAGTGGAGTCTTTACCAGGTGATGGGAACTTGTCTGCAGTTTCTCGGCTTCTTCATTGCTGACTCAATTGCCACTGCAGAATGAGAGAGCTGTATTTCCTGACACCAGGTGCTAGTTGAACTTTATATTTTAAGTCCATCTTTGGGCAGTCAGACGGAATGGGGCGTTACTCTAGCAGGAAGACCATGGATTAGTATGCCTGTGATTGGGAGTTCTTTCTACTTCATATTGTTGGCACGGAAAGAGCTGCTCTTAAAATATGCTGAAGGAATTTTTGGTTAAGAGATGTCTTTGTAAAAAAGGTATTCAGCTGTCCTGAATTCGCCTCTTCTTGATTGACATTTTGAGGCTAAACAGGGGCAGGCCTGGGTACTACGTGGGTGGGTGCACACCTTGCACTACCAGGGAGTGTGGACTCACTGTATGGAAGAGAGCCCTAGCAATCTTCTTTAGTGCAAGATAGGAAAGTAGATGGTTCACTGAAGCGATCATTGGGGGCAATGCTCTTTCCTTACAAGCTCCCATTTGTGGAGCCTGGGGGGGCGAGAGCATGCTTCAGGTGGTTGCAGTGTTTACGGCAGTCTACTCGCCTGGAACAGGAAAGATCAGGGAGTTGAATCGACTAGAGCCTGAGTTGCTTTATGTGGCAAATGTGCATTATGGTTTAATTCGAGCGCTAGCTAATATTATTGGCTTCCTTGGGGGTCACCCGGAGGTCTTTCTGGTGGAGGAATGGGGCAGCTGATGGTTCGTCCAAGTCGAGGCTCAGTAAGCTCCCAGTTAAAAGTCTTTGTCTTGTCCTTTCCCCGTGGGCTCTCATAGGGCAAGTAGTTAGCGTATCGAGACTTTCGGGGGAAGGTACTCTTGGTAGCGCCCGGTTGGACGAGACGGCCGTACTAGGCTGATCTCATTTGCCTACTCGACGGGCATTTCCTAGAAGTTGCCGGTAGCGGACGTTCTGCTGTGGCTAGGTCTGCAACGAATGTCTCAGGTGGATCGGTGCCCGCCTACGGTTTGGCCTTTGAATGGGCGGGGCTGAAGAAGAAGGATTATTCTGCAGCAGTCTTCGCCACCTTGTTGAGAGCAAGGAGGCAGGCTGCGTCTGGTACATAGGTCAATGCTTAGCGCCTTTTTTGAAGGCTGCTGTTCACGGCGGCAAGTCCGGGCGACAAAGGTGTCTGTATCCTTGGTCTGAGTTCTCTGCAGGACAGTGTCTGAAGGAACTAGCGGCCAGTTCCTTAGAGGGTCCAGCTGGTGACTGTTTCTGGCTGTAGAGGTTCTGTGGAGGGAATAGCGCTAGGTGTTCGGATCAATGTGTGGTGTTTCCTTAAGTTGGGACCTCACTGCGCTCCTCAAGGAGAGTTCGGGTGCTGCCTTGGGATCCCGATCGGGCCTTAGAGGCGTTAACTAAAGAGCCCTTTGATTCTTTACTCCAGGCGTCGGTAAAGGATTTGCTGTTATAGACAGTGGCTTTGATAGCTCTTTGTTCGGCGCGATGACTTTCGGAGTTTCAGGCGTTGTCATGTAATGAGCCGTTTTCACCCTTTCTGGATAGAGGGTGGTGTTTACGACCAGTCCCATCGTCCTTCCAAAAGGTGGTATCTCATTTTTCTCCTGAGCCTATTGGTTTCTCTTCCAGTTCTTGGTTTTTCTGGAAGGGGAGGTTGTTATTCGTAGCTTATGCCGATAGGAAACATAAAATGCAGGGTGCGGCATTCGTTTATTTGTTTTTGTGTGTTGGTTGGAGGTCCCCGCGAAGGGGAAGCAGCAGCGAAGGCGGCCATTTCACACTGGGTTAAGGCGGTGGTTGCCTCAGCATTCTGGTGGCGAGGTTGTACGATTCCGGGGGACTTTCTGACTCTTGCTACCAGGGCGCAAGCAGCTTCATGGGTGGATCACTGTGTCATTCCACCAGGGGGGATTGTTAGAGCAGCTTTCAGGTCGTCTCTTCATTCCCTCAGTAGCAACTACTGCCTAAATGTTCTGGCAGTAAAGGATGCCTGTTCCGGGTCGACGGTGTGGTGAGTTGGCTGGATAGGTCCCTCCCAATGATTATAATCATTATTATAATTATTGCTCTGTTACATCCCAGGGGTGGAGGACTAAACTAGAGGAACGATAAGGAAATAGAAATTACACTTACCTGGTAATTGTCATTCCTTGAGTGACGACAGTTTAGTCCTCATTCCCGCCCGGGGGTGCGATTTCTTCAGAGTTTATTTTCAGGCGGAGTGGAGCATCAATCTCAAGGAGTAGACAGATCCTTTGAGATTCTAGATCACAGTGAGTATCCCTTTCTGTTGTTTCTTCCTTCTCTCTTATTTAAACGAGGGGATGGTATAGGAAACGTGTTTGCATAGGGGGGACGTGAATGTAAAGTTAAAAAAAAAAACCTATATATATATATATAAGACTGATAAGGTTAAAAATGTTCCTCAAGTGGAGGAATGGAGAGTTATTTAAAGCTATGGTATAGTTACTTATCTACAGGCTTTCCTAACCAGGGCTCCACACATCAAACAATACCTAAGCTCCACAAACAGGACAATGGCTGGGAAAAATCGTATTATTGCTAAAGCTGTTGCCCCCGTTACAGCTTCTGCCTCGGTCCAGACAGAGGTCCTAATGCCAGTTGAGGAACCGGTTCCATGTGCAGGGTGCCTGCATGCTGAAGCTCTGAGGAAACAAGTGGAGGAACTCAGAGAGGAGGTGGCGAGGCTGAGGAGCATTCAAGACAGTGAGAAGTACATTGATGAGATGCTTCTTGCAGCAACCAGGCTCTCCAGCACAGGAGAAGATGGGTGCCAACAGAATGTCGATGGTTGGACAAAAGTCACCAGAGCCTGCAAAATCACCAATCCAACTTCTCCAGCCCTTGAATTGAAGAACCATTATGCAGCCCTGGAAGTGGAGGAGGTGAAAGCATCCCTGGAAAGGGAAGAACCAGAGTTCAAGTACCCCATAGTTGCGGAACCAGTGACCAGAAGGAAACGAAGGGTAGTGGTGGTTGGAGACTCTCTTCTGAGGGGTACTGAGGCGTCCATCTGCCGACCAGACTTGATGTCCAGAGAGGTATGCTGTCTGCCTGGTGCCAAGATCCAAGATGTTACGGAGAGTTTGCCGAGACTCATCAAGCCCACTGACTATTACCCAATGTTGCTAATCCATGTTGGAACAAATGATACTGCCAGGTATACCTCGGAACGTATCAAAAGTGACTTCATGGCTCTGGGACAGAGGGTGAAGTAGGTAGGTGCACAGGTGGTGTTCTCTTCAATCCTCCCTGTTGAGGGTAAAGACCAAGGCAGAGAGGCTCGCATCCTGGAGATGAATGCATGGCTGCGTGGATGGTGTCTTCGAGAGCGTTTTGGTTTCCTAGACCATGGGATGCTGTTCCAAGGGTTGCAGAGCAGAGATGGCATCCATCTGTCCAAGAAAGGTCAACGCATCTTTGGTAGTAGACTGGCTAATCTACTGAAGAGGGCTTTAAACTAGATTCGTTGGGGATGGGTGAAGAAAGCCCCCAGGTAAGTGAAAGCCCCCAGGTAGGTGATACATTAAATACCTTTATGGAAATGGGTAACAGGGATAACATATGGAAAGCAGTGTGTATTAATGCCCGTAGCATGGGAAATAAGATCCCTGAAGTTGAAGCTTTGGTGGGAGTGGCTGACTTGGATTTAGTGGCAGTTACAGAAACATGGTTCACAGAAAACCATGACTGGGATGTAACTATACCTGGCTATACTTTATTCAGAAAGGACAGGGTAGGAAGAAGGGGAGGAGGAGTGGCACTATATGTAAAAACTACTATTAAAGCTTTGGAATTACAGAGCTTAAAAGGGAGAGAGGAGGCATTGTGGGTTAAACTAGAAAGAGGGAAAGAGAAATCTATTTGCATTGGTGTGATATACAGACCTCCCTCACAAGAGGAAGAGGTGGACAGAGAGTTAATTGAAGACATACGCAGCATTGCTAGGAAAGGGGAAGTGCTACTGCTAGGAGATTTCAATATGCCAGATGTTGATTTTCACATTCCTGCTGTAGTATCATCTAGAAGTAAGGAGATCCTGGATTCTCTACAGGGAGAACTATTCAGGCAATTGGTAACAGACCCCACACGTGAAGGGGCCATACTGGACTTGGTGTTTACCAATGGTGAAAGTGTTTCTGGTGTTGTAGTGGGAGATCATTTTGCATCCAGTGATCACCAGATGGTGTGGTTCAGTATTAGGACTAGGGCTGTTAGAATCCATTCCAAGGTGAAGATCTTAGACTTTAGGAAGACTAACTTTGCGAAGATGGGCCAATACCTCAGGGAGTCGTTAGTGGGATGGGAACAGCTGGGGGATGTAGAAAAACAGTGGGCAAAACTGAAAGGGGGTATTTTAAAGGCAACCAACCTTTTTGTTAAAATGGTAAATAAAGGCAAAAGGAACCAGGAGACCGCTATGGTTTTCGAAGGAAGTAGCTGAAAAAGTGAAGAAAAAGAGGGAGGCCTTCATGAAATACAAGAGATCACAGAGAGAGGAAGACAGGCATCTGTATTTGGAAAATCTTAGAGAAGCTAGCAAAGTAGTCAAAAAGGCAAAGATTCAAAAGGAGGAGGAAATAGCCAATGCAATAAAATGGGGGGATAAGACATTTTTCAGATATATTAGTGAGAAGAGGAAGTGCAAAAGTGGTATTGTCAAACTCAAGGGTGCAGGGGGGGAATATGTAGAAGCTGATAAGGATAAAGCGGAATTGCTTAACAAATATTTTTGTTCTGTGTTCACAGATGAAGAGCCAGGAGCAGGACCTCAGAAAACACCCACAATAAGAACAGAAGCGAGGGACAGCTTGAACAATTTTCAGAAGACTGTGTTCGTGAGAAACTAGCTCAACTTAAAGTAGACAAAGCGATGGGACCGGATGGGATACACCCTAGAATACTGAGGGAACTTGGGGACGTTCTAGCAACTCCACTGACTGACCTTTTTAATGCCTCGTTGGAGTCGGGAGTGGTGCCAAAGGACTGGAGAGAGGCTCATGTGGTGCCTTTACACAAAAGCGGAAGTAAGGATGTGGTTGAAAACTACAGGCCGGTTAGTTTAACTTCGGTGGTGAGTAAATTATTGGAAACGCTGCTGAAAGAGAAAATAGTGAGGTTTCTGGAGTCCGGCGGATTACAGGATCCGAGGCAGCATGGATTCACCAGAGGCAGGTCTTGTCAGACAAATCTGATTGATTTCTTTGACTGGGTGACCAGAGAGTTGGACCAAGGGAGAGCTCTAGATGTGGTGTATTTAGATTTCAGTAAAGCCTTTGACACTGTTCCTCACAGGCGACTTATAAACAAACTGAGCACCCTAGGGATGGACCCTAAAGTTAATGCTTGGGTTAGAAATTGGTTGGGTGGGAGGCGACAAAGAGTACAAGTAAATGGAGCTCACTCTGAGGAGAAGGATGTTACCAGTGGTGTGCCCCAGGGATCTGTCCTTGGTCCGATTCTTTTTAACATCTTTGTTAGTGATATAGCGGAAGGGCTGTCGGGTAAGGTTTGCCTCTTTGCGGATGATACCAAAATCTGCAATAGAGTAGACACCCAGGAAGGTGTAGATAACATGAGGAGGGATCTAGCTAAGCTTGAAGAATGGTCTAGAATTTGGCAGCTGGGATTTAATGTTAAAAAATGTAAGGTCATGCATTTGGGCTGCAGCAATCCAAGGGAGCAATACAGTATAGGAGGTGAAGTACTTTTGTCCACTAAAGAAGAGCGGGACCTAGGCGTGGTTGTGTCTGATGATCTTAAAGTAGCTAAACAGGTAGAAAAGGCGACGGCAAAAGCTAGAAGGATGCTTGGGTGCATACGGAGAGGAATGGCTAGCAGAAAAAAGGAGGTGATAATGCCTCTGTATAAGTCTTTGGTGCGACCTTATTTGGAGTATGGTGTGCAATTCTGGAGATCGCACCTTCAAAAGGATGTGAACAGGATGGAGTCGGTGCAGAGGGTTGCTACTAAAATGATTAATGGGCTTCATTATAAAGCATATGAGGACAGACTTAAGGATCTTAATATGTACACCTTAGAGGAATGGCGGGATAGAGGTGATATGATTGAGATGTTTAAATACCTCGGTGGCATAAATGTTCAGGGAGAGAGCCTCTTTCAATTGAAAGCAAGTTCTGCTACGAGGGGACATGGGATGAGGGTGAAGGGAGATAGATTCAGGAGTGATAAGCGGAAATATTTCTTTACGGAAAGAGTAGTGGATCCGTGGAATAGTCTCCCAGTGGAGGTGGTAGAGATGAGGACAGTAACTGAATTCAAAAAAGCATGGGACCAACACAGAGGATCTCTAAAGGTAAAAAGTGGACTGTTGTAGTTGTTATGGAAGGACAGACTAGATGGGCCTTGTGGTCTTTTTCTGTCATCATGTTTCTATGTTTCTATTTGTTGTTCCTTTGAGTTTGCTTTGTCAATAGTACGCTGGAGGCTGATGGGAAATACCAGCAGGCTATAACCAGTGATGTCATGACTTTGACATGCCCAGTCTCCAAGCTGCAGGAGGAGGTGCACAACCCAGAGGTGGAGGACTAAACTGTCGTCACTCAAGGAACGACAATTACCAGGTAAGTGTAATTTCTATTTTTTCTCCTTGCTGCAGCACAGAGGTAAGAGTACTCTGCTGCTCAGTTAGTGCGATGGCAGTTGGTTTTTGTGCAGGCTGCGCCGTTTGGCGCATGCACGGGAAAACGGCAGATCAGTAGAAGGATTTTGATACCTGAGAAGTGTCGTTTTGAAGGGGGAACCTCTGTTTTTGGCCTTTGTTAAAAGGAATAGATTTTAATCTCATTTTAATCTGATTTAAGCTATTTGAGTGTGCTGATCATGTAAAAAAACAAAAAAAACAGAATATAAACGAAATATACCGTGGTAATAATAAGGCAAGAAAGTATTACCAGGTATCTGGTTGTTTCTTCAGCGCTATAGCGAAGTAATGCCTTCTAGGCCACAGTGTTTGGTTTGTGGCTCTAGGAAAGGAGCTTTATCTGACATGGGGGTCTGTAGATCCTGCATCCAGGAGGCTGCAGATATGGAGCAGGTTTTAGAAACCAGTGCAGAAGGTGCTAAACTTGCTTTCTTTGTCGGATGCTAATTCACCTCCGCAGCTTCTGCCAGAGAGGGCCTTCTTCCGTTCCTGATGTGCCTCAGGTACCATCAGTATTTTCGGCAGGTTTGGTGGTGGTGGTTTTGCAGGATTTTGTATCTCTGCTTCAGCAGACATTTGGAAATGGACGAAAGGGTCCACTATCCTCCGCCGCAGGGGATCTTGGAAGGAAGCTGCCGGGTATCCCTCTGGAACTTGCTGAGGGTGCTGCTCCTGTTTAAAAAGGTTAAAACGGGGAAGGATCCACAGGAACATTCGGTAACCTCTGAAGAGATTCACTTGGAGGCGTTGGATCTGGATTTGAAAGTTGAAGACGAATTAGAAGGAGAAGTCACGGAACAGGAGGACCAGGCGAGAGTAGTTCGTGTTTTCCGTCGAGATGAGTTACCAGCGTTGATTTTGGAAACACTTAAAGCCCTTAATATGCCAATTTCAGAGCCAGAGGAGGATTTCACATTGGAGGATCCTTTGTTGCAGGCATTTAGGAAAACGTAAATGGCTTTTCCGGTACACAGAGTTGTAAGGGGGATGATTCAACAAGAATGGGATATGCTCGAGGCTGGACTAAAGGGGTCCAGGGTCATGGCTCGATAATATCCTCTACTGGATCAGGATCGGGAGTTGTTTAAGTCTCCCAAAGTAGATGCAGCGGTATCGGCTGTTACCAAAGACTGCAATTCCGGTGGAAGGTGGTGCTGCTCATAAGGATAGCCATGATAGAAAGTTGGATACGTTGTTAAAACAGGTGTTTGATGTCAATGCCTTATCCATTTGGGCTTCAATTTGTGGAGCATGGGTAGCCAGAGCCTGTTTTCGTTGGTCTCAGCGAGTACAAGGAGATAACGTGGAAGACTCTACGACATAAGCGTCCCGGTTAGAGACTGGGGCAGCTTATTTAGCTGATATTCATTATGACCTTATTAGGGGTTTGTCTAAGAGTATGGTCTCGGTTGTTGCAGCTAGAAGATATCTATGGTTGCGTAACTGGGCGGCAGATGCTTCTTCTAAAGCAAGGCTCACTAAGCTTCCTTTCAGGGGTAAGCTACTTTTTGGTGAGGACTTAGATAAGTTGGTAAAAGACTTAGGGGAGTCCAAAGGCGGCAGACTGCCAGAGGGCAGGCAGAAGCTAGGACGTCCATCTCGGGCGACTAGGGGCCAGTACAGAGACTCTCGTTGTTTTCATTCTACACGTTTCGGACAATTTCAGAGAGGGCGTCAATATTTCAGAAGTCGGGGTTTTCGAGGAGCGAGCAGGGGATTTGCAACCTCCTCTTTTTCTTCGAACCCTAGAAAATCACAATGAAGTAAGGAGGACCCAGGTGGATTTTATACCCGTGGGAGGTCGTCTACGGGATTTTTGTTAAGATCACATCCGATCGGTGGGTGTTCGAGATCATTTGAGAAGGATATGCTCTGGAGCTTCAACGCCCAGTGGTCGATTTGTTCATTCAATTTCCTTGCAAGGCACGCATCAAGTGTATAGCGGTGTGTGAGACCTTGCAAAGACTTTTGAATCTCAAAGCTGTCGTTCCGGTACTGCCAGACCAATGCGGCTCCGGTTGATACTCCATCTACTTTGTGGTTCCAAAAAAGGAAGGGTCTTTTCATCTAATTTTAGATCTTCAAAAGGTAGATCGTTTGTCTTCGGGTGACTCATTTTCGTATGGAGACACTGAAGTCTGTAATAATGGCAATAAGGCAAGGAGAATTTCTTACGTCTCTGGATTTGTCAGAGGCATATCTACACATTCCCATTCGTCTGGAGCATCAGAAATTTCTAAGATTTGCAGTTCCCATGGGTCATTTCCAGTTTCGGGTGTTGCCGTTTGGTTTAGCAACGACCCCGTGAACGTTTACCAAGGTAATGGTGGTAGTTGCGGCAGCATTGAGAAAGGAAGGAGTTCTAGTTCACCCATATCTGGACGACTGGTTGATTCGGGCAAAGTCCAAAAAGGAAAGCCAGTTGGCAACAGCCAGAGTAGTGGAATTTTTACAAAGTCTTGGTTGGGTTGTCAATGTGGCAAAGAGCAAGTTGATTCCATCACAGAATCTAGAACACCTGGGAGCTCGATTCAATACAAGGATAGGAAGGGTATTTCTTCCTCAGACGCGAGCGCTAGCATTGAGATATCTGGTGCGCAGTTTCTTGAACAGAAAGGATCCCACTGCATGGCATTATTTACGGTTGCTCGGAACCATGGTAGCAACGTTAGACTTAGTTCCATGGGCAAGAGCTCATATGCGACTGTTACAGAGAGCGTTACTAAGGAGGAAACATAGAAACATAGAAATATGATGACAGAAAAAGACCACATGGCCTATCTAGTCTGTCCTTCCATATCAACTACAACAGTCCCCTTTTTACCTTTAGAGATCCTCTGTGTTTGTCCCATGCTTTTTTAAATTCAGTTACTGTCCTCTTCTCTACCATCTCCACTGGGAGACTATTCCATGGATCCACTACTCTTTCCGTAAAGAAATATTTCCGCATATCACTCCTGAATCTATCTCCCTTCACCCTCATCCCATGTCCCCTCGTAGCAGAACTTGCTTTCAATTGAAAAAGGCTCTCTCCCTGAACATTTATGCCACGGAGGTATTTAAACATCTCAGTCATATCACCTCTATCCTGCCTTTCCTCTGAGGTGTACATATTAAGATCCTTCAGTCTGTCCTCATATGCTTTATATTGAAGACCACTAATCATTTTGCTAGCCACCCTTTGCACCGACTCCATCCTGTTCACATCCTTTTGAAGGTGCGGTCTCCAGAATTGCACGCTATACTCCAAATGAGGTCACACCAAAGACTTATACAGAGGAATTATCACCTCTTTTTTTCTGCTAGCCATTCCTCTCCATATGCACCCAAGCATCTTTCTAGCTTTTGCCATCGCCTTTTCTACCTGTTTAGCTACTTTAAGATCATCAGACACAACCACGCCTAGGTCCCGCTCTTCTTTAGTGGACAAAAGCACTTCACCCCCTATACTATATTGCTCCCTAGGATTACTACAGCCCAAATGCATGACCTTACATTTTTTAACATTAAATCTCAGCTGCCAAATTCTAGACCATTCTTCAAGCTTAGCTAGATCCCTCCTCATGTTATCTACACCTTCCTGGGTGTCTATTGCAGATTTTGGTATCATCCGCAAAAAGGCAAACCTTACCCGACAGCCCTTCTGCAGGAGGTCGCATCAGAAAGATCCTCTCTCAAAGAGGGCTACCCTGCCTTCTGGAGACGCGTCAAGCTCTGCAATGGTGGTTACAGCCGGAGATTCTAGAGGTGGGAATGCAGTTAGAATCGCCTGTTTGGATTCCTCTTACGACGGATGCCAGTCCAGTGGGCTGGGGAGCTCACTTTGTAGGAAGGTTTGTTCAAGGTCAATAGACCGATCAGGAGAAAGTTAGATCAATCAACAGATTGGCGTTGAGAGCAATAACCTTAGCTCTACAAGCATTTCAATGTTGTCTTCAGGGGAAGGCTGCTTGCGTTCTGTCAGACAACGCAACTGCAGTGGTTTACATCAACCGTCAAGGGAGCACAAGCAGTGTCTCTCTGGAAGCCGAAGCCGAACAGTTGTTCGTGTGGGCCAAGAGGAATTTGAAAGCTTTGTCCACCCTTGCTACATGAGTCGCAGACAATGTGGAGGCCGATATTTATATATTTATATATCTATATCTATATATCTTTTTTTTTTTTTTTTTGAGTCGGGTCAAAGTAGATCCAGGAGAGTGGGTTCTGTATCCATAGGTGTTCCAATTGATTATAAATCATTGGGGAGCTCCAGTGATGGATCTCATGGCAACCTTCAAGTCGGCAAAAGTCAATCGGTTTTTCATTCGAAGGCGGGAGAGAATGTCAGAGGGCCTAGACGCTCTCATTCAAAGGTGGCCAGAGGAGCAACTTCTGTACGTCTTCCCTCTGTGGGTATTGATAGGGCGTGCTCTACAAAGAGTAGAGCGGCACAAGGGACTAGTAATATTGATAGCGCCGGATTGGCCAAGACGACCATGGTACGCGGATCTCATAAACTTATTAGTAGACGTCCATGGCTCTTACTGACGAGAGAAGATCTGTTGTGCCAGGGTCCATTACGCATGCCACAGGTGGCTCGATTCTTGCTTACGGCTTGGCTCTTGAAAGGGCGAGGTTAAAGGCCAGGGGTTACTCTTCGGCAGTGATTTCCACTTAGTTGAAAGCAAGGAAGAGATCTACCTCTTTGGCGTATATTCGAATTTGGAGAATATTTGAAGCATGATGTGAAGACAAGGGTTTTGAAGCATTAAAAGCTTCTATTTCTCAAATTCTATCTTTTTTGCAAGATGGGTTTGAGAAAAGATTAGCAGCTGTGTCTTTGAAAGTGCAGTTGGCAGGTCTCTCTTGTTATAGAGGTAAAATAAATGGTGAAGTGCTAGGAGCACATCCGGATGTGAAGCGTTTTTTGAGAGCAGTTTCACTGTTGAGGCCACTGTGTAGACCAATCGTTCTGTCTTGGAATCTCCATTTGGTGTTGGAGGCTTTGGTATGCGAACCGTTTGAACCATTGTCACGAGCATCATTAAAAGGATCTTTCGCTCAAGGTAGTTTTTCTAGTAGCTATATCATCGGCACGAAGAATTTCGGAATTACAGGCATTGTCTTGTAGAAAGCCTTTTCTATTTTACGAAAAGAAGGTGGTTTTGAGACCAGTACTTTCGTTTATACCCAAAGTGGTGTTGGCTTTTCATGTCAATCAAGAAGTTTCTTTACCAGTATTTGAAAATAGTGCCAAGGAGATTCAGTTCAGAAGATTACATATTTTAAATGTCCATAGAGCATTAAAGACGTATTTAAAGTGAACACAGGAATTCCGTAAGACAGATAGGCTGTTTGTTCTTTTTGGAGGTGCAAGAAGAGGCCATGCAGCTTCCAAAGCCTCTATTGCCAGGTGGCTCAAGGAAGCTATAGCTTCAGCGTATTTGTTGAAAAGTAGGATAATATCTGATGGGCATTCAACAAGGGCGCAAGCTGCGTCCTGGGCTGAGTACAGTTTGGTACCGCCTGTGGACATCTGTAAGGCAGCTACTTGGTCATCGTTAAATTCCTTTGTAAAACATTATCGATTAGATATACAGGCAGCTAAAGTTGAAAAAGAGCAAATCACTCATGAATGCAGCAAAATATGACCTTGAGAATATACCACTGGAATTTAAAGACCGCCTGCAAAATCGATTTGCTGCTTTAGATACAAATGACAGAGCTCCGGAAGAGTTATGGAATGACATCAAGAAGGTTGTGTTGGAAGAAAGCGAGGAGTCTCTACAAAAGGTGAAAAAGCAAAAACGGCCAAAATGGATGACGGAAGAAACTCTGAAAATTGCCCAGAAACGCAGAGAAGCTAAAGCCAGAGCAGAAAGAAAGACAATCGCAGAACTCAACAGAGATTTCCAACGTGCAGCAAGACAGGACAAGGAAAAGTACTGCAATGACACTTGCAAGGAAATAGAAGCAAAAACTATTAGAGGAAGAACAAGATCGGCTTTCCTAAAGCTACGGGAGTTAAAGAAAAAGTTCCAGCCTCGAATTGGAATGTTACAAGATGCTCAAAGTTCCATGTTGGATGATGCTGAGAAGATCAAGAAAAGGTGGAAGGAATATACAGAGTTTTTATATGATAACGATCAAGTGGACCAACAGCCGTTTCAACCTGTACCTTATGATCGGGAACCATTGGTGATGAAAGAAGAAGTTGAAGCAGCATTGAAAGTCTTATCAAAGAATAAAGCACCAGGCATTGATAGCATTCCCATAGAAGTATTACAGCAATCTGATGCAACTGTTACCATACTTACAAGGCTCTGCCAAGAAATATGGAAGAAAACAGCATGGCCAACTGACTGGAAAAGATCTATGTTTATACCAATACTAAAGAAAGGTGATCCAACTGACTCTGGAAATTATCGAACAATCGCTCTGATCCCACATGCCAGCAAGATTCTACTGAAGATTATTCAAAAGAGACTACAACCATACCTGGAACAAGAACTACATGAAGTGCAAGCAGGGTTCAGGAAAGGGCGAGGAACGAGAGACATCATTGCGGATGTGAGATGGATCCTTGAAAAGACTAAAGAATACCAAAAGGATATCTATTTGTGCTTTATCAACTATAGCAAGGCTTTTGACTGTGTAAGCCATGAGAAACTCTGAGCCACATTAAGAAGCATGGGTATACCAGAACACCTGATCGTTCTCTTGCGCAATCTGTACATTGATCAAGAAGCAACAGTTTGAACGGAACAAGGAGAAACAGAATGGTTTAAAATAAGCAGAGGTGTAAGACAAGGCTGCATACTTTCCCCCTACCTGTTTAATTTATATGCAGAACAAATCATCAGAGAAGCAGGATTGTATGAAGACAACAGAGGTGTGAAGATTGGTGGAAGACTCATCAACAACCTTAGCTATGCTGATACTACATTACTGGCTGAAAGTGAAGATGATCTGAAACATTTACTTCTCACAATCAAAGAACATAGTCTCAAAATGGGCCTGCACCTTAATGTAAAGAAGACAAAGATAATGACAACTGGCATAATCAACAGGTTCATCGTTGAAGGAGAAGGAATTGAAATTGTGAACAACTTTAACCTACTTGGATCAACTATCAATAAAGAAGCAACAAGCAGTCAAGAAATCAGACGACGCGTTGCTCTTGGCAGAATGGCTATGAAAGACCTAGATAAGATTCTCAAGAGCAGAGATGTCTCTCTCCATACAAAGATTTGACTTGTTCAAACCATGGTATTTTCAATAACATCATATGGATGTGAAAGCTGGACAGTGAAAAAGACGGACAGGAAGAAAATTAATGCCTTTGAATTATGGTGCTGGCGGTGAATACTGTGTATGCCATGGACTGCCCGAAGAACAAATCAGTCGGTACTAGCGGAGATCACTCCTAAGCTTTCTTTAGAAGCTCAGATGACAAGACTTCGACTTTCATACTTTGGACACATCATGCAAAGAGAGATATCATTAGAGAAAGACATCATGCTTGGCAAGATGGAAAGTCAACGCAAAAGAGGAAGGCCAGCAATGAGATGGATCGATACAATAACAGCAGCTACGGGTACCAGTCTGTCAACAATGAGCCGTCTGACTGAAGACCGAACACAATTTAGGATAGCTATCCAGAGGGTCGCCATGAGTCGACTCCGACTCGACGGCACTTAACAACAACAACATACAGGCAGAAAGAGATACCTGTTTTGGATCCGCAGTGCTTCAGGCTGGCCTAGCGGGTCCCATCCATTAAAGGTTTTACTGCTCTGTTACATCCCCAGAGATTCCGGGACTGGACAGGAGAGACGATAAGGAAGGTGAAATTAGGCTTACCTGCTAATTGTTATTCCTTGAGGAACTCCAGTCCAGTCCCGCATCCCTCCCTGATATGCTTTTGTCTGGATTATGGCCTGAAGCAAAGAGGTATAGTATTGTCATGGTAAGCCTATAAGACAAGTATATGTCTTACAATCCATATGGGGAGGGTGAAACTTTTGGGAATCTTTTAAAGTCTTACTCCTCTATCGAGACGGAGGGCAGACTATAATAGGACAATTATAGTGTTACTTGACTGCGGCAGCCCATATAGTATAACAATGTTGTTAAGTGCCGTCGAGTCGGAGTCGACTCATGGCGACCCTCTGGATAGCTATCCTAAATTGTGTTCGATCTTCAGTCAGGCGGCTCATTGTTGACAGACTGGTACCCGTAGCTGCTGTTATTGTATCGATCCATCTCATTGCTGGCCTTCCTCTTTTGCGTTGACCTTCTATCTTGCCAAGCATAATGTCTTTCTCTAAAGATTTCTCTCTTCTCTTGATGTGTCCAAAGTATGGAAGTTGAAGTCTTGTCGTCTGAGCTTCTAAAGAAAGCTTAGGTTTGATCTCCTCTAGTACCGACTAGTTTGTTAAACCATTATAACATAACATTAGCGTAATCAAAATGCGGGAGTACCAGGGCTTGATAGATTGTTCTGAAATCACTGGGATCCAGTAGAGCTCGTAGCTGCCTGAGTGTCCGTATTTTGAAGTATATTGTTTTTACCGAGTTTTTTTATGTGTGTTTTCATGTCTAGCCTTTGGTCTAGCGTGATACCAAGGTATCAAATTGTGGATATGGTTAACAGTTCTGCATTCTTGACTTTTAGTGCGGGGGGGGGTGAATTCTGGATTCCTTGTGAGGAAGAGGACATCTGTCTTGTTATAGTTGATCCGAAGTTTTTGCGAGTACAGCCAGTCTGCAACTGCATTAAAACATGAGGTTAGCGGTATGATGTATTATATCTGCATAAAAATGTATAGAAATGTTGTGCTGCTGGATAATAAGGGATAAAGGAACCGGAAAGATGCTGAACATTAAAAGTGCAATATGAGAACCCTGCAGGGACACCACAGGGAAGAGAAAAAACAGAAGTAGAAACCCAGGTATCCACCAAAAAAGAGCGGTGAGAAAGGTAACCTCCTAAGAAACACACCAGCAGCCTAAGTCCTGGAGACAGGAAAGAAGAGTGGAATGATCAACGAGATCAAAGGCAGCTGAACGATCAAGACACACTACCACTGAGATATTACCCTGATCGTGAGACTGATGAAGCTCACTAATAAGAGACAGAAGAATAGTTTGCTTACTGTGGCCCTTGCGAAAACCTGATTGTCTAGGGGTGAAAAGCACGAGTGGATGTGAGGCAAGTTGGGCAAAGACAAATTTTTCCAGCAGTTTGGAGACAAAAGGTAAGGAAAGGTAAAAACTGGGCGATATTGAGAAGTATCATAAGGGTCAACAAAGGAATATTTAACTATAGGCCGAACAATAGTATGTTTTCACGGGAAGGGAAAAGCACCACAAGACAAGCTGTTATTGATCATGGACAAAATAAACGGTGACAATGCTGATGGAGTGGAAAGCCAGGGGGAAGGGACTGGATCAGTAGCTGAGGTTGTCTTTTATGGGAAAAATTAAAGACTAAGAAGTTCAGCAGCAGAAATCTGTGAGAAAGAGTACCAAGTGTGAGATAATATAGATTGCGAGTCGAGTAAGAGATTCACAATATCTATGGAGGGTGAGCCAGGAGGAGAGAGGGGTGGAGGACAATCATGAAACTTGGCTCTGAGAGTGTACCGTATCTATGAAGAAGGAAGCCAAAGCTGACGGAGATGGAAGAGAAGACAATAAGTGATCTGGAGAAGTTGTGAAGTGTTTGGACATGAAATCTAAAATGGAATAAAGCTTATGTGTAGAGTTGGCAGCAGTAGTTATTTGATGTGAATAAAAATCCTTTTTGCTGAGTGAGCTTGGGCCCAGTATGTCCTATAAAGTTCTTTATAGCAACAAAGAGATGAAGATGAGCGGCGCTTTCTCCAACATGGTTCTGCCTGACTCAGTTGACGGCGAGAAAAGTGAAGACCATGATGGTACCAGGGACACCTGGAACAAGGGGGACGATGAGAATGACAAGCGGGGGGGGGGGGGGGGGGGGGGGGGGGGGGGGGGGGGGGGTGGGGGGGGGGGGGGTGCTACACGATTCAAGAAAGCAGAGTGGAAGATCATAGTTGGGCTTGAGCATCGACTGGGAGGGAAAAGAATTCAGAAAGAAAGTTGTCTGAAGCAATATGAAAATGAACAAGAGTGGAGGAGGAGATGTTGTGATGGAACATGTTAGGACCAGGCATAAAGCTGGGGGAAGCCACAGGGGAGTAAAAGGCCTGAAAGAAAATCACAAGATGGTCCAATCAGGGAACTGGACAGGAGGAAAAAGAGAATGGGGAGAGGGATACCCCTGAGAAGACAGAATAAGATTGAGATTGTGGCTTGCAGCATGGGTGGGAAAGGAAAGATACTGTGATAACGAAAGATCAGAAAGTAGACAAATTAGTTTTGCATCCTTAGTTATTATGATGCCCCTAGATCTATTAAAATCACCCAATACAGTAAGATGAGGGAAAAGTAAAGAAACCTCCGAAAGGGTATATGTAAGAGACTCCCAAAGATGAGGACAGAGAGGAGGAGGAACATTAAACAAGGAGAAAGTAAACTGGAGGAGAACCATTCAGACATAACAAAAGAGATTCAGGATATGTCAAAACAGGAGAGGAGACTTGAGAAACTGAAATGTTTGATCTAAAAGGGCTCTACCAGAGCTACAAAGCCTAATGGTAAAAAGGCTGTGTAGCCTGGAGGAAGGCACCTGTGAAGGAGAGGGTCTTCACCATTTTTCAGCCAGGTCTCAGTTAGAAACAGGGCATCTAAAGAATGAGCCTCCACTAGATCCTGGACAAGGAGGGTCCTAGCCCATAAAGAATGACAATTCAGCAGAGCAGCTTGAAGTGCCTTAATAGTGGGAGGTCCCGAGGTTAAGAACCTGATTCTAGTAGGGGCATGTCCAGGCCATATGGACAGCCCCATGCAGGACGGGCCTGTTAGGACTCAATTGTGTACCACAGGAACAAAATGTTCCCACGGCATACAGAATTGAGCCCGACCCACAGTTGGCCAGCCGGGACCTAGATTGGGCGGCGGGAACCCCCCTGTACCCAGCACCGGGGAGGGAATCTCCAGCCCCAAATGCCCAGTTAGTGCTGATTATTCCACCTTCAAGATGGAATAATCCAGCACGTCCCCCCCCCCTGACCTCGCAGGATGTACAGGGCTGTGACCTGAATCAGCCCTGTATGTCCTACTGCCTTGGCCTGCCCCTGCTCCGCCCAGACACCGCTCCCTCCTGCCCCCTGCCGGCTCTCCCCATCCTGCTGCTCTAGAGTCTGAGAGTCGGAGGGAGAATAGGGACAGGACAGCTTGCGGGGCTGCACGTCCCACTGGGATATACAGCCCCGCAAGCCACAATTCAGAATCGGTCCCTAAGAGTAACAGGGCAAGATAGAAAATTTGATGGACACCGGGCATCAAAGGGTGATACAAAAGCACAAGTTCTAGACAGGTGACACCCAGACAATGAGAGAATAGCAGCCATGTCAAACAATAGTAGCAGAGAGCATAAGGTCATGCCCCAGGAACCGAATGACTTAACCCTTTGAAGGCTCACTTTAAATTTTTAATCCACATTCTGCAGCCTGGTTAATTTTTCCATATTTCAGAAAAATTGTACCAGTCTTATTCAATATGTTTATAACAGTGATTTTCTTTCTGCTGCAATGCAATGTGTGCCTTCGAGTCAGTCCTGGCGACCCAGAAGCTCCTGTGTTTTCTTGGCAGTGTCACCGGAAGTAGATTGCCAGGCCTTTCTTCCGAGGCAATGGAGGGTTATGTGACTTGCCCAAGGCCACAAGGAGTGCCAGTGGGAATCGAACCCTGGTTGCTTGGTTACCAAGCTAGTGTTCTAACCACTAGGCTACTCCAACACTCCTGTATTATATACTATTTGATAGAAAAATGAGACAGCAACACAAATATATATAACCGAAGGCTCAAAAATATGAAAATATGTGCAGTTTATTTATAAAATCAACAGTTATTAGTTGCATACATTAGATTTAAGTTATCTCCAGGAACAAGCAGGAATATAGTCTTCACATATGGGTATTGTCGGTACCGACAGAGCCTGCACGGGAACGCTCCCCAGCGTCCAATAGGAAAGCTTTTGGGAGCATCCCACAGCGCCTGTGTGCTGCCTTCCCACCTTTCCAAACTGTCCCTCTCCAGTTCTTCGTTTTCCGCGGAGCCGACAGGTCGCACATCCTGTCACTGCAGAAAAAATATCCCTTCTAGTCTTTTTTGTGGTCGCGTCTGCCTTCCCTCGACGCTACGCCGGTACCGCCGATGGTTCTTTCTTTTCTTTAAAAAAAAACCAAAAAAAACCCTTTTGTCTGGAGTCTTTCCAGTAATTTTCTCTTCAGGTGCCACGCGCCATTTTGGGCACTAGGCCCAACTTTCCTTCAGAAAGGAAAAACCCGCCTTGGCACTGTTCCCTCTAAGCTGTGAGCTGTGCGCGCGCACACACCTCATTGAGCGAGCGCACATACTTTACTAGAGAGCGCACAAAAATTACGGCTCTGATTCTGATAGAAAACAACACAGACATCTTAAAATTTAAAAGTTATGATTGTAATTACTAGAAATTTCCCGCTTCATTTAGTAATCGTCTATTTTAATTTGATTAAAATCAATGTGGTGTACATACTGTATTCTGACGTGTAGTCAAATTTTAAAGTATATAACTCCGAGTGTCGTCATGTGGCGCACAAAAATTTAACCTTCCTTCAAAAGCTGCACACAGCTGATATTTTATGCGCACACAGCCTACAGAAAATTAGAGGGAACATTGCGCCTTGGGTTTTAAAAAGTGCTCTAAGTGTGGTGGTACCATCTCCATCACCGACACCCATGAGTAGTGCCTCAAATGTTTAGGTCCTGACCACTCTATTTCGGAGTGTGTTGCCTGTGGGATGATGTTGAAGAGGGGCCGGCAAGACCGAGCTGCTAAACTTAGCACCCTTTTTCCCTCCGATGCAGCCTCCGTGGCATTGACATCTTCCAGGGCTTCGTCTTCCTCCCATGGATCTCAGGTAACTAAACATAAATCTAGCCGGTCCTCAAAGGGTAGATCTCCTTCTAGATAGCGAGATGCCTCTGGCGTTGCCCTTGAGGGACTTTCACCAGAAAAATTGCCCCAGCAGGAGGCTTCGGTTTCCAAAGCATTAACGGGGCTCCAGGATGTTCTTGAGGCTTCAACCTCGGCAGAACTACTGGTGCCATGCTCTAGGGTACCGGCCGCTTCATCCGGTACCGATACCCACGCACTGGCAGCGTTGATAGACCAGAGATTCTTGGCTATTGAATGCAGTCTGGTGGTTCTTCTCATGGCCTCGATGCCCCTGAAACCGCTTCAGACAATTCAACCGGTACCAACTCGGGTGCCTGCACCGACTGCATCGACATCAGCAGGTATTCTACCGGGACCAAGTCATGCGTATCCATCTGCTATTGACAGGTCGGTACCAGACCACTCCGATGCCGACTTTGATCAGTACCGGTACCGTGCCTTGCACGATCACCTGGATCGGAGATACTTTTAATCCTCGGATGAGTCTGAAGACTCTGAAAGCTCTGCCAATACCAGAGTACTTCTTCCTGAGGATTCTTCTTCTCCTCAGCGTAGGATGTCTTCACCAGAGGATATGTCCTTTCAAGATTTTATCCGAGATGTGGCTCGAGGTCTTTCCATCACAGTGGCTCCTGAAAAAGAGCCTAGGGCAAAGGATTTAGAGATCCTACAATACCCTAAAGCTCCCAAGGAGGCAGCTACCTTACCTATTCATGAGATCTTGCATGATCTCATGTTAAGGATGTGGGAAACGCCTCTGACCACATCGCCTCACTCTCGAAGACTCGACACCATGTATCGAGTTCTTCCTTGTCCTGGGTTTCAGAAGACACATGGTGGTGGAATCAGCTATGAGAAGGATAAAGAATGCAAAAAGGCATATATCTAATCCTCCAGGTCGTGAGTGTAGGACTCTTGACGCCTTTGGACGTCAAACCTTCCAGGCTTCCATGCTTTCTGCTAGGATCAGTTCCTGTATCTTATATATGGGAATGTTCCTTAAGGACGTCAGAGGAGATTTAGAGCTTATGAGCCCTCTCCTTCCTGATGATAAGAGACAGGATTACCTCGCCCTTGTGAAACATGCTCAGGATGTTTCCAAGTTTGTGAATCGTGCAGCCTTTGACTGCTTTGAGTGCATAAGCAGAACCTCTGCTATTGCCATAGGTGCATGTAGGATTGACTGGCTCCAGGCATCTGACTTGGAAATTTGGGTACAGGATAAACTAGGGAATATTCCTTGCACAGGAGAGAATCTCTTTGGCAAGAATTGGCAGGAAAAAGCTAATGAGATAGATGCTGACAATATCACTTTGGATAGATTGTCTAAATCTACAGCGGATCCTGCAAGGAAAAAATCCTACAAGAAACCATTCTTCAGTAAGAAGAAATTTTATCCCTCCCTCCTATACCCAACAGGGGCATCATTTTGGTCAGTCTGTCCAAAAGGGACAGCAGCAACAACCTAGGCAAAGAAAGACAAAAGCAGACAAGCCTCAACAGGCTCAGCAGACTCAGCCTCCACAAGGGCTTTGACTCCTATCTGGAGAACTTTGCCTTCCTGGCCCTGAATGGCCCAGAACCCTCCACCATCCCAGGAAGGTTATGTAATTTTGCCCCCAGGTGGGGTCAGATAACAGCAGAAAATTGGACTCTGTCTATTGTGAGGGATACAAGCTTCATTTCCTCAGCATGCCCCCCTCCTACAATGGTAAGAAAGTTAAATTCTTCGACCTCTCTCAACGACCAGTTAAGTCAAGAGGTCACTGTACTTCTTGCCCAAGGGGCAATAGAAGAGGTATCCATTCCTCAACAGGGTTTTACTCCCCCTATTTCCTTATTCCAAAGAAAACAGGAGGACACAGTCCCATCTTAGACCTCAGAGAATTGAACAAATTCCTTTTCAAAGAGAAATTCAAAATGATTTGTCTAGGAACTCTGTTGCCATACCTTCAGAGTCAGGATTGGCTTTGTTCTCTAGATGTCAAGGATGCGTACACTCATGTTCTCATCCATCCAGCTCACCGAAAGTTCCTTCGCTTTCTGTGTCAAGGGAAGCATTACCAATACAGGGTTCTTCCTTTTGGCCTCGCCTCTGCACCAAGGGTGTTCACAAAATGCATGGCTGTGGTGGCAGCATTTCTCCGCACCCTAGGAATATTCGTCTTCCCCTACTTAGACGACTGGCTCATTTGAGCCCCTTCAGAGCCAGAGGCCAGGTTTGCGCTCTCTCGCACAATGCGCATCCTTCAGTATTTGGGACTTGTCATAAACTTTCCAAAATCCAACCTTGCTCCCACTCAGTCCCTAGAGTTTATAGGAGCTCTGCTGGATACCAGACAGACAAGGGCCTACCTTCCACGGCCCCGCTGCCTTTGCATTGTGCAGTTAGCTTCCTAAGTAGTGTTAAAACCTCACCTCACTGCTCGGAAATATTACATTTGCTAGGCCACATGGCATCCACCGTACATGTGGTTCCTTATGCTTGCCTCCCTATGAGGGCAGCCCAGTGGACTTTATCCACTCAGTGGACTCAGGCATCAGGTTGCCTGCCAGACAAAATAGCAAACTCAGATCGCCTTATTTTGTCCCTCCAATGGTGGCAGTCACCCCAAAACCTTTTTTGGTGGGGTCTCCTTTTTAGCAGCCCCCACCCCAAACTACTCTAACAGCAGATGCTTCACAGGTGGGTTGGGGAGCCCACCTGCAAGGCCTCTCTACCCAGGGTACCTCAACTCCACAAGAGGCCTATCTACACATCAATCTCCTGGAACTCGGAGCAATCTTCCTTGCTCTTCGAGTATTCCACACCCAGCTCAGCTACAAGACAGTCCTAGTTCAAACGGATAATCAAGTAGCCATGTTCTATGTGAACAAGCAGGGCGGAAAAGGCTGTCTCTCTGCAACGAAGCTTTGCGACTATGGGCCCTCGCCAGAGAGCATCAGATTCATCTCCTTGCGGTGTATCTTCCAGGCATTCAAAACTCTTGGGCAGACAGACTCAGTCGAGTCCTGCTTCCACACGAATGGTCTCTCCATACAGACTAGGTGGCCAAAGTTTTTCAAATTTGGGGAACCCCGGACATAGACCTCTTTGCAAGTCCGCTGAATGCCAAACTTCCCCGGTTCTGTTCCAGAATTCCGGCTCAGGGTTGTCAGGCCAGGGATGCTTTCCTCCCCCATTGGGGTCAAGACTTCCTGTATGCCTTTCCACCCATTCCCCTAATTCCCAAAAACCTGTTCAAGCTTCAGAGAGACAGAGGTCATATGATTCTCATAGCTCCACGTTCGCCACGGCAGATGTGGTACCCTCTGATCCTACATCTCTCTCAAGCTCAGCCTCTGGAGTTAGGATCTGCTCCAAATCTCCTGTCTCAGGAGGATGGGATGCTGTGGCATCCCAATCCCCAGTCTCTGTATCTCAGGGCCTGATTGCTGAAAGCCTAGAACTTCATGTTCTTAACCTTTCTCAGCAGGTGAAGGATATCCTTTATGCTTCCAGGAAGCCTTCCACAAGACGCTCTTATGCGTTCAAGTGGAAAAGGTTTACCATATGGTGCTCGCAGAAGGGTCTTAACCCTCTTGCGATACCTCTGACATCATTACTGGAGTATCTTCTTCATTTGTCTAATGCAGGGCTTAAGACAAATTCAGTGAGAGTTCATTTGAGTGCTATTGCAGCTTCTTTCAAGCCTCTAAATGAACAACCTATTTCCTCTCATAGCGAGATTTATGAGAGGCCTTCTTTTAACTAAGCCTCCCATTAAGTCACCACCGGTGGCATGGGATTTAAATCTGGTTCCTGGGCAGCCCATGAAGCCGCCTTTTGAATCATTAGCTGCTACCTCTTTGAAATTCCTTTCCTGGAAGGTCATCTTTCTTATTGCAATCACATCAGCATGTCGCATCAGTGAATTGCAAGCGTTGGTGGCTGATCCTCCTTATACAAGGTTCCATCATGATAAGGTAGTCCTTAAGACTCATCCACACTTTATGCCAAAAGTGGTATCACCTTTTCATTTAAACCAAGCGGTTACCTTCCTGTATTCTTCCCAAGGCCTCATGCCTCAAATGCAGAAAGGAATCTTCATACTTTGGACTGTAAAAGGGCTTTGGCCTTATCTCCAGGAACAAGCAGGAATGTAGTCTTCACATATGGGTATCGTCGGTACCGACGGAGCCTGCGCGGGAACGCTCCCCAGCGTCCAATTAGAAAGCTTTTGGGAGCATCCCACAGTGCCTGCGTGCTACCTTTCCCAACTGCCTCTCTCCAATTCTTTGTTTTCTGCGGAGCCAGCAGGTCGTTGTTCCTGTCACCGCAGAAAATGTTTCTTTATTCCCTTCATTTTTGTGGTCGCGTCTGCCTTCCTCATCGCTATACTGGTACCGCCGGTTCTTCTTTCTTTCTTAAAAAAATTAGTATATTTTTCCAAACTTTTCTTTTCCAGGTGCACGCACCATTTTGGGCCTTAGGCCCAAAATTTCCTCCACTGTGGAAAAACCCGCTTCGGGTTTCAAAAGGTGCACCAAGTATGGCGGTACCATCTCCGTCACCGACACCCATGACTGGTGTTTCAAATGTTTAGGTCCTGACCACTCCATCTCCGACTGTATGGCTTGTGCCATGATGTCCAAGAGGGGTCGACAAAACCGAGCTGCTAAGCTCGGCGCCCTTTTTCCCTCTGATGCAGCCTCTGTGGCATCGACGTCTTCCAGGGCTTTGTCTTCTTCCCATGGATCTCAGGTAACTAAACATAAATCTAGCCGGTCCTCAAAGGGTAGATCTCCTTCTAAGCATCGAGATGCCTCTGGCGTTGCCTTTGAGGATTCTGTACCAGCAAAATTGCCCCAGCGGGAGGCTTCGGCTTCCAAAGCATTATCGGGGCTCCAGGATATTCTCGAGGCCTCGACCTTGGCAGAACTACTGGTGCCATGCTCTGGGATACCCGCTCTTTTCTCCAGTACCGACACCCAGGCATCGGCAGCGTCGATAGATCAGAGGTTCCTGGCTATTGAACGCAGTCTGGCGGCTCTTCTTGCAGTATCGACGCCCTCGGAACCGCGTCAGACAGTTCAACCGGCACCGACTCCGGCACGGTACCGGTACCGACAGCATCGGCATCGACATCGGTGTCTGCTTTGCCGGCACCCAGTCATGCGATGCCTTCCGGTACCGATACACCGGTACTGATTCCCCCCAGTACCGACTTCGGTCGGTACGGGTATCGGGCTCTTCAAGAGCATCCGGACAGAAGGTACTTTGAATCCTCGTCAGAGTCTGAGGATTCTGATAATTTTGTCGGTACCGGAATACTTCTCCTGGAGGAGCCTTCCTCTCCTAAACATAGGATGTCTCCTCCAGAAGATATCTCTTTTCAGGATTTTATCAGGGAGATGGCTCGAGGTCTTTTCATTAATGTGGCTCCCGAAACAGAGCGCAGGGCAAAGGAGTTGGAGATTCTACAATATCCCAAGGCTCCTAAAGAGGCAGCTACCTTGCCTATCCATGAGATCTTACATGATCTCATGTTAAGAATGTGGGAAACACCGCTTACCACCTCTCCTCACTCTCGTAGACTGGATACCATGTATTGAGTCCCTCCTTGTCCTGGTTTCCAGAAGACTAAGCTTCCTCACCACTCTATTGTAGTGGAATCAGCTATGAGAAGGATCAGGAGTGCAAAGAGACATGCCTCTAATCCTCCAGGACGTGAGTGTAGAACTTTGGATGCCTTTGGACGTTGTACTTTCCAGGCTTCCATGCTTTCTGCCAGGATCAGTTCCTATATCTTATATATGGGAATGTTCCTTAAGGGAAGTCACAGGAGATTTAGAGGTTTTGAGCCCTCTTCTTCCTGAGGATAAAGGCAGGATTTTCTCACAATGGTTAAACATGCCCAAGATGTTTCTAAGTTTGTCAACCGTGCAGCCTTTGACTGTTTTGAGTGCATAAGCAGAACCTCTGCCATTGCTATAGGTGCACGTAGAATTGCCTGGCTCCAGGCATCTGATTTGGAGCTCTGGTTGCAGGACAAACTGGGCAATATCCCTTTGTACAGGTGAGAATGTATTCGGCAAAGATTGGCAAGAAAAAGCCAATGAGTTGGATGCTGACAACTCCACTTTGGATAGGTTATCCAAAGCCACAGCTGATCCTGCAAGGAAGAAATCTTTTAAGAAACCATTCTTCTCAAGAAAGAAGAGGTTTTATCCCTCTTATTCCCAGCAGGGACGTTCTGCAGGTCAGCCTGCCCGAAAGAGTCAGCAACCACCTAAGCAAAGGAAAGCAAAGGCTGCTAAGCCTCAACCGTCTCAGCCTCCACAAGGGCTTTGACTTCCATCTAGAGAACTTAGCCTTCCTGGCTCTCAATGGTCCAGAGCCTTCCACCATTCCAGGAAGGTTGTGTCACTTTGCCCCCAGATGGGGGGCAGATAACAGCAGAACATTGGACTCTATCCATTATAAAAGAGGGGTACAAGCTTCACTTTCTTTGCATGCCCCATCCCACAATGGTAAAACAGTTCAATTCTCAGGCCTCTCTCATCATCAAAAGGTCACTATGCTTCTTGCCCAAGGGGCAATAGAAGAGGTAACCATTCCTCAACAGGGTACAGGGTTTTACTCCCCCTATTTACTTATCCCAAAGAAAACAGGGGGATATAGACCTCAGAGAATTGAACAAATTCCTGTTCAAAGAGAAATTCAAGATGATTTCTCTGGGAACTCTGCTGCCATACCTTCAGAGTCAGGATTGGCTTTGTTCTCTAGATCTCAAGGATGCGTTCACTCATGTTCTCATCCATCCAACTCAGAAAGTTCCTTCGGTTCCTTTTTCAAGGAAAGCACTACCAATACAGGGTGCTTCCTTTTGACCTGGCCACAGCACCGAGGGTGTTTACAAAATACATGGCTGTGGTAGCAGCATTTCTTTCCACTCTAGGAATATTCATCTTCCCCTACTTAGACGATTTGCTCATTCGAGCCCCATCAGAGTCAGAGGCCAGGATTTCTCTAGTTTGTACAATGCGTATCCTTCAGTATTTGGGTCTGGTCATAAACATCCCAAAATCCACTCTAACTCCCACTCAGTCTCTAGAGTTCATAGGAGCTTTACTGGATACCAAAAAAGCAAGGGCCTATCTTCCCCAGACCCGTTGCCTTCGCATGGTGCAGTTAGCTTCTCAGGCAGTGTCAAAGCCTCATCTCACTGCTCAAGAAATGTTACAACTACTAGGCCACATGGCATCTACTGTGCATGTGGTTCCTTATGCTCGCCTTCATATGAGAGCAGCCCAGTGGACTTTATCCACTCGGTGGACCCAGGCATCAGGGTGCCTGTCAGATAAAATAGCAAACACAAATCGCCTTATTTTGTCCCTCCAATGGTGGCAGTCCACTCAAAACCTGTTGGTGGGGTCCCCATTTCAACAGCCTTTACCCCAAGCAACTCTCACAACAGATGCTTCACCAATGGGTTGGGGAGCTCATCTACAAGATCTCTCCACCCAAGGCACTTGGACTCCACAGGAGACTCATCTACATATCAATCTCTTAGAGCTCAGAGCAATCTTCCTTGCTCTTCAAGTGTTCCACACCCTGTTCAGCTACAAGACAGTCCTCATTCATGCGGACAATCAAGTAGCCATGTTCTACGTGAACAAACAGGGGGGAACAGGCTCTCTGTCGCTTTGCAACAAAGCTTTGCGACCATGGGCCCTCGCCAGAGAGCATCAGATTCATCTCCTGGCTGTGTATCTTCCAGGCATACAAAAGTCTTGGGCAGAAACCTAATCGCTTCTGCAACTTTATATCGTTCTTTACGTATTTGTTTACCAATTGACTCCATCTTGTTTTCTTGCTTTTAAAATCTAAATGACCTATTGCTAATGACCTATTTGCTGGTTATTTTCTGGCTGTTTTGGCCTGGTGTATAAATAGAAACACTAGCATAACTCTTTTCATTGGTCAAAATGTATGTCGTCATTAGCTTCGGGTATTTCACTCATTAATATTCAGTATTTTCGACATTGTGCAGATCCCGACTATTTTGGGCTCGGCCATTTTGTTGGAATTTTGGATCCCGAGAGTTTCGGGACCGGCCTGGATAGGGTTAAATGCCCAGAGAGCGCAACACAAACTAACGATTTCAAGATCAAAGTGTGGGTATGCCCCATTGTCCCCAGACCCGCCCCAAGGAGCTCACTCAAGGAGCACTGTGTGCTCCTTGGGCACGTGCCCTATCACGGAACGCTGCTGGTGATGAATAAATACAGGCACCCAGGTTACCACCTTCAGCACAATCACGTGACCATGTCTGTGTCAGATCCAGGAGGGCGGGACTATTGAGAGTGAGTGACACAATCTACAAGAATAAGACAGTCACACAAGCAAACCAAACAAGCCAGAGCAAAAGCACATGCAAAGGTTTAAAGTGTCTAGAACGCCACTGGTGATGAATAAATACAGGCAGCCAGATTAGAATACAGGATCATAATAAGAACATAAGATATGCCATACTGGGTCAGACCAAGGTCCATCAAGCCCAGTATCCTGTTTCAAACAGTGGCCAATCTAGGTCATATGTACCTAGCAGTTTCCCCAAAAGACACAGGTTCCACAATGCTTGTACTGGGTCAAGCATTGATATCCTGGCTCCCTTCTTAATAATGGTTTATGGACCTTTCCTCCAGGAACTTGTCCAAACCTTTTTTAAACCCAGCTACACTAACAGCCTTTACTACATCCTCCAGTAACAAATTCCAGAGTTTGATTACACGTTGAGTGAAAAAATATTTTCTTTTATTAGTCTTAAATAGTTTACCTTGTAGCTTCATTGCATGTCCCCTAGTCTTTCTATATTCTGATAACGTAAACAATCAATCTACATTTACCTGTTCCACTCCGTTCATTAATTTATAGACTTCTATCATATCTCCCCTCAGCCGTCTCTTTTCCAGGTTAAAGAGCCCTAACCTTTTTAGCCTTTCTTCATAGGAGTATCCTTCTATCCCCTTCACTCAACGTGTAATCAAACTCTGGAATCTGTTACCGGAGGATGTAGTAAGGGCTGTTAGTATAGCTGGGTTTAAAAAAGGTTTGGACAAGTTCCTGGAGGAAAGGTCCATAAACCACTATTAAAAAGGGACCCAGGATATCAATGCTTGACCCAGTACAAGCATTATGGAACCTGTGTCTTTTGGGGATATTGCTAGGTACGTAGGACCTAGATTGGCCACTGTTGGAAACAGGATACTGGGCTTGATGGACCTCGGTCTGACCCAGTATGGCATGTCTTACCATTTTGGTGGCTCTTCTCTGAACCTTTTCTAATATCGCTATATCCTTTTTAAGATACGGCGACCAGAATTGCACACAATATTCAAGGTGCGGTCTCACCATGGAACGATATAGAGGCATTATAATATCTTTTGTTTTATTTTCCATTCCTTTCCTTATGATACCTAGCATTCTATTTGCTCTCTTGGCTGCCGCTGCACACTGGGCTGAGGGTTTTAACATGTTATCCACAATGACGCCTAAATCTTTTTCCTGGGTGGTGGTTGCTAATGTGGAACCTTGCATTGTGTAACCATAGTTTGGGTGGTTGTTCCCTAGGTGCATAACTTTGCAATTGTTCACATTAAATTTCATCTGCCATTTTGATGCCCAGTCTTCCAATTTATCAAGATCCTCTTGCAATTTTCCACAATCCTCTTGGGTTTTAACAACTTTAAATAGTTTTGTGTCATCTGCAAATTTGATAACGTCACTCGTTATTCCACTTTCCAGGTCATTTATGAATATGTCAAAAAGCAGCGGACCCAGCACAGATCCGTGGGGTACACTACTATTCACCTTTCTCCATTGGGAAAATTGGCCATTTAGCCCTACCCTCTGCTTTCTATCTTTTAACCAGTTCCTGATCCACAGTAGTACACTGCCTCCTATCCCATGACTCTCTAGTTTTGCCAAATGTCTGCGATGAGGGACCTTGTCAAAGGCTTTCTGAAAGTCCAGATACACTATATCAACCGACTCACCTTTGTCCACCTGCTTATTCACACCTTCAAAAAAAACATAACAGATAAGTAAGACAAGATCTTCCCTGTCTAAAGCCATGTTGGCTGTCTCCCATTAGGCCATGACTATCTACATGCTGAGTAATTTTATTCTTTATGATGGTTTCTAGCATTTTTCCCGGTACTGACGTCAGGCTCACCGGTCTGTAGTTTCCCGGATCACCCCTGGAACACTTTTTAAAAACTACTGTTACATTGGCGATCCTCCAATCTTCAGGTATTAGAGATGATTTTAATGATAGTTCACAGATTACTAATAGTAGGTCTGCAATCTCATATTTCAGTTCTTTCAACACCCTTGGATGTATACCATCCGGCTCAGGTGATTTGCTACTCTTCAGTTTATCTAATAGTTGTAATACATCTTTCCGATGTATCGATATTTCCTTCAATTCTTCCGCACCTTTAAATACCACTTCAGTCATGGGTAACATCCCTACATCTTCTTCAGTAAAGACCGAAGCAAAGAATTCATTCAGTCTCTCCGCTATCGCCTTGTCGCCTCTTAGTGCCCCTTTAACCCCTCTATCATCTAATGGGCCAACTGACTCTCTCACAGGTTTTTTGCTACGAATGTACTTGAAAAAGTCTTTATTTCGCGTTATGCTTCCGCAGCAAGCTTCTTCTCACATTCTCACTTTGCCTGCCTTATCAACGCCTTACATTTGACTTGCCAGTGCTTGTGCTGTTTCCAGGTTTCATCGTTTGGCTCTTTATTCCATTTCCTGAAAGATGCTTTTTTGGCAACAGCCTCTCTGACCTCCCCTTTAAACCATGCTGGCAGTTTTTTGGACTTCCGTCCACTTTTCTTAAAGCGTGGAATACAGCTGGTCTGGGTTTCCAAGATTGTATTTTTCAACACCCAAGCTTGATGTAAGTCTTTAACCTTTGCAACTGCTCCTTTTTAGTTTTTTCTTAACTATTTTCCTCATTTTATCATGGTCTCCCATTCGAAAGTTAAAAGGGAGTACTGTGGATTTCCTTACTATCCTTACTCCACTAATTAAAACAAAGGCAATCATGCTATGATCACTATTGCCAAGTGGCCCCAACACCCTTATCTCTTGCACTAGATCTGGTGTTCCACTAAGGACTAGATCCAATATGGCTTCCCCTCTGGTCGGTTCGTGAACCAGCTGCTCCAAGAAGCAGTCATTTATTTCATCTAGAAGCTTTATCTCCCTAGCATGTCCTGCCGTGACACTGACCCAGTCGATAACGGGGTAATTGAAATCACCCATTATTATTACTGCACTGTAACATTTGTTAGCTTCCTTGATTTCTATGAGCATTGCATCATCCATTTGTTCATTCTGGCCAGGCGGTCGATAGTACATCCCCACTGCCATCACCTTCCCCTTCATACACGAAATTAAAATCCATAGAGATTCTACAGCAAATTTTGTTTCCTGCAAAACTTTAATCCTTTCTGACTCAATGCCCTCTCTAACATAGAGCGCAACCCCTCTACCAATTTGATCAGCTCTAGCATTATGATATAGTTTGTACCCAGGTATCACAGTGTCCCACTGGTTGTCCTCCTTCCACCATGTCTCTGATATTCCAATCATATCTAACCTCTCATTTAGTGCTATATATTTTAACTCTCCCATCTTATTTTTTAGACTTCTAGCATTTGCATACAAGCATTTTAGAGACTGTATTTTATTCATATTAATTTGGCTATTGGTAGACATGGGTAATTTGGGATCTTTAAGCTCTATCTCCTCCATACTCGAGGGCATTTGGGCTACTTTACTCTTTTTGGAACCTCACTGCTTTTGGTAGTATCCTTCAAGGATACATTCTTCCGAACCATGCGCTCTTGGGTGACTGTCGGCTTTCCCCTATTATCTAGTTTAAAAGCTGCTCTATCTCCTTTTTAAAGGTTAATGCCATCAGCCTTGTTCCATCCCGGTTAAGGTGAAGCCCATCCCTTCGGAAGAGCCCCTCCTTTCCCCAGAATGTTCCCCAGTTCCTAACAAATCCAAAACCCTCATCTCTGCACCATTGTCTCATCCACGCATTGAGACTCCGGAGCTGTTCTTGCCTTTTGAGTCCTGCGCATGGAACGGGAAGCATTTCGGAGAACGCTACCATGGAAGTTCTGGATTTCAACTTCCTACCTAAAAGCCTAAATTTAGCCTCCAGAACCTCCCTACCACATTTTCCTATGTCATTGGTACCGACATGTACCAAGACAGCAGACTCCTCCCCAGCACTGTCTAAGACCTTATCTAGGTGGCGCGTGAGGTACGCTACCTTCGCACCAGGCAGGCATGTTACCAGGCGATCCTCACATCCATCAGCCACCCACCTATCTACATGCCTAATGATCGAATCACCAACTATAACGGCTGTCCTAACCCTTCCCTCATGGGCACATGGCCCTGGAGAAACTTCCTTTTTGTGAGAGGGTTATCTCCAGGAACAAGCAGGAATGAGTCTTCACATATGGGTACGTCGGTACCGACGGAGCCTGCACGGGAACGCTCCCCAGCATCCAGGAAGAAAGCCTTTGGGAGCATCCCAAACGCATGCACGCTGTCTTCCCGCCTATTCACTTCCCCCTCATCAGTTTTTCATTTTCCGCGGAGCCGACAGGACGTATCCCTGTCACCGCAGAAAATTCTTCCTTTTTATTCTTATTTTTTGTGGTCGCGCCTGCCTTCATTCGACACCCACCAGTACCGCTGGTGTTTTTGTTTCTTTTCTCAGAAATTTTTCCTGTTTAGTGCCTGACGGTTTTTCAGCCACTAGGCCTCTATCTTTTCCATTATGGAAATGCCCAAAGTGTGGCGGTACAAATATATTTTTAGACACTCATACTTGGTGTCTAAAATGTTTAGGGCCTGACCATTGCCCTTAGGAGTGTCTCTCCTGCAGGAATTTAGATAGAAGAAGTCTTCAGAATTGAGCTCAACTCGATACCCGGTCCACATCGGACTCGATGTCACCAGCCAGAATATATTCTTCCTTCCAGGATCAGGTAACCAAACAAAAGTCTTTTAAGACTAGGCAGTCCTCGAGTGGTAGATCTCCTAAGTATCGAGATGCCTCTGGCGTTGCCCTCGAGGACATTTTGGCAATAAAGCCCCAGCGGGAGTCTTCGGGCTCCAAAACATTAATGGGGCTCCAGGTTGTTCCCGAGGTTCTTACCTCCATGGACATACCTGGGCCATGCTCGGTGGTTCTGGCCGCTTCGATCGGTACCGACATCCCGGCATCGGCTATGGTGATGGATGAAACACTCCTCATCAATGAACGTAGTCTAGCACTCTCAGCTACTTCGGTACCACTAGAGTCGCTGCAGACCGTTCCTCGGGTATCGACATCGTCACCGGTGTCGGTACCGTCGATGTTTTCTTCGACAGACTCACTTCCTTCGATGCCGAGCCTGAAGTCGCTCTCCAGCATGGAGGATTCGGTACCGACTCGTCTCGGCACCGGCCTCAAGCGATACCGAAGACATCTCTTTAAAGAAAATCCAATGCTTCATCCTTTCAAGTCTTCCGATCCTGATGACTGGGTTGAATCCATCGGTACCAAGGCTGAACCTTCAACAGTTCCATCTTTTACCCCTCATTTCAGAGGGTCCTCCTCAGGAGAGATTTCTTTTCAAGCTTTTCTGCTTGATATGGCAAAGTTACTTGTTATTTCTGTATCTGGTAAAGAATCTATACCAGGGGATTCAGAAACCCTGCAATTCCCCTGGATTCCAAAGGAGGTGATCATGCTTTTTTTGCATCAGATCTTACAGAATCTATTAAGAATGTGGGAAACTCCCTTAACGGTATCCCCACATTCTAAAACACTTGACACTATGTACAAGTGCCACCTTCTCCAGGTTTTCAAAAGACTCAACTTCCTCATCATTCTATTGTTGTAGAATAAGCAATGAGGCGTATTAAGAGTGCAAAGAAGCACTCCTCCTATCCGCCAGGTCGAGAGTCTAAGACTTTAGATGCCTTTGGATGTCGATGCTTCCAGGCATCCATGCTTTCAGCAAGAATTATCTCATATATATTCTATATGGGGTTCTCTCTTGAAGAGGTCACAAAGAACTTAAAGCTTTTGAACCCTTTTCTTCAAGAGCATAAAAGAGCAGACTATTTCTTATTAGTCAATCTTGCTCAAGATATCTCTAGGTTCCTTAATCGTGCTTCCCTGGACTGTTTTGAGTCTATTAGCAGAACTTATGCTATAGCCATAGGAGCACGACGCATGGCCTGGCTCCAAGCTTCAGACTTGGACAAATGGGTACAAGAAAGGCTGGGAAATACTCCTTGTACTGGAGAGAATCTCTTTAACAAGGATGTTTTTATTTCAAGCTAATCAGTTGAGCACTGATAATGTTACTTTCAGAGGATTGTCAAAACTTTCCTCTATCCCAGCTAATAAAAAATCTCCTAAAAAGCTTTATCCCCCTAGGGGAAAGAAGTTTTACCCATCTTCTACCCATCATAGAGATGTTTCCCAAAAAGGGCAACATCAAACCAGGCTGAGAAACTCAAACCCTCAACAGGCTCAGCAAACCCAGCAGTCGCAGGGTTTCTGATACTTTATTTACTAAATCTTTTCTTCCTGTTTGAGTTTTAGAACCTGTAAATCTACTTCTTATCAACAGAAGCATCTACAGTTCATCTCATCCATGCTGAGATATCAGTGATACACTGAATCAATCCTCGACTCTAGGCATGAATCTCTTGCCACAAGAGAAATCCACTCTGCTAGCTCCAAGAGCTATTGAGGACAATCATGCCCTAAAGGTAACAGGTTTCTCCTCTCCCTTTTGAAGGAAAAAGAGGAGTAACAACTAACAACAAGGTGAGCTATGCCCTTCATCTTGACAATCTCCTGTATGAGGATATCTCATAATTTGACTGCAAGGGGCTTCTCCCTTTTGCGATCTTCTTTTTCTGCATTATTACAAAATGCAGAACAACATTCTGGAAATCTTTACCAGATTTATTCTGTTCATTTGAGTATAGTCAGCTCAAACGCTTACGAAACCTATATAAATAAAAAAAAAAAAAAAAAAGAAACCCACCATGTGGGTTATATGAGCTCGCTTATGCATATAGTTCACAAAAGTTTCTACCTAATCTACACTGCTTGCGTATCTTCCAGCTGACCTTCTCAAATACTCTTTTAAAGCAGCATATCAGACAAAAATTGAGTATTACCACTTCTAATTATGTCTGTCGATCCTTTTCCAATCTATAGGATCTAACTTTTCTGCTGCCTTAATAACAGATAACTCCAAGAAAGGTTCCAGAACCCACTTGGACAGTTTATCATTGCAGGGCAACAGGCCTGTCTACTATTCTTAGCCATCTTCAACTCTTTTTGGCTCCAGTAGAATAGATTAGGTTGCATTCTGGCAATCAAACAGCCAGATCTCACCTAAGCAACCTATAACATGCTCTCTGCAACTATACAATAAAGCTCTTCAACTAAGGGCCTTGACAGAGAGCGTCAGAGCCACCCCTAGTAGGTAGCTCCCAGATGGTTAAAAAGGCTTCAGCTGGTAGACTCTGCCCAGTCATGCTCCTACCTGACTGGTTCTCCTATTCTTACCATCTTTCTTAAAATTTTCCTTTTAAGGAAAGGGAACCAGTGCTTAGACCACGTGAAAGTTTAAGGAATTGCACAATTCCCTAGGTTGTTCCACATTTCCAGTGGAACTCTTACCAAGGGTGTGCACCCCTTTTTTCACTGCAGTCGGTCCTTATTTTGTGTATTCCTTCTAATTCCAAGTACTTTATTGAAGCTTATATTGAACAAAGAACGCATAATACTTATATTGCCCTCATCTAGAGGCAAGCATGGTATCCCCTTATATTGCGTCTTTTTCTCCAGCTACTATACTAAAGTTATAGAAGGATCCAGACTTGCTGTCTTAAGACTAAGGATCTCCTCTGCACTCCTTCACGTACGTCTCAAGACCTGGTTATTCAAGGGCTAGGTTTTTTTAAAGAAACCTAGACTTTCCGTTATAAGTAAAAGAACATCCTACCGGTTTCCATTAAACCTTCTCTATGCTTCTTTCACTTTAACCAGAAAGAGATTCTCCATCTATATTCTCAAGTAGGTCTTAATCCTTCTTGTTATTAGATGAATCTCTTTTTAATGTCTGACTCTGAAAGATTTGTTACTGTCCATATTAATGCTGTTTCAGCATACCATAAGGTTTAAATGGACAACCGATTTCTATGGTAAATTAGGAAATACCTTCTTTTACCATAACCTTTCTGGTTACGCCACATCTGAAGCTCTACATGTAAAGTCATTATCCTAAGTGACGTCACTTATGAAAGACATTATTGATCTTCAGAAATTGGGGGCTACACCGCCTAGTACAAATTTTTCATTGTGGATAAAAGGGTCCTAAAGACCCATCCTTTTTTCTGCAAAAGGTATCTCTACCTTTTCATCCAAATCAGTCAGATTTCTCTTTTCTTTCCTAGGGCCTCATTCTGCTCCAAGGAGAAAGAGTCTTAAACTTTGGACTTCACAGAAGCTTTAGCTTTTTCTCCAAAGTCCAACCTCATTTAAATGCCCCCAGTTTTTTCTTCTGGGATTGGTTTTAGCCATTAAGGCTTCTTATCTATATCTGTATTGCAGAATTTATTTTCCTGTACTTCAAGTAAAGGAATTTCTTTGAGGATACTGTAATGGCTCTTAACAACAGACCCATATTAGCCTCAACAGATACTTCGCAATACTTCTGAGTAAGATCCACGTTAGAAAATTGGGACTCATTTTTCACTTATTAACAATTATGGTCTACACAAGGACTCCCCTCTGGATGCCTTGTTTAGTCAAGCTGTTCCACAGCACCTCCTTTTTTCTTTCTTTTACTTCAACTCCTACCCTCCATCCCTTGGATGCCTGAGGTTCTGGGAAGTAGCATGGCCCATCCATTAGATTTGCAACATGCTGGGACCTCCTCCAGGCATCTCTAGCTTGGGAGTCCCCATATGTGAAGACTCATTCCTGCTTGTTCCTGGAGATAGCACAGTTACTTACCTGTAACAGGTGATCTCTGGGAACAGCAGGAATAAGTCTTCACAACCCACCCACCTCCCCTAGGAGTTGTTTATCTCTCTCTCTCTCTTTCTAATTTGTCTACTTCCCTCCTTCAGTCTCAGCTACAAACCCAACTGATGAGAGGGAAGTGAATAGGCGGGAAGGCAGCGTGCATGCATGTGGGATGCTCCCAAAGGCTTTCTTCCTGGACGCTGGGGAGCGTTCCCGCGCAGGCTCCATCGGTACTGACGTACCCATATGTGAAGACTTATTCCTGCTGTTCCCAGAGATCACCTGTTACAGGTAAGTAACTGTGCTTTACATCACCTGGAGGACAGGTCCTAGTTACAGGATCACTTCCTGCCACACCAGGGTGATGCTCTCCTGTCACGTGACCTCTCTCCTCCATGGCAACAGGGATGCTGCCAGACTGGAGGTGGGACTTCAGGACTATATCCCTGTAGGTCTCGTCTATATGTACCTCTCTGTCTGTCTTATGTTTTCCAAGTCGGCTACTCTAGCCTCTAGAGAACGGACTCATTCCCTGAGAGCAAAGAGCTCCTTGCACCTAGTGCAAACGTAAGACCTCTCACCAACTGGGAGAAAATCATACATGTGACATTCAATGCAAAAGACTGGAAAGCCCCCATCTCGCTGCTGGACTGCTGTCTGCATCTTAGTTTTAAGTTTGTGTTTAGATCTTTAAGTTCTTTACTTACAACACTGATGCCTAGCGACCAAAACTCCAGGTACATACTGTATGTACCAGGTTTCAGATGGAGCCAAGTCTGTTGTTTGCTATAGTAACCGAGCTAAAAGAAAGCATGGTAATGCTGCATTCTGCCATGCACAAGACCTGGGCTCAGGGCTGGCCCATCCACTAGGTGGCAGCCTAAGCTGGCAGACCTGTGTGGCAGCATGGTGCCCACGGCAGGCCATGTGCCTCATGGCCACTACCACCGAGCTGAAGCCCCCACCCCCCTGGAATGGGGGGGGGAGGCAGAACAGCTGTGGCTTCTACCAGTGATAGCAGATGCACTTGGGCTGGCTCTGCCTGGGCTTGTTTCTAACATTTGGTTTTCTGTTCTTGGACTGGGGATGCAACAGAGGCAGTGTTGGATTTTAGATTTAATTACTTGCCTTAGGTACAGTAGGTATAGCTTCCCTGCCCCCTCAAAGAACATAAAATCTAAGCTTTTTTCTTAAGGTAATGGAGGGTGAAGTGATTTGCCCAAGGCACAGGATGGGATAGTGGAAGAGGTAGAATCTGAATCTTTGCTTTCCTACTTCTTAGCCTGTGTTCTAATCACTAGGCCAGTCTTCCACTTCTGACCAATTTAGGAGGTCATTTAAGATATTATACAGCAATGGAGTAGAGGAGTGGCCTAGTGGTTGGGGCAAGGTACTTCAGGCCGGAAGGTCGGGGGTTCAAATCCCACTAGAGGACAGCAACCTTGGGCTGGAAGAATTGGGGTTTCTAGTCCCACAGGTGGTCTTGGGCAAGCCACTTAACCCTCCATAGCCCATGTTCCCTGTAAAATAGTTATCTCCAAGTTATAATGCCTTGTTCAATGTAATTTTAGTTTGTTCAATGTAAACCGCACTGATGCAGAATAGCGCGGTATATAAGAGAATGTAAATAAAATAAATAAATTTTTGCATGTAAATGCCTTTAACTTTTATATAGTGATGTTAGATAGCAGTTATTTACCCATTTAGATGCACACCATGCATGGTTTCAAAGATTGTTGTGGGTATGGTTTGCATAGGCCTAAAAAGTATGCATGCGTTTCTGATTTTGCAAGGGCAGTAGATGAATACATTAAAAAAAAACAATTGTGCTTACCTCTCTGATGTTTAAAAGCAACTCAGAAATTAAGAAAATAATCTCATTTGGTTCCTTAATTATTTGTTTCTGGGTGCCCAGGTCATAAAATCAGCACTTAAAACAGCAACATCTTTAGAACTTCTATCATGTTCTTTTGAAATGGCTGTTCCTGCAATCTGCACATGCATTTCCCACATCCTTATATGTATTTTAGAAATGGGTTTGTGTTCAGTGGCTTTTTGTAAAATACATGATAAATTGTGCATGACCTGACCTGGATGTCCTAATTCGTACTTGGATGCATTTTGCAAAATTGGGCTTCTGAAGGAAGCTCAGTTTGTGGCCCCTGTCCAAGTTTGTTGTCCTTTGGAGATGGAAATATAAAAATAGGGATCTTAGGACTTTATTAAAAACTCTTGGCACAGTAGCCCAACTGAAACCGTTTTCAGCTGACCTGAAAATCCAGAGGAGCAGCAAGAAACTGATTGCAAAAAAGGAGCAACGTCCTGGTTAGCTGTAAATAAAGACTTGCGGTATGAAAGCTGCAGTGGAGCCCTTTTCAACTGAACTGGAAGTCCAAGAGAATGCTGTTGGACCTCCCATTTGAAGAAAAAGAGAAGCCTTCTCTTGACCAGAAGTAGAAGTTATATCCTGTAAACAAATCTGAGGGGGGAGGAGAACGTAGCAAGAGAGCAATTACAGAAAATGTTTGATAGATTCTTTATTATGAACATGAGTGAGTGGTAGTAAAGGTTGAATATGATGTAATTGGTACATACTGTAGTCTGTGGAAGGTTTATATTTTCTTCTTCTAGACCATTCACTTTTATTTAAACTTGGGTCTATACCAGCAGTGAAATCAGAAACCTATTTCCATAAGACAGGGTGACGTTTGCTGGGAGCACTGGAGCATGTCTTTTGAAGAAACACTGTGCTTGAGATGCCATTGGTGTGAAAATACAATGTTTTCTCATCAGTTCTTGGCTTTAGTCAAAAGGTTTTGATGACCGGTCTGTTTTGTTCATAAAGGAATATTCTTTTTTTTTGTGTGGTTATCATCGTGCTAGACAAGTGGGTTATGCTCCTTGCCAGTAGGTGTTTGTTTATTTATTTGCTTGACCGCCCTTCAGTAATAAGCAGAGCGGTTTACAATAAAATCTTCAATACAGCATGGCACAAGGCCGGAAAAAGGAAAAGGAAATTACAATTCAATAAAGGATAGAAAGAAGAGAGCGAGAAAAGGACAGCCAACGCAGGGAAGAGGTTAAGGCTAGGAGGGAGGAGGGTCAAAAGCAAGGGAAAAGAGGTGGGTCTTCAGAGCATGTTTAAAGGTGGGGTGATGGGGCTCCAGGCGGAGAACGGAGGGAAGGGAGTTCCAGAGAGCAGGACCTATGAAAAAAAAGGCTGAGGAGCGGGTGGATTGAAGGTGAGCATGCGAGGGGGGAGGCAGTGCGAGGCAGTTGAGATGGAAAAACGGGGGGTGTACCTAGGGGTATGAAAGTGAATTAGGTCGGCCAAATATTGTGGTGGTGTGGTATGAAGCGCCTTGTGAACAAGTGTGAGAAGTTTGAATTGGGTACGAAAGGATATGGGAAGCCAGTGAAGACAGAAAAGAAGGGGAGTGACGTGGTCTCTAGGGGAGGAGTAAGACACAAGTCGGGCGGCGGTGTTCTGGATTCTCTGAAGTCGTGTCAGTTGCAGTTGCAGGTGTAGGTAGATTTGAACAACTTTCACTGATGGTTATCACTTGGTATATCTTTTGGTACAGCACTGAGAGAAGCCAGTATTGTCTGCCTCCAGAAGGTGGCAAGGTGTATGGAATAGTACAGCAGTGAAAGATAGGCCTGATTCTCCTCATCCATACATTGAGTTCAATTAGTGTTCAGCTGGCTCTTTGCTGCTTTGAATAAAACAACTTCAATTTAAAAAAAAAAAAAAAACACCTCTGCCAGGCCTCCCCAGGTCTGTGTGGGTGTCCAGGGCCTTCCTAATAAGGATTCAGCCCAATGAGCTTTGAGATTCCCTTTTTGGGACTCCCAGTTTGCTGTGACTCTGTAACCGTTTTCCCCTGTGTTTGTGTGGGTTGTGTTTTGTTTTGTTTTGTTTTTCTTTTTGCCATTGTTTTTTTCCATGCAGTCCCTTGTGGGTTTTTTGCCCCCTTCTCCATTAGGACTGTGATGCCCAGAACATTTTGGCTAGCATCTGGAGACCTCCCATGGGGAGCCCAGGACCAGGGGCGGCCCAAGGGGGGTGCGGGGCCATGTGCGGAGACTCGGTGCGGGGCCTCATTTGCATAAGTGGCCTTATTTGCATAAATATTTGCATAATGTTACCATACACTAACTTTTAGTAAACATGTCTCTTAATGAGTGTATGGATAAAGAAAGACTAAAAGATTTCTACATTACTATAATCCAGTGCCAACCGCCAGGCACATTAGGAACTACTACAAACGCTGCCCATTTAGAACCCATAGCAAACCCGCTGTATCCTGACAGCATTACCAGGACTCACAAAGCACCAGTCCCTACCTATCAAAAGGAAACACTGCAAATATTAAACCAGTACATTTCAGAGAATACTGGGGAAAGAGAACAAGTGGCAATGTCAAATAGGAATTACATAAACAGAATACCTCAGCTCAGTTACACATGCAGAACATAGACCATCACCAAACAAGGAATCGCAATTTAGAAACAGGAAGGCAATAATTTAAACTGGGAACCCCAAAAGCCAAACTTGGAATGTACAACAACAATGTAGAAATAAAACTATAAATCAATTTCCTCTTGTACCAAACAAAGCGCAGACGTTAATGATGCACATTTCCCAGAACTTTCATATTCCAGTTAATAAATTCAAAATAAAGAGATATATTTCTACCTTTTGTGCATTTTTTTTCAGTTGCAATTGCTCCAGCCACTTTCTTCTGGTTTCTTCATGTTTTCTGCTAACTCTCCATCGTCTGCTGTCCATTTGTCCTTTCTTCTCTCTTCTAGTTTTCTTTCCATCCTCTCTCTCTACATCTGCTTTAACATACTAATCTTTATCCTTTTGCTCTTTCCTCATTCTTATTTCATCCACACAAATTTTACCCCTCCATCCTCAATCCCCACTTACTCTCCCAATACCCGGCCAATTGTAGATTTTTCATCCCTCCCACACAAAATATTTTTCCCCTCTCCATTTTACTCTCCCAGCCCCATCCCATTCTAATCCTCCCCCAACATCAGCTCCCTTCTAGTTCCAGTCTCACCCAGCATCCATTCCCTTCTAGTCCCTGCATCAGCCCATTTCCAGTCCTAGCCCCCCATCAACCCATTTCCAGTCCTAGCTCCCCCATCCATTTTCAGTCTGAGTCCCTTCATCAGCTCATTTCCAATCCTAGCCCCCCATCAGCCCATTTCTAGTCATTTCCTAGCCCCACCATCAGCCCATGTCAAATCCTAGCTCCCCTCCACTCAGCCCAATTCCAGTCCAAGCCCCCCCATGAGCCTACTTCCAGTTCTAGCCCCTCCATGAGTCCATTTCAATTCAAGCCCCCACCACAGCCCATTTCCAATCTTAGCTCCCCCCAACAGCCCATTTCCAGTCCTATCCTAGCTGCTCCATCAGCCCATTTTCAGTTCTAGCTCCCTTCCCTCACAGCCCATTTCCATTCCAAGCTCCCTCCCCATCAGCTATTTGCAGTTCAAGCCTCCCCGTCCACTCAGTCCATTTCCAGTCATAGCAATCCCCCAACCCATTACCAGTCCTAGCCCCCCATCAACCCATTTTCAGTTTAAGCCCCCCCCTATAACCCATTACCAGTCCTAACCCCCCATCAGCCCACTTCCAGTCTTAACCCCATCAGCCCATTTCCAGTCAGCCCCCCATAGCCCATTGCCAGTCCTAACCCCCCCCCCATCAGCCCACAGCCCATTACTAGTCCTAACCACATCAGCCCACCTCAAGTCCTAACCCCTCCCCATCAGCCCTTTTCCTGTCCTAGCGCCCCCATAGCCCATTAGCAGTCCTAACCCCCCCCATAGCCCATTAGCAATCCTAACCCCCATCACCCTATTTCCAGACAGCCCCATCAGCCCACAGCCCATTACCAGTCTTAACCCCCCCAGCCCATTTCCAGTCCTAACCCCCCATCACCCCATTTCCAGTCAGCCTCCATCAACCCCCAGCCCATTACCAGTCTTAACCCCCCCAGCCCATTTCCAGTCAGCCTCCATCAGCCCCAGCCCATTAGCAGTCTTAACCCCCCCAGCCCATTTCCAGTACTAACCCCTCCCCAGCCCATTTCCAGTCAGCCTCCATCAGCCCCAGCCCATTTCCAGTCTTAACCCCCCCCCTTGCACATTTCCAGTACTAACCCCCCCCCCCTTGCACATTTCCAGTCCTAACCCCCCCCCCCTTGCACATTTCCAGTCCTAACCCCCCCCCTTGCACATTTCCAGTCCTAACTACCCCCCCTTGCACCTTTTCAGTCCTAACCCCCCCCTTGCACATTTCCAGTCCTAACCCCCCCCCCTTGCACATTTCCAGTCCTAACCCCCCATCACCCCATTTCCAGACAGCCTCCATCAGCCCCCCCCCTTCCCTTCCCTTCCCTTCCGGCAAATTTAAAAACAAAAACCTGGCTCTAGCTGCTGCCGCGTCCGTCGCAGCAGCGGCAGAATGGCGTGTCCCGCGGGGCCCCCTCTCCACGTCGAGCCCTCTGCAAGGGCTTTCAGATTCGCGAAGGGAGAGTGCTCCCTCGCGTCTCTGTAAAGCCCGCAGGGGCTAATGGGAAATTTCCCATCAGCCCCTCGCGTCTAAAGGGGCTGATGGGAAATTTCCCATTAGCCCCTGCGGGCTTTACAGAGACGCGAGGGAGCACAACTCTCCCTTCGCGAATCTGAAAGCCCTTGCAGAGGGCTCGAAGAGGAGAAGGGGCCCCGCGGGACACGCCATTCTGCCGCTGCTGCGACGGACGCGGCAGCGGCAGCAGCTAGAGCCAGGTTTTTGTTTTTAAATGTAATAAAAAAAAAAGCAGAATGTTCTTTGCGCGGGGCCCCCTGAAACGCGGGGCCCTGTGCAAAAAAACATTCTTGCTCAATGGACGGGCCGGCCCTGCCCAGGACCCATTGCCCTGCCTGGGGCCCCTGAGTGCTCTTATCACAGGCAGCAAGAGGTCTCAGACCCTGCTCTGCACCATGCATTCCTCTGTTCTCTAACCCAGCCTTCCTATGCAGAGGTTGGTTGAAGGGCTCAAGGACAGATCTGACGGTCAGAAGGTAAGTTGGAGGACAGAGTAGAGGTTCCCCTAGGGGCTCGATAGAATCCCCGAAGAATCTGCCTTTTTTTCTCAGTTAGGCCTCTTTTAGGTCTGCACAGGATGTTATGACTCCACAAGCAGCTCCCTTTACAACCTCTCCATCGTCCTATGCGGTGGTGCATGGGCTTTTAAGGTAAAAAAAACAACAACAACCCTGAATTGGGCCCCTGGGATCCTTAGATCCTTTCTCGGCTATCCCCTCAACCAAGGCCCCCATGGGGTAGAAGTCTGCTTCACGGTGGTAACAAAATGCATGGCAGTCCCAGTTGTGGGAGGTGCTGCGTGTGCAGAAACCTCTGAAGGTTGAAGTCTTCACAGTGCCCCACCTAGGTGGCTGCTGCTAGGTAATGCTGGTGCAAAACCTTTCCCATGTTGGCAGTGGTGTGGTCCAGTTAAGAGTGCTGGCTTATTCCAATGAGGAATTCCATTCTGTGGTGGAGTACTTCCCCCTTAAGGCTTGTTTTCTCTCAGAGCAGAGAAGCTCATCTAGAGACACTTCTGGAAGGCAAGCGAATGGTTAAAGGACTTTCTAAGGCCCTACGTAAAGCATACTGTCCAACTTTTTGTGTGTCAACTCTTGAGTCTGGGCAATATGAGAGCTCAGCCCTCCCATGTTGGATCTCATAGTGCAAGAATGTGGCCTTCTAGTCCTCCATGTATTGGCCACTCCAGTGAATGCCAGTTGCAGAACTATCTCAGGCACAAGGAGATTACAGGGATGGTGGATGAGCAGGTGGTGTTGCTATGGTTCATTGTAATTACTCATTCCTCCTACCAATTGGACATTCCCAGTCTTTGGCAGTTCAGAGGAGGTGCTGGCGGATGTCATGTCATGTCCTCTGTCCATTTACCACTAGAGAACATTGTGGGCAGGATGCCACTTGGGTGTCCCCAGAGGACAGTTCTAAATCTTCCTGGCTTTCATTGATTGCCTTATGAGGCCCTGTTGGGCACTTGTGGAGGTTATTCAGATGACTCCTTTGTCTGGATAATCTGCCTTGAATGTAGTCTTCCTCCCACCATGGATTCTGACTGCTTGGGTACATCCCACTCATCTAAACTGATCTAGCAGAACGATGAGGAAGGAAAGATTGGAATCCTGATAGACCAATCCAGGACCCACTCTGGAAGATTCCTTTTGCAGGTTGGAAAGCCTGCTGCCTTTTGGTCATGTTAGCAATGTCGTCTCTACCTGCGAGACGTTTTTCAGGTTTAGGGGATTCCATTTGCCATGGGAGGTCTAGTCAGCCTTTGTGAGCTGGCTCCATTTTCATTATAGTAAGAGAGCCCAATACTTATGTTCTTCATGGTAATGTTATCTGAGTGGGGGGTTTTCAGAGTTTTTCAGTTTGGCTTACTGCTTGGGAGGTGTCATACTGGCTTCTCTCAGTGCTGTACCAGTGGATCTACCAAGTGATGACATCAGTGAAAGTTGTTCATCTGCCTCCACCTGCTGGCTGGGGAGCATAACCCACACATCTGGGCTGGTGTTACAGGATTCAAGGAAAAATGATTGGGTACGATTAAAATTTCTCCTTTGTGGTCCAGAGTGGATGTTTCCCCTCATGAATAGGGTTATCTGCACCAGGGCAGGCTGTCAATTTTTACAGTCTTTAAACAGGAATAATTTGCTAGACAAGTGACTTGAATCGGGCCCTGCTATTACCCAAATTCATTCAATGACATCAGGAAAAAAATCTCTTAAAGGCAAACATTTTATTTGGATGTTGAAATGTAATTCCTCTTTCTCTAGACATAGTATGTCCTCCCTGAAACATCGGAATTTTTAGGGTAATGAAGTCAGGGTCGGGGGTCTGAGACCTAGCTCTCAAGGAGCCAGGGACCTCTTCCGACGACGCCCTCGCAAGCTGCTTCTTCCTCTTTCGTTCCCGGTCGGGGGACCCCCTGTCCGAGGAGCCCCGACGGTGCTCGGGATCCGATTCCCGAGATGTCGAGGCCTCAGATGAGATTCGGGCCCGGCCGGAGGCCGAGTCAGAGAAAATCCTTTCCTTTTGGTGCTGACGACTTCGAAGCGCCGTGGAAGACATTTTTCCACATGGTCCACACGTCTTAGGATCGTGGTCAGGACCGAGGCACCGAAGGCAGCAGTCGTGTGTGTCGGTGAGAGATATTAGCTTCTTGCACCGATCACACTTTTTGAACCCACTGGAAGCCATCGGGGAAAAAAAGAGTCCCCGCGAGGTCAAAGGACCGGCCTTCCAGGGAAAAAGAAAAAAAGTTCGAACGCCAGCCACGAAGGGCAAAAACCGAAAAAAGAAGATCGGGCTCGATACCGGTGTACCAAACACGGCGGGAGGGGAACCGGCGTCGAACCGGAGGAAAAATAGCGAAGAAATCGCAAAAAAATCTAACTATTTTCCGGGAGGACTAGGACACACATCCGGTGGGCTTCACGGAAAAAGAGAGACTGAGCAAGATGGCACCTTTGGGCGGGAAGGGAACCACGCATGCGTGCCTGCATTCCCAAAGGCTTTCTTGGAAAGCTGGGGATATGCTCCGCAAGGGCTCCATCGACGTCGATGTCACCCATATGTGAGGACTGACTTCCTGCTTGGTCCTGGAGAATAAACTGAACCATCTAAATTCTCAACAAATAGGGGTGTCCTACATGGAGTGGTTGGTTCACCCCTAAACAAAGACGTGAGGAGGGGTGGCCTGCACGGAGCAGCAGGTGCAACTACTCTTGTCATCATACTGGGCAGACTAGATGGACCATACTGGTCTTTATCTGCCGTCATTTACTATGTTACTATATATATATATATGCAATGCTATTAACTAAACTGTTTTTACAAACAATTGTGAGGTAAAACCAATATGAAACCAAGCTTGAAGACTGGAATGAATGTAATATGACTTGATCAAGGTTCATGGCAAAGGAAAGCCTTGAATTCCTGTGCCAAAGCTGCTCATTCAGTGCTGAATTCAGAATTTTCATTTTAGCAATGTATTTTTATTAATTTTAAAACATTCTCTATACATCTTACATAGAGTGAAAAACAGATATGAAAAAAGCTTTGAAATATCTTGAGAATAGATGTCAACGCTGACAGCAGATGTCATTGGGCCCTTTTACCACAGACCGTGGCATGCGTCTCTTAGCATGATGCTGTTTTCAGAAGTACTCTTACAGGCTATAAGATTGCAAAATGGTCAGTGTTGTTGTTAAGTGCCGTCGAGTCGGAGTCGACTCATGGCGACCCTCTGGATAGCTATCCTAAATTGTGTTCGGTCTTCAGTCAGGTGGCTCATTGTTGACAGACTGGTACCCGTAGCTGCTGTTATTGTATCGATCCATCTCATTGCTGGCCTTCCTCTTTTGCGTTGACCTTCTATCTTGCCAAGCATGATGTCTTTCTCTAATGATCTCTCTCTTCGCATGATGTGTCCAAAGAATGAAAGTCGAAAATGGTCAATACTAATGTTAAAATATTAAACAGCATATGACAAGCAATGCAAAGAAAAAAAATACCGGACAAGATATGTAAAAACATTAAGTACAAATTTTTGCCTAAAGAAAGGAAGACTGAGGCATAACTTGACAGTAGCATTCAAATACAGCTAAGATTAAGAAAAGCATTCCGATTTTTTAATGCCTTACCACAGGACAGAGCACAAAGAACCAAGCTTAAATTGTAGCAGAGCAATTTAGATTGGATGTTAGAATTTTTTGTAAGGGTAATTAAGTATTGGAAAGGTGGTTCGCCCCCCCCCCCCGGGAAGTGATATGGGGGGTAATGTTATAACTATGCCCAGAGCTGTTTTTGAGAGGGTACTCTGTAATAGAGTACAGACATCTTTTTTTTCTAGGAAGAATGCGTGCACTATGCCCATATGTGAAGGCCAACTAGGTGCTTAGCTTAAGATACAGAGCATTGCTTGGGAAACAGGTGACCAGGATTAGATTCCCACGGGCACTCCTTGTGGCCTTGGGTAAGTCACTTAACCCTCTCTTGCCTCAAAAGAATCCAAGTTACCAATGTCCTTGTTTAATGTACATTATCAAGTTTTAAGTTACAATGTAAACCACTTTGACTGAAATGATAAAATGGTATAAAAAACTACTTAAATAAAGGAAACCTGTTAAATAAGCTAAAAGAGAAATAAGGATAGCAAAATCAAAGGCAGAAGAAAAGATGGCTAAAGATCTAAAGCGTTGTGGTAAAACGTTTTTCAGATTCGGGAGAAGATCAGAGGTGAAATTGCAAGACTCAAAAGTGCTGAGAATGGATTCATGGAAAGTGACATTGAAAAAGCGAAAATGCTAAACAAATTCTTCTGTTCTGTTTTACTAAAGAAAATCCTGGAGAAGGACCTCCTGTGATTAACAAATATACAAATGGAAATGGAGTAGATACTACACCAATCACAGAAGATGTGTTTGAATAGCTTGCAAAATTGAACAGTGGCCAATCTAGGTACGTATGACCTAGATTGGCCACTGTTGGAAACAGGATACTGGGCTTGATGGACCTCGGTCTGACCCAGTATGGCATGTCTTATGTTCTTATGAAAGTGGACAAAGCCATGGGACCGGATGGGATACATCCTAGGATACTGAGAGCTCAGAGAAGTTCTTGCAGGGCCTTTAAAAGATGATGTTTTTAATAGATCCTTGGAGGCAGGTGAAGTTCCGCAGGACTGGAAAAGGGCCAATGTGGTACTGCTTCAAAAAAAGTGGTAATAGTGAAGAAGTAGCAAACTACAGGCCAGTAAGCCTTACCTCGGTGATGGGAAAAGTAATGGAGGCGCTCCTGAAAGAGAGAATAGTGGACTTTCTCAAAACCTCACAGGTTGCATGATCCGAGGCAGCATGGTTTTACCAAAGGACGTTCATGCCAAACAAATCTTGAGTTCCTTGACTGGGTGACCAGAGAACTAGATCAAAGGCATGCAGTGGATGTCATCTACCTGGATTTCAGCAAAGCCTTTGATACTGTTCTCCATAAGAGGCTTATTAAGAAACTAACCAGCCTGGGAATGGTGGGTCCCAAGGTGGTGAACTGGATCAGAAATTGGTTGACTGACAGACCACAGAAGGTGATGGTAAACGGAACTTGGATGAAAGGAGGGTGATTAGCAGGGTGCCACAGGGTTCGGTCCTGGGACTGGTACTTTTCAATATATTTGTGAGTGATATTGCTGAAGGACTGAATAGAAAAGTTTGGGGTTTTTTGCAGATGATACAAAAACTTGCAACAGAGTGGACTCCCCTGAGGGCGTGGATAACATGAGGAAAGATCTACAAAAGCTGGAAGAATGGTCTAATGCTTGGCAGTTAAGATTTAATGTGAAGAAGTGCAGCGTCATGCACCTGGGATTCAGGTATCCAAGGGAATTGTATGAGATAGGGCAACAGGTTAGTGTGCACGGACCAGGAGAAGGATCTCAGTCATTGTTTCTGAGGCTCTCAAAGTGGCAAAACATTGTGACAAGGCAGTTGCCAAAGCCAGAAGAATGCTGGGTTGCATACAGAGAGGAATTACCAGCAGAAAGGAAGAGGTACTAATGCCACTGTACAAGTCGCTGATAAGACCACACTTGGACTATTGTGTTCAGTTTTGGAGACAATATCTCGCAAAGGATATAAAAAGACTGGAAACGGTTCAGAGGAAGGCGACCAAAATGATTTGGAGTCTGCGCCAGAAGACGTATGAAAAGAGACTCAATACCTAAATATGTATACTCCAGAGGAGAGAAGGAACAGGGAAGATACAATACAGACCCTTAAATACTTAAGGGGTATTAATAAACAAACCTTTTTCAAAAATGGAAGCTGTAATACTAGAGGGCATAACATGAAGCTGCAAGGGGGTAAACTGAAAGGCAATGCCAGGAAATACTTTTTCACTCAAAGGGTGGTGGATGCTTGGAATGCCCTCTCAGTGGAAGTGGTTGGGGCAAATAGTGTCAGAATTCAAAAGGGCATGGGACAGACATAGTGGATCCCTTTTATAGAAACAAGATAAAATCAAAATAAACGTAACTGTCTCGGATATCTTAACAAGTCAAAGTGACCTGCACAGAGCGGCAGGCACACCACCTCATGCCACCTTGCTGGGCAGACTAGATGGACCATGCTGGTCTTTTTCTGCCATCATATACTATGTTATTATGTAAGCCCTCGGGAGACAGCGTGATGCCTTCTGTTTCCAAATGTAGCTCACTTTGAACTGCTACTGGAAAGGAGTGAGTTTAATAAATGCACATACAGTTACACCTGCACTCGAGCTGGTATAAATGTGCACGGGTTTATTATAGTTGGATTTGTGCTAGTATTCTGTAAAGACACAGGTGCTATGTGTTTTTATAAAATATGCTAAAAATAGATGTCTTCCTGCCCTTCCAACCTAGGCAACATTTTAGAAAATTGCCCTCCATAGCGTGTAGTTCTATAGCAGGGCACCTAGGTTTGGAGATGGCGATGGTGCCTATTTGTCTTTATAGACACATTGGTGCCTATGAGTGTTCATAAAATGCTAGCACAAATCCTGCAAAAGTCATGCCTAGACCAAAGATGCAGCCATAACTATTAATGTGTACTTTAAATGAGCAAATGGTAGCTCTGCCCACCCTTCACCCAGATTTCTTCCCTGTGCATACACGCCTGCTTGTGCCACACAGAGTTTTAGGCATGATTTAAATTTATAAGAGGCATTTTACCTGTGAAAGAGGTTTATAAAACTACCCCAACATATCTAAATTTGCTACTGTAAACTGAATTATATCTTTTTTTCTGATTTTTGTATTTTTGTTAGCACAACGCTATCTGAAATGGATGAGAACATTCTTCATTGCATCTTGGATGAACTTGTTTATAAACTTTCGTCTACAACCAATCCTGTTGTAGGAAATGCTGCTACAAAATCTTTGCTTCTAATGGTAGAGTCCCACCAACCACTTGTGCAGCTGTTGGACATGCGGTACAGAGGTATTTCTTAGTGGTTTGCGCCCACCAAAGTTAGATGGCTCGTAAGAATACTAAAACACCTTTTCAAATAGTGGGAAAAGTCCATTTTCAATGGTTCAGTAGCAGAAATCTGTTTGGGTTTTTTTTTTGCCACAGGAATCTAAATAAATTCATGTTACTTCTGCCACACCAGCTATCATTTCACAAATTCATATAGCTATTTTTTTCTCCAGGAACAAGCAGGAAGTCAGTCCTCACATATGGGTGACAGCACTGATGGAGCCCGCGCAGAGCATTTCCCTAGCTTTCAAAGAAAGCCTTTAGGAATGCCACCACACATGCGTGGTCCCCTTCCCGCCCAAGGGTGCTATCTTACTCGGTCTCCCTTTTTCCGTGGAGCACTTCGGATGTGTGACTCGTCCCCGGAAAAGGTTTTCTCTGTTACAACCAGATTTGTTGTATCGGCCTCCGCTGGTCCTCTTTCCACCTCCCGAGCACCTCTACTTCTGCCGGATCTCGTGGCTTTTTTCTTTTGCCTTTTTTTGTTCTTTCCGTGCTTTCATGCCCTTTTTAACCGCTGGCCGTGTTAAGGGTCTTTGACCTCGCAGGGGTCCTTTTTGCCCCAATGGCCTCCGGTTTTGTAATAGATGCTCCAAATATTTGCCACTCACAGACACCCATGACTGTTGTCTCAGGTGTCTAGGAGCCGACTATGACCCGAAGTTATGCTTCCTCTGTAAGATGTCCTCCAAGTCCATCCAGAGTCGTAAGCAGAAACTGGATGATCTCTTCCATAAGGCAGCCCCAGTGCCCTCAGTAGCCTCCTGCTCTTTGGCCTCGCCAGCTCCAGAGTCTCCCAAGGCTCCTCCCTGGGCCCGGCAGCACTCTGACCAGCAGTTGCCTGAATGCAAGCGGAAGAAGAAGGCGGCCTCGAGGACTGTCGAAGGCATCAGACAAGCGTGAAAGGTCATGCGCCTAGTCTCTCAGCCCCCCCCCCCTCGGCACTCTCTAGAGTCGAAGAGGGAGCAGCCCAGTAAGGTGCATCAAACCGATACGGAGGCCTCCAGCAAAGGCGCCTGACCTCCGGAGGGTCGTCCTGGCAAGGACCCCCTCTCCTCCTCGACACCTGACCTGGTCACCCCAGTATCGGTATTACAGGGCCCCGTTCCCAAGTGGGAGGCCTGAATGCTGGCCTTGGAACACAGCATTTCTGCATTCCTTGCTGCCCAGCGGGTGCCGCTGCCCGGCTCCACCGGCACATGCTTCGAGACCACAGGGACCTCGACCTAGAGGACTCCCTGGACTGCCGTTGTGACCCCTGAGAGCCAAAAGCCTCATGAGGATTCTCGGTGAGGGTCTCTATCTCCGTCCCGTTCCTTGGGCGCGAGATCTTTGTGGGTGAGTGCCTCCGGCTCCAGGCAAGTTTTGACCTCTGAGAACAGGTGCCGGTCACCTACTTGTCTCAAGCCGCCCGACCTAGAGTCCTCTACGGACTACTTAGACTGGGGATCTCACGTGGAGACCTCCCTGGAGACTCGCTCCCACCTAGACCTCCCCTCCGATCCCTCCCCATGACTCAGAAGTGGCGGTCACCTTCCGAGGACACCACCTTCTTGGAGTTCATCTGAGATATGGCGTGGGCCCTTGCATTCGCCACTGAGTGGGAGGAGGAGTCCCATGCCAAGGAGCTTAATATTCTGCAATACAAAGCTCCTCTGAGGGAGGCTCTCTCAGTGCCGGTTCCTCCCAGCCTTCTGCTTTGCATGTGGGAGTCCCCAGCCTCTGTCCCGATTTGTAAGCAAGCACCTGGACGCTATGTACAAGGTCCAACGAGGTCCGGGGTTTCATAAAGCCCAGCTTCCTCACACATCGATGGTGGTCGAATCGGCCGTGCAGAAGCCAAAGAGCCCAAAGACTCATTCGTCAGTCCCCCCCAGGTAGAGAGTCTCGCACCCTCGACGCCCTTGGGTGTAAGGCTTATCAGGGCTCCAGGTTATCGTGCCGCATCCAAGTTTTACCAATTATACATTGGGATGTTTCTCCGTGACTTCGCTAGCGAGGTCGGAGGTTTTGCAGCAGGCTTGGACAGAGACCATCTCTGGTGTGTTCAAGCCCTCTCGAAGTTCATCAGAGAATGCTCAAAGTATATCTCACGGGCAGCGTACAATGGCTTTGAGTCTTCCACCCGGGTGGCAGTGGTTGGCATCAGAGCCTACCGGCAGGCTTGGTTCCAATCCTCGGACCTCCTCGGGGAGCAGCTATTTGGCAAACCCATGGAGGACAAGGCCACGGAGATTGAGACGCAGTATGTGACTCACACTCTCCTTTCCCGTAAAACTTCCTCCCTCCCCAGGAAGAAGCAACAGAGCAAGAAGCCCTTCTTCCAGCGGAAGGGGCTCCTGTACAGGGGCTACCCAGCCTATCCTCCATTGTCAACCCCCGTTCAGGGCAGCCAGGGCAAGTCCGTGGGCCATGGCCCTCGCAAGCCGAAAGGCCCCAAGACCCAACCTCCAGATCTGGCTCAGCCAGCCTCGGGGTTTTGATGCCATCAGCATAGCCTCTCCTCCCCCCTCCATCAGGGTGGCCGTCCATCAGGGGGCGCCTGGTCCCCTTCTCCCACATGTGGGAGTCCATCTCCACCGTTGCCTGGGGTCTCCAGGTCGTTCAAAAGGGCTTTTCCGTCCATCTGGACCAGGCTCCTCCTCTGTACTTTCCCGGGGAGCCACATCCCCAGCACCAGGTTCTCCTTTTAGGAGCTCGCAAGCCTTCTTGCACCTCCGAGGACGTGGATTTTACTCCCAATACTTCCTCCTCCCGAAGTGGACAGGGGGCCTTCGGCCCATCCTCGACCTGCGGAACCTCAACAAGTTCCTGGTGTGGGAGAAGTTCAAGATATTCTCCCTTGGAACGTTACTGCCCTACCTCCAGCAGGGCAATTGGCTATGCTCCTTGGACTTAAAGGATGCCAACGCTCACATCCTCATCCTCCCCAAACACAGAAAGTACCTTCGCTTCATGGTTCAGGGAAACCATTACCAGTACAGGGTGCTTCCCTTCGGCCTCACGTCCTTTGTCTGCAGGGCACCTTTGTCTACCCATATCTCGATGACCGGCTCATAACAGGAGGCATGGCCTCCAAAACCAGGCAGGTCATGGACCGTACCATTGGTCTCCCGGAAAGGCTGGGGTTTGTGATCAATTACCCAAAACCCCACCTCACTTGTTCAGTCCCTATAGTTCATTTGGGCCCGCTTGGACACCCTTCGGACCATGGCTTTTCTCCCCCAGGACGGGGCGGACCACCTCGTGTCTCTGTTGTCCAAAGTGCAAGGCTGCGGTGCCGTCCTGGCTTGGACAATGCTTTGTCTTCTTGGCCACATGGCTTCCACGATCCATGTCATGCCCAATGCCCGCCTCAACATGCAGACAAGCGCAGTGGTGCCTCCGGGCACAATGGACGTAATCGGTTGGCTGCCTCTGAGACCACATCTCAGTCTTTCCCAGTGTGGTGGAGTCTCTGGCTTGGTGGCAGGAGTCACGAAACCTGCTTCGCAGTATGCCATTCCAAGCCCCGACGCATCAGGTGGTGTTGACTACAGACACCTCCCTGGCGGGCTAGGGAGCCCACTGCGAGGGTTGGCGCACTTGGGTCCTGGTCCCTTGGAGTCCAGGCAGCATATCAATCTGCTGGAACTCCGGGCTATTTGCCTTGCTCTCCATGTTTTCAGGGACTGCTTGCAGCACCGGCCGGTGCTGGTCCAGACGGACAATCAAGTCACTATGTTCTCTGTGAACAAACAGTGGGGCACCCTCTCCTACAGCCTGTGTTTGGAGGTGACAGCCCTGTGCTCCTTTGCAGTGAGCCAGGGCATGACAGTCTGGGCCACTTACCTCCTGGGTCTGGACAATGCTTTGGCAGACCGGCTCAGCAGGGTCCTCTGGCTGCACAAGTGGCACCTGTGTCCCCGGACAGTGTAGCGGCTCTTCCAGCATTGGGGGGCTGCAGGCTTGGATCTCTTTATCAGCCTGGCAAACTCGCAGCTTCCTAGATTCTGCAGTCCCTTCCCGCACCCGGGTAGGGTGACCCCCAGATGCCTTCCTCATCTCATGAAGCATGGGGTTACTGTATACCTCCCCCCCCCCCCATGCCTCTCTTCAGCTGGCCTTCCTCAGGGTCCAGCGGGACAGGACCTCAGCGATCCTCATAGCCCCGAGGTGGCCCAGAAAGCCTTGGTTTCCCCTGCTGCTCCATCTTGATGAAGCCCCCAGTCCTGCACGGGTTCTCACCAGAGCTGCTTACGCAGGAGGAGGGGTTTCTTCTTCACCTCAATCCGAGGTCACTGTCCCTCACAGCTTGACGGCTGAGTGGGTTGCCCTAGCCTCCTACCATCTCAAAAGGACTCGACCAGACAGGCGTACGCCTTCAAGTGGCATCGTTTCTCAGTCTGGTGCTCGGAGCTCCGAGCGAACCCATTCTTCTGCCCTACCAGTTTGGTTTTGCAGTACCTGCTCCACTTCTCGCAGTCGGGGCTGAAGTCTAATTCAGTCAGTGCCATCTCAGCGAACCATTACCCCATCGAGGGCAAACCCCTTTTCAGGGCTATCGCTTGTCTCTCGTTTCATGCGAGGCCTACTTCTTTCCAAGCCCTCTACCCACCCTCCTCCGGTGGAATGGGACCTCTGACCAAGCTGCCCTTTGAGCCCATGGCTTCTTGTTCTCTGCGGCACCTGTTGTGGAAGGTGGCCGCCTTGATAGCTCTCACCTCTGCCCGGAGAGTCAGTGAACTCAAGGCGTTGATGGCTGAGGCGCCATACATGAGGTTCTATAAGAATCGGGTGGACCTGCGAACTCACCCTAACTTCCCCCCAAAGATTGTTTCGGAGTTTCATCTCAATCAAGAGATAGTGCTGCCCACTTTCTTTCCGAAGCCCCATGCCGAACAGGTGTCGGCGATCCTTCACACCCTGGAATGTAAGAGGGCTCTCTCCTTTTACCTGCAGTAGACTCGGGCCACCGCAGATCCAGGCAACTGTTCATTTCCTTTGATCCCAGCTGCTTGGGGCTGGTGGTCACCAAGTGCACCTTGTCCATTTGGGTGGTGGACTGCATCACCTTTGCCCAGGCTCAGGCCAGGTTCCCTCTGGAATATCAAGTCACAGCTCACAGTGTCTGAGCGATGGTGACGTTGGTCGCTAGTCTGCACTCGGTGCTACTGGTGAACATCTGCTGGGCTGCCACCTGGTCTTCCATTCACACCTTCACGGAGCATTACTGCCTGAAGAGGGAGTCCCATCGGGACGCCGCCTTCGGCCAGGCTGTACTCCGTAATCTGTTTGGGGTTTAAGCAACTCCTGCACTGCAACCCTTCTTGTTGTGGCTACTGGGAGCTTGGCCATCCATGGATCTGGGGTCCTCGGGCTGCCTTTGGCTTTCACTGGCAACTGTTCACAGCGATGCCATACTTTTTTCTACAGGTCCTCGGTAGCCTGTAGCTAGGGAGTCCCACATGTGAGGACTGATTTCCTGCTTGTTCCTGGAGAAAGCATAGTTACTCACCTGTAACAGGTGTTCTCCAGGGACAGCAGGAATCAGTCCTCACAACTCTCCCTCCTCCCCTTGGAGTTGCTGTATATTTTTATGCCATCTTCTTGAAGGGGCTATAGCTATGGCACCGTAAGATGGCACCCTTGGGTGGGAAGGGGACTACACATGCGTGGTGGCATTCCCAAAGGCTTTCTTTGAAAGCTGGGGAAATGCTCCATTGGTGCCGATTATCCATATGTGAGGACCGGATTCCTGCTGTCCCTGGAGAACACCTGTTACAGGTGAGTAACTACGCTTTTTCTGCATAAACTGAAAATGAGCTGTGTCTTGCCCTTGAATTTTCATCCTCCGGGAACAAGCAGGAAGTCGGTCCTCACATATGGATGACATCGGCGCCAATGGAGCCCGTACAGATCCAATCCCCAGCTTTCAAAGAAAGAGACCTAGCTTCTCCCTGATGACACCACATCTGTTGCCGCTCTCTATCATGGCGACTATCAGTTCTCCCACACTCCTCGCCCCACTGGCCGTGGTGGAGGTGTTGGGCTTCTACTTTCTCCCTTTTGTCACTTCCAACCCTTCATCCTTCCTCAGTCTCACTTCTCTCTCTTTTGAGGCCCATTCCATCCGCCTATTCTCGACTCTCCCCCTTCGGATTGCTGTAATCTTTTGGCCTCCTGACTTGTCTGTTTCCACTTTTCTTTCTGACTTTGATTCTTGGCTATCTATCTTTTTAGTCCCCTCCTTCCCTACTCTTATCCTTGGCGATTTTAACATTAATGTTGACAATTCCTCTGATCCCCATGCTCGTAAGCTTCTCTCCATTACTTCCTCATTCAATCTTCAACTTTGCTCCACCTGCCCCCTCTCACCAACTTGGTCACTGCCTTGACCTGATTTTCTTCTGTAATTGCTCACCCTCCAACTTCTGCAACTCAGTCTTTCCCTTATCTGACCACCACCTCTTAAGTTTTCTTATTCATCATCCCCCATCTCAGCCTCGTCCTGTCTCCACTAATATTTTCAGAAACTTTCTTGCTATTGATCCCTTAGCCCTCTCCTCCTCTATTTCTTCTCCCGTTTCCTCCTCTCTGTTATCCAAATCCGTTGATGAGGCTGAGACATCCTATAACTTTGCACTCTCCTCTGCCCTGGATACTCTTGCTCCCCTTACCCCACGCCCTGTAAGGCGTTCTTCTCCCCAGCCCTGGCTCATACCCACTGCCCGATATTTGTGTTCCTGTTCCTGCTCTGCTGAGCATCTTTGGCTTAAATCCCACTGCCGTGTTGACCACCTTCACTTTAAATTCATGCTTTTCTCATTCCAATCAGCCATAGCACTTGCCAAACAAGCCTACTTCACCCATCTAACTAACTCTTTCACCTCTGATCCTCGTTGTCTCTTTAATACTCTCAATTCTCTCCTCAATGTGCCTTCACCACTGATTCCTCCCTCTCTTCCTGCCCAAACACTAGCTGACAAAATCCATGATTACCCTCCAATTCCCCATTACCCCTTCTATCTCACCTTTCTCCCATCTCTCCCCACTAACTTCTGCTACCCTCTCCTCCTTCCCTGTGGTCTCTGATGATGAAACAGCACTCCTTCTTTCTTCCTCCAAATCCACCACCTGCTCCTCCGACCCCATCCCCACCCATCTCTTATGCCTCATCTCATCATCTATTGTCCCTTCCATTTCTCATATCCTCAACCTATCTCTCTCCACTGCTACCTTCCCTACTGACCTCAAGCATGCCATAGTCACACCCCTCCTCAAGAAACCCTCACTCAGTCCTACCTGTCTGTCCAACTATCGACCCATCTCTCTCCTTCCCTTTATCTCTAAACTACGTGAGCGTGCTGTCCACCTTCGCTGTCTCGATTTCCTTTCATCTCATGCCCTTCTTGATACTTTACAGTCCGGCTTCCATCCCTTGCACTCCACTGAAACAGCTCTCACTAAAGTATCAAATGACTTGTTCCTAGCAAAATCCAAAGGTCTTTATTCTATTCTCATCCTCCTTGATCTTTCTGCTGCTTTTGACACTGTTGACCACAACCACCTTCTTATCACCCTATCATCACTCTGCTTTAGAGGCTCTGTACTGTCTTGGTTCTCCTCTTATCTTTCCCATCACTCTTTTAGTGTGTGTTCTGGTGGGTGCTCCTCCTCTGCCACCCCGCTCCCAGTTGGTGTTCTCCAGGGTTCTGTCCTGGAACCGCTCCTCTTCTCTCTATATACCCAATCTCTTGGTGCTCTTATCTCTTCCCATGGCTTTCATTACCATCTCTATGCTGATGACTCTCAAATCTACCTCTCTTCGCCTGATATCTCTCCAGCAATCCATGACAAGATCACTGTTTGCCTTTCAGACATTGCTATTTGGATGTCTCACCGCTGCTTGAAATTAAATATGGCTAAGACTGAACTCCTTATCTTTTCCCCCCACTGTCTCCCCTCCTCTACCCCCTTTCTCAATCTCTGTGGATAACTCTTTAATCCTTCCTGTTTCTTTGGCCCGTAACCTGGGTGTTATCTTTGACTCCTCTCTCTTTCTCCACTCATATCCAACTCGTAGCTAAGACTTGCCGTTTCTTCCTTTATGACATTAACAAAATTCACCCCTTCCTTTCTGATGACACTACTAAAATGATTGTCCACTCCTTGATCACCTCCCATCTTGATTACTGCAATATTCTCCTTGCTGACCTTCCCACAAACCATCTTTCCCTTCAATCTATTCAACATTCTGCTGCTCGACTAATTTTCTGTCAGCATCGCTTTTCCCATGTCACTCCTCTTCTTAAGTCCCTTCATTGGCTTCCCATCTGCTTCTGGATCCAATTCAAACTCCTTATCTTGACCTATAAATGCATTCACTCTTCAGCCCCCCACTCTACCTATCATCTCTTATCTCTCCTTACATCCCCTCTCGTGTTCTTCGCTCTTCAAACAGCCTTCATCTATCTATGACCTCCACTCATACTGCTAATTCTAGAGTTCGCTCCTTTCATCTGGCTGCACCCTTTGCCTGGAACAGTCTACCTCTGTCTGTGCGTAATGTGCCCTCTCTGGACCTCTTCAAGTCCAGATTGAAAACCCATCTCCCATCTCTTCTCTATTGCTTTCTGTTCTTGATTCTTGTTTTTGCTCTTCTTGTTTATTGTATACTTTGTCTTACTTGATTGTATTTGTATTTTGTGATCTTCTTGACTAGATTGAGAGCTCTGATGAGCAGGGACTGTCTTTTCTTCATGTATGTACAGCACTTCGTACGTTTGAAGCGCTTTATAAATGTTAAATAGATAGATAGAATAGACATGCACGGTCACCTTCCCGCCCAAAGGTGCCATCTTATCTCAGTCTTCATTCTTCTGCGGAGCCCTGCAGATGTGCTGTCTCTGCACCCCGGATAAAGTTGATTGATTCATTCATTTCCACCATTTGTCAGTATTTTCTTCTTTTTTTCATCGGTTTGATCACCTTTCTGTCACCCAAGTCAACTGGCTTGGCGTCGTGTTTTTCACTCTGGTACTCAGTTTTTTGGCCCATGGATTTTTTGCTCACAGCCAAGCTGTTCAAGACCTAGGAGTTTAATCTTTTGGGGCTCGTTTTTCCTGCTATGTCTTAAACAAGTGGATTTAAGCAGTGTGGCAAGTGCAACTGCACTGTGTCCCCAAGGATTGCCACAATACTTTAAATGCCTGGGGCGGACCACGGCGTGTCTTTCTGCCCGTTCTGCCTTTTGATGTCTGCTAGATCTGGAAAGAACAAGAAAAGTGGCAGAGGGAGCTGTTTGGTAAGTCTTCCTCGGGATCGGCATCGGAGGGCGGAATACCTGCCTTCAATGCCGGTGTTGTGCACTCTGGCTCAGTCAGAGCCCCGGGATCATTGGGCATCCGAGTCATCCCTGTAGGACCTTCCCCAGGTGTTGAAGGCTTTGACTAAGCCAAAGTTGAGGTCCAATCTGGGCCTGGGGGGGGGGGGGGGGGTAAGGCTTCTGGGACACTGGCACGGAGCCCTCAACCAGACGCCAGTGATGATGGCCAGGAATGCCCCTTGAAGCAGCTCCAGCAGGAGGTGCCATCCGTGGAGTTAGGGAATTGAGTCGGGTTCCTCGATGCCATCGCCATCAGGGATTCCCCTGCTAGCGACCAGTCACCAGCCTCTAGGCAGGCTCATGCTTCTGAGGATCCATCTGGCCTCAAGGCCTGGATGATGGCCCTTGAATGCAGCTTCATGGCATTCATTGAGGCACAGCGGAACCTGACTCCTGGTATCTCTGGGTCATCGGCACCTGCTATGGGGCTGTCCTTGACCAGGACATCCCCGGAGGATGCTTCACCCATCCTTGAGAGACTGACTCGATTGATGTCAACTATGTCGGTGACAAACTCGTGGCCCGACGGAGCATCAGGCACAGCCATACTGGAGCTGTGACGCCTAGCATGTCAGATGACCATGGAGTGCTCGCCCACTCCTCCGTCTCAAATGCGGCATGGGAGATGGATGAGGAGTTTCCCAACACCATCCTCCACCAGGACATCCCCTCAGACCCATCCCTACCACACCATCAATGGCGGTCATCTCTGAAGGATTTTGCCTTCTGGAATTTGTGCAGGAGATGTCCTAGACACTCGCCTTCATTATGGTGCAAGAGGACGAGCCGCGTACTGAGGATCTCGAGATCCTCCAGTATGAGGCTCCTCCTTAAGAGGCACTGACGGTGCCCATACTCCTCATTCTCAAGCAGTTGCTGTTCAGAATATGGGAGACCCCAGTGACTGTGCCGATTGTGAACAGTGAGCCAGCCGCTGCCAGACCCAGCTGACCTGCCTGCACTCGCCTGCCCAATCGGGGCTTGCCGCCAAGATTTAAAAGCAGCGCCATTGGGCGCCAGCCCGTGCCAGAGGGCCCTTTGGCGGAGCACGAAGGTAGACACGTCTCCATCCGTCGCTGGTCCGAGCACTCAGCATCTGCGCTGTTAAACATCTCCTCCAAGACTCTCTCAACCTCGCAACAGCCCAGGAGTCAAGCAGTGTTCATACCAGCACCTCACTCACTTCACTACACCGTGTCGGCGGGGAACCACCTCCATCACCAAACGACAACTAATGTAGGTCTTTTACCTAGCCGCTCCGAGCATTTTACAGTTGGTTGCTTTACCAGTATTTGCTGCTTTTGTTTGTTGTGTCTAGCTGCCCCTCGCCTTCTGCAGTACTGTATCTTTGTTCAGATATACTGTCTTTGTTTTTGTGCCTAGCTGCCTCATGCCTGCAGTATGTGTTCCTTTTAGAACATGCTACTTATTGTTATTGTGATACAAAGTAATCATACAAGACCGGCACTAGCTTGCAAGCGATACCTCCTGTGAAAAGTTTCTGTATAAGCTTCTTAGAATGAGCTACTGACCTGCTAATGATTTACAAAGTAGTCATTGCTGTACATAGTCATTGCTGTACTGTACATAGTAGTCACTGCCCCTACAGCTCAATATGGCCTCCTGCCTCCTAACCTTCACCAGCTTTTATCTCCTTGCCAATTCACTCTATGGCACCCTCACTCTCACCTCCAACCACAACTCCATTCCAATCCTCCAAAGTCTAGGAAAGAGATGTTACGGCAGCACCCGCCATCCACCAACAGAAACCTACCACAACCTGCACCCACACTTACTCTACGTATCGCTCCAGCACCCCGTGAAGTCCAAGGTGGCGCAGCTCCAAAATCCTCGCAACCTGAAATGCGCCCTCATAAATGCACGGTCGGTCCGCAAGAAATGGCCAGCCATCTCAGACCTTATAACACACCTTGATCTAGACATCCTACTGGTCATGGAATCATGGCTGTCCGATTCAGATTCAGTCCTCCTCAACCAACTCATTCCTCCCAACTTTTCAATCCACACCTGCTACAGAGCTAACTGCAGAGGCGGAGGCACCTTCATCCTAGTAGAGATGGAGCTCCAATTTCAGCTGCTCATTTCCAGCAGTACAACACACCTGGATTTAATAACCATAACCAACAAATACAGCACCATCAGCCTAATCTACAGATCCCCATCCTCCTCCCCTGAAGACCTCTCAACCATAATTGACCTTGCCTGCAACCCCAAGAAACCACACATACCAAACTGGGTAGTGGGTGACTTTAACCTGCCAGCTCTCCAAAGTACCCACTCCAAAGCCTTCCTTGAAGCACTCAATGAACTGGGCTACGAACAGATAGTCGAATTCACCCACCCACCCGAAAGGAAATACACTGGACCTCGTCTTCGCCCCATGACCAGACATAAGCCCGAACTACAACTAACCATCACCCCAGTCCCATGGTCCGACCACAGCTTAATCAAATTTTAGATGCCCATGCATCAAGATCGCAACACTCCAAAGCAAGGCAGCTGAGGCTTCCCTGGCACCCACAGGACTATTCAGGCTCTTTGACAAAGAGGAGATCCTCAATGAAGTTCTTCCAAATCTCAAGCTGACATCGCCCAACCTGGATGCTATGATAGCCACAGGGTACAACAACCTGAGCTCCTTCGCACACCTACCTACCTTAGACAAGCCACCAAGAAGAAGGAAATCAGCACGTTGGTTCTTCGCAGAACTACGGACCTCACTACTCCTCCTTAGGAAGCTAGAAAGAAGATGGCGACGCTCTCGGTCTCCAGTTGACCAGACAGCCTACACCTCCCACTTAAAAGTACACCGAAAATGAAAGAACATCATTCTGAACTCCTGCGATGCTCTAAACAAACCTCTGGACCTCTTCAACATAGTGAAGACCCTGATGAAAGAATCTTCGCCCTCCCAACCAAGTCTACTACACCCTCAGGAATTTGCAAACTACCTACAAGCCAAAACCAGCCATGCCAATGCTGCCACGAAGCCCACACCTGGTCACAACCCACACCTACTAACGCCGCTCAACTCACTCACACCGCCATCCGAGAGATGCATCAAGGACATCATCGCGGCCATCAACACCACCACAGCTCCAAATGACACCTGCCGAGCATTCTGGATAAGATCGATGCGTGTGGAACTCAGCCCAATCCTGTCCTTCTCAATAGGAGCCTTCCCATCAAGCCTAAAACAGACGTCCATCTGGCCCCTTCTAAAAAAAACCAACAAACTGAATCCTCAGAAGGTGGAATCCTATCGACCAATCTCAAGCATCTCCCTGCTAGCCAAGATAATCGAGAAGGTCATCCAACGTCAAATCCAGTATCACATCGAGACCACTGCCCCTCTTGACCCATGCCAGCACGGCTTCAGAGAATCTCATGGCGTCGAGACGCTACTCACCACTCTACTACATAAGAACATAAGATATGCCATACTGGGTCAGACCAAGGTCCATCAAGCCCAGTATTCTGTTTCCAACAGTGGCTAATCTAGGTCATATGTACCTAGCAGTTTCCCCAAGAGACACAAGTTCCATAATGCTTGTACTGGGTCAAGCATTGATATCTTCGATCACTTCTTAATAATGGTTTATGGACCTTTCCTCCAGGAACTTGTCCAAACCTTTTTTAAACCCAGCTACACTAACAGCCTTTACTACATCCTCCGGTAACAAATTCCAGAGTTTGATTACACGTTGAGTGAAAAAATATTTTCTTTTATTAGTCTTAAATGGTTTACCCTGTAGCTTCATTGCATGTCCCCTAGTCTTTCTATATTCTGATAAGTAAACAATCGATCTACGTTTACCCGTTCCACTCCGTTCATTAATTTATAGACTTCTATCATATCTCCCCTCAGCCGTCTCTTTTCCAGGTTAAAGAACCCTAACCTTTTTAGCCTTTCTTCATAGGAGTATCCTTCCATCCCCTTTACCATTTTGGTGGCTCTTCTCTGAACCTTTTCTAAAATCGCTATATCCTTTTTAAGATACGGCGACCAGAATTGCACACAATATTCAAAGTTCGGTCTCACCATGGAACGATATAGAGGCATTATAATATCTTTTGTTTTATTTTCCATTCCTTTCCTTATCATACCTAGCATTCTATTTGCTCTCTTGGCCGCCGCTGCACACTGGGCCAAGGGTTTTAACATGGTATCCACAATGACGCCTAAATCTTTTTCCTGGGTGGTGGTTCCTAATGTGGAACCTTGCATTGTGTAACCATAGTTTGGGTTGTTCTTCCCTAGGTGCATAACCTTGCACTTGTCCACATTAAATTTCATCTGCCATTTTGATGCCCAGTCTTCCAATTTATCAAGATCCTCTTGCAATTTTTCACAATCCTCTTGGGTTTTAACAACTTTAAATAGTTTTGTGTCATCTGCAAATTTGTTAACCTCACTCGTTATTCCACTTTCCAAGTCATTTATGAATATGTCAAAAAGCAGCGGACCCAGCACAGATCCCTGGGGTACACCACTATTCACCTTTCTCCATTGGGAAAATTGGTCATTTAGCCCTACCCTCTGCTTTCTATCTTTTAACCAGTTCCTGATCCACAATAGTACACTGCCTCCTATCCCATGACTCTTTAGTTTTGCCAAAAGTCTCTGATGAGGGACCTTGTCAAAGGCTTTCTGAAAGTCCAGATATACAATATCAACCGACTCACCTTTGTCCACCTGTTTATTCACTCCTTCAAAAAAACATAACAGATTAGTAAGACAAGATCTTCCTTGTCTAAAGCCATGTTGGCTGTCTCCCATTAGGTTGTGACTATCTACATGCTGAGTAATTTTATTCTTTATGATGGTTTCTACCATTTTTCCTGGTACTGACGTCAGGCTCACCGGTCTGTAGTTTCCCGGATCACCCCTGGAACCCTTGGATGTATACCATCCGGCCCAGGTGATTTGCTACTCTTCAGTTTATCTAATAGTTGTAAGACATCTTCCCGATGTATCGATATTTCCTTCAATTCTTCCGCACCTTTAAATACCACGTCAGTCATGGGTAACATCCCTACATCTTCCTCAGTAAAGACCGAAGCAAAGAATTCATTCAGTCTCTCCGCTATCGCCTTGTCGCCTCTTAGTGCTCCTTTAACCCCTTTATCATCTAATGGACCCGACTGACTCTCTCACAGGTTTTTTGCTACGAATGTACTTGAAAAGGTCTTTATTTTGTGTTTTTGCTTCCGTAGCAAGCTTCTTCTCAAATTCTCTCTTTGCCTGCCTTATCAATGCCTTGCATTTAACTTGCCAGTGCTTGTGCTGTTTCCAGGTTTCGTCGTTTGGCTCTTTTTTCCATTTCCTGAAAGATGCTTTTTTGGCAACAACAGCCTCTCTGACCTCACCTTTAAATCATGCTGGCAGTTTTTTGGACTTCCTTCCACTTTTCTTAAAGCGTGGAATACAGCTGGTCTGGGCTTCCAAGATAGTATTTTTCAACAACACCCAAGCTTGATGTACGTCTTTAACCTTTGCAACTGCTCCTTTTAGTTTTTTCTTAACTGTTTTCCTCATTTTATCATAGTCTCCCTTTCGAAAGTTAAAAGGTAGTACTGTGGATTTCCTTACTATCCCTCCTCCACTAATTAAATCAAAGGCGATCATGCTATGATCACTATTGCCAAGTGGCCCCAACACCCTTATCTCTTGCACTAGATCTGGTGTTCCACTAAGGACTAGGTCTAATATGGCTTCCCCTCTGGTCGGTTCATGAGCCAGCTGCTCCAAGAAGCAGTCATTTATTTCATCTAGGAACTTTATCTCCCTAGCATGTCCTGATGTGACACTGACCCAGTCGATACCGGGGTAATTGAAATCACCCATTATTATTACTGTTCTGTAACTTTTGTTAGCTTCCTTGATTTCTTTGAGCATTTCATCATCCATTTGGTCATTCTGGCCAGGTGCTCGATAGTACACCCCCACTGCCATTGTCTTCCCCCTTTTATATGGAATTTCAATCCATATAGATTCTACAGCAGATTTTATTTCCTGCAAAACTTTAATCCTTTCTGAGTCAATGCCCTCTCTAACATAGAGCGCAACCCCTCCACCAATTTGATCAGCTCTATCATTACGATATGGTTTGTACCCAAGTATCACAGTGTCCCACTGGTTGTCCTCCTGCCACCATGTCTCTGATATTCCAATCATATCTAACCTTTCATTTAGTGCTATATATTCTAACTCTCCCATCTTATTCTTTAGACTTCTAGCATTTGCATACAAGCATTTTAGAGAATGTATTTTATTCATGTTAATTTGGCTATTGTTAGACATGGGTAAATTGGGATCTTTAAGCTCTGTCTGCTCCATACTCGGGCATTTGGGCTACTTTACTCTTTTGTGGACCTCTCTGCTTTTGGTAGTATCCTTCAAGGATACATTCTTCCGAACCATCCGCTCTTGGGCGACTGTCGGCTTTCCCCTAATATCTAGTTTAAAAGCTGCTCTATCTCCTCAGTACCTTAATCACAGGGGATAGACAACATCAGACGTGGTTACGCTCTTATCTTCATGGACATTGCCTCCGCGTTCAGCTCTGTCAACCACGAGCTGCTCCTGACACGTCTCCATGAAAAGGGAATCCACAGTTCAGCCTGGAGCTGGTGCAAGTCATACCTAACAGACAGATGGCAACAGGTACGAACGGGCTCCATGACCTCTGAGCCTTTTCAACAAAGACAAGGGGTCCCCCAAGTCTTTTCACTCTCTGCTCTCCTGTTCAATATATATATATATATGCAGCCTATCTGTACAATCATCTGCTCCTTTAATATCTCCTGTCTGATATATGCGGATGATGTACTGCTCTTCACTCATTCTCCATCGATCAACCTGACTTCTCGACAATAGTGAGATGCTTCGATGCTGTCACCGACTGGCTCCACTCAGAGTCTCAGAATCAATTTCAACAAGACGGATGTACTATTCATCACAAGAAATCAATCCTTTACTCCTCCTGCATCAATAAAGGTGAGAGACACAGAGCTCCCTAGCAGGCCCACCATCCGCTACCTGGGCATCATGCTAGACCGGCACCTCGACATGAAAGCGCACATAAGCAACACCATCAAGGCAGTCTACCATAAGATACGAACAATTCGGCATCTCCGACCCTTGCTGCAGCCAGATGACTTCCGAACAATTTTCAAGCACTTTTAACCCCCCACTTCGATTACGCCAACGCTATCCTGCACAGACTCCCCAAGAACACACTGAACCCTCTACAGCTAGCAATGAACACTGCTGCCCGCTTCCTATACGGGGCCTCCAGAAGAGACCACATAACTCCAATCTTAAAAGACCTACACTGGCTTCCGATCAACTGCCGGCTCACCTACAGAGTAGTACCGCTGACCTTCAAAGCCATCAACAAAAGATCCTCCACCTCCCTAACGGACCTTCTCCACCCCACCCCTCCAAACAGATCCAGAAGGGCCTTTGCTACCAACACACTAGCAGTCCCCAATGAAATAACAAAATGCTCTCAGGCAACAAAGAACAGAGCCCTTGTGTTCTACGCACCTACATGCTGGAATGACCTCCCAACAACTATCCGAGCGATCACCGACTTCACCCAATTCAGGAAAGCACTAAAGCACCATATTTTCCTTCTACATTACTCACATACCAGCGATTCTACACCACTCACCATACCCCCACCCACTTTGACAACACCAACAGCTTACCCTAATCATGTTGAGGCAACGGCACACTTCAGCCCAACTGTCTAATTCGTAAATAATTGACAATACTGTACATAGTTATTAGAGCATGCCATGTTGCTACAACAACTCAGTGACACATTGCTCAGCTTGTATATAGTTACCCCAGTTCTAACCCAAGTTACAATACCCATTCAATGTAAGTACAATGCAGGTTACTTCCTGCATTGTACATATAAATGTTACTTGTAAACCGCACTGATTTTGAAGAGTGCGGTATCGAAAAGCTTTAAATAAATAAATAAAATAAATAGTCGACTCTATTCGCAGTATCTGATCGGCTGGAGCCCCAGCTTTCAGAAAACACAACTGCCACATCTCCATGGTGGTGGATATGTGTGGTATTAAAAGCCAAAAGACTCGCTTCTCAGTGCCCCCGGCAAGGAGGCATGGACCCATGGATGCTTTGGGCAGGAAGTGTTTCCAGGGCTCCATGCTCACAGCTCGGACAAGGTATACCAGCTGTACATGGGCAAAGGAACTCGCTGGTCTATCAGGTGAACCCCTTGAGTGCTTCAGGACTCTAGTCTTATTGGTCAAGGAATGCTCCAAATTTCAAGCTTGAGCAGCTTTCGACTGCTTCGAGTCAGTGGTTTGGGTAGCTGTGGTGGATATTAGTGCCCGCCGCCTTGTCTGGCTACAGTCCTCTGACTTGGAGCAGTGAGTTCAGGACAAGTTAGCTGATGTCCCATGCCAGGGCAGAATCTCTTCGGCAAGCGTTTGACAGAGAAGGCCAAAGAGCTGTTGAAGGAATTCATGACCAGAACCAGGCTGTCCAAGAAAGTGTCTAAACCTTCCCACAGGAAGACTTTGGGGGGGGAAAAGCCCTTCCACCCGAAGACCAAGAAGGCTTACAGGAACTTCCCCAAGTTTCAGGCCTGTTATTCTCCCCCTCAGGGGCAGCAGGTCAAGGGCCAGGGACATGGCCTCTGTAAGCCAAAGGCCCCCAAACAGTGCCCTAGCTGCAGCCTGGGGGGAGCTTTTGACTCCTTGGGCATAGCCTCCCCTCCCCACACTCAAGGCCCAAGGTTCAAGAGAGGAAGGCTGGTTCACTTCACACACCAGTGGCCAAGCATCACCACAGAAACCTGGGTACTGCATGTGGTTGGGGAAGGCTATCTCTGCCACTTTGCCCATCTGCCTCCTCTTTTTCCCAGGGGAATTGTCCATGGACCACTTATACAGGGAGCTTCTGCCAATGGAACTAGAGTTCTTGCTCAAGGATCAAGTGGTGGAGCCTGTCCTCAAGCCTCTTCAGGGCCAGGAATTCTACTCTCGCTACTTTTGTCTCCAAGAAGACGGGGGGCTTCCAGCCCATCCTGGATCTGTGGGACTTAAACCACTTCTTGGTCAAGGAAAAATTCTAAATGATATTTCTTGGAACCTTGAAGCCTTCCCTCCTGCAATTAGATTTATGCTCCTTGGATCTCAAAGATGCCTATACCCACATCCTGATCAATCTAAGGCACCATCAATACCTCCGATTCGTCATCAGCGGGCGTCATTTGCAGTACAGGGTACTCCCCTTCAGCCTAGCCTCTGCTCCTCAGGTATTCACGAAATGCCTGGCAGACGTGGCCACTCGCCTCAAGCTCCTAGGGGTTTTCATCTTCCCCTACCTGGCTGACTGGCTAATTCGAGTCAATTCACTGAAGGAGGTGCACACTGTGGTGCAGCATACCATAGGGCTGCTCCAGAGCGTGGGCTTCATGGTGAACGTCCCAAAATCTCACCCATTGCCCACCCAGGGCTTGGCGTTTCCTCAGCACCCTACTGGATTCCACTCAGGTGAGAGCCTTTCTGACACTGGACCGAGCACAGCATCTCTCTGCACTAGCACAGGAGGTGCAGGGCAGCTCGCCAGTGACAGCCCGGCAGATGCTCTGTCTCATGGGGCACATGGCATCCACTGTCCACATAACCCCTTTTGCCTGCCTCCACATGCAGCAGGCTCAATGGATGCTCATCGCCCAGTGGACACAAGCTTCAAGCCATCTGGAGGATCACATCCAAGTCACACCGGCCTTAGCAACATCTCTGGCCTGGTGGCAGGACCCCCTCAACCTCAGAGGGCCTACCTTCCAGGCTCTGCCAGTGCAGCGCATCCTTACAATGGACACGCCCAAGTTGGGCTGGGGTACTCATTGTAGCTGCCTGCAGTTGCAAGGCTTATGGGTCACTAGAGAAGAGTGCCTCACAGATCAACCTGCTCGAACTCTGATCAGTCTGTCACGCTCTATGGGTCTTCCAGGATCATCTGGAAGGACAGGTGATTCAGGTCCAAACGAACAACAATGGCAATGTACTACATCAACAAGCAGGAGGGCAAGGGCTTGTACCACCTCTGCTGGGAGGTAGTGCACCTCTGGAACTTTGCAGCAGGGAAAAACATGTCCCTCAAAGCAGTGTGCTTGCCAGGCCAGGACAATGTACTGAATGAGCCAAGTCTTCCAGCCCCATGAGTGGAGACTGAACCCAGCTGTAGTTAGGGAGGTCTTCTGATACTGGGTGACCCCAGAGATTGACCTCTTTGCCAGTCCAGAGAACACACAGCTGCCATGCTTCTGCTCTGGGAGGCTGGCCCGGGAACAGGAGGCGGCAGATGCCTTCCTCCTCCCCTGGTCCCAGGGCTTCCTGTATGCGATTCCGCCCATGCCCCTGGTGCCATGGGCCACCCTCAAAATCCAAGCGAAGGCGGCTTCAGTCATCTTTGTTGCACCCAGGTGACCCAGGCAACTCTGGTTCCCCCTGCTTCTGCAGCTGTCCCAGTGGGACCCATTTGCCATTGGGGAGTGTCCCGGACCTCCTGTCACAGGAGGACAGGACACTGCTGCACCCCCAAACTCTAGTCCCTTGCTCTGATGGCCTGGATGCTGAGAGGCTGGCCATAACACACCACCTTCTCTGTCGGTTGAAGATCTTCCTGCCTTGCATAAAGACTCCATGCGAAGGGCTTATGCCTTCAAGTGCGCAGGTTTTCACACTGGTGTGCGGAGGAAGGTCTTAACCCTTTCTCCTGTGCAATGCTGGATATCTTACGATGCCTATTGCACCTGTCGGAGGCAAGCCTAAAGTCCAACACAGTCAGTATACCTTTGTGCCATCTTGGCTCACCATCACACTGTGGATGGTCAGGCCGTGTCTGTGCACCCTCTGGTGAGCCAATTTATGCAAGGCCGCCTCCTTTCCTGGCCCCCGATCCATCCGCCACCAGTGGCGTGGGACCTTAATGTGGTGTTGAGGAAGCTCATAGTCCGTCCACCCTTCGTACCACTGCTACCTGCCATCTCAAGTACCTTTCTTGGAAGATTCTTTTCCTGGTGGCGCTAACCTCGGCCAGACGCCATACACTAGGTTACACAGGAACAGTGTTGTCCTTCAGACTTTCCCTAAGTTCTAGCCAAAGGTTGTCTCTGCTTTCCACCTGAATCATGAGGTGGTGTTACCACCTTCTTTCCCGGGTCTCATTCTTCTAGGGCAGAGGGCACCCTATATACGCTGGACTGCAAGCATGCATTGTCCTTTTACATCCAGAGAACATCGTCCCATCACTGCTCAGTACAGCTCTTTGTCTTTCAATCTGGAATTTGTTACCGGAGGATGTAGTAAAGGCTGTTAGTGTAGCTGGGTTTAAAAAAGGTTTGGATAAGTTCCTGGAGGAAAGGTCCATATACCATTATTAAGAAGGGTCCCAGGATATCAATGTTTGACCCAGTACAAGCATTGTGGAACCTGTGTCTTTTGGGGAAACTGCTAGGTACGTATGACCTAGATTGGCCACTGTTGGAAACAGGATACTGGGCTTGATGACCTTGGTCTGACCCAGTATGGCATATCTTATGTTCTTATGTTAATCCCAGTCGACTTGGGGTCTCAGTCTCCAAGTGCACCCTCTCCCAGTGGGTGGCTGACTGCATTTCCTTTACCTATCAACAGGCGGGGTGCTCTTTGGTGCATCATGTGGCGGCCCACAATGTGTGTGCCCTGGCAGCCTCGGTAGCAAGCCTGCGCTCTGTACCCTTATTGGACATCTGCCGGGCTGCCTCCTTGTCCTCTGTGCACACTTTTACTGCACACTACTGCTTGGAAGACACCTCCTAGAGGGATAGTGCGTTCAGCCAAGCAGTACTCCATCACCTCTTTGTGGAATAACGCAACTCCTTCCCTCCAGCCCATGGTGTCCAGGCTACCGGAGAAGGGCTTGCATCTCCAATGCTGCTGCTTCAGTATCAGACTTCTAGCCAACCAGCATCCCCTGCTGCCCCTTTACTGTCCACTTTTTGGGTCGCCCATGGCGCTTAGTTTTTTTCGGTAGCCTGTAGCTTGGGAGTCCCATATGTGAGAACTGACTTCCTGCTTGTTCCCGGAGAAAGCATAGTTACCAACCTGTAATGGGTATTCTCCAGGGACAGCAAGAATCAGTCCTCACAACCCTCCCTCCTCCCCATGGAGTTTTTCTTTTTATGCTTGATTGAGCTATGTCATCATACTGAGGTAAGATGGCAACTTTGGACGGGAAGGTGACTGCGCATGTGTGGTGTAGCTGTCAAATGCTTTCTTTGAAAGCTGGGGGTTGGATCTGCATGGGCTCCATCAGCGCTGATGTCATCCATATGTGAGGACTGACTCCTGCTGTCACCTGTTACAGGTGAGTAATTACGTTTTTTTCAGGCACATTTTGCTCAAGCAGTAGTGTCCATTGGGGAAGGCACATGAAAGTAAGTAAGCTTAGCTATTTGTAAAGCTGAAGAGGGGAGAGCAGAACATAGCAGGGAGAAGCTCAGAGGATTTGGTTTGGCGGTGGTATAAGAGTCGTTGACATGGGGATCCCAACCTCCATGTCGCAAGAAAATGTGTGGTAGTGGGGACCCAGTCCTACTAGCAAAAAAGACTTCCTGTGTCAACAGAGAAGTAGAGAGTGTGCTAGTGGGGGACCCATATTCTGCTGGAAAAAGAGGAGGTAGCTCTGGTGGTGGGGAGCCAGCCATAGTCAAAGAATGTGATAGGAATCTTTTTGAGGAAGACTTGGAGAGGATTTGTTGGGTTGGGAAGTGAGTTGGGAAGAGGGAGGGTCTGAGATTAGGAAAGGGAAACAAAAATCATTGTATAAAACATCCCATGATAAAATTTCAACAGTTTTAATTTGCCTTGGAAATCAATAGAAAAGCATGGAATAAATATGGAGAAATAGGAGAATAGTTTAGTTTTGTAAACACATTCCTTTTACAGCAAGCGATGATGGACATATATTCCCATGCTCTCAACTTTTTTTCTTTTTTCCATGGACACTCAACCTGAGTGCTTACACATGGATAACATCACCATGGAGTCCCGCACAAGAACCTCTTCCAGCTTGTCCTAAAAGCTTTTAGACTGGTTCCTTTGCACGTGCGTGTGAATTCTGCCTGCTGCTGCTGTGCCTCAGCTCCTCAGTTTTCATTTTTCCTCTTAGCCCCATAGATTTGTTTGGTCTCTGTCCACACATTTTGAAGTTCTTATGTGGTTTTTTTTGGGGGGGGGGTTTTAACCTTTCAACCGTTTTTGTGGGTTCTCCTGCCCTAACACCATTGTTGCTGCTCTTCATGACCCTATTTCATTTCTTTAGGCATATTTTTTTGGTCATTTTAAAGTTTCTTCTATTTTCAGTGTCTCCGCTGTAGACTGCATTTAGTTATCAGATGTTCCAACCATGTTACTCTTCTATTTTTCAAAATCAAGTCATTTGATTTTGCTGCAGCTATTTTTCCAGATGACCTGTCCCAAAAACTGGTCAGTGGGTTTAAAAACGTGCACTCAGTATACCAGGACTATGTCTATCACACATACCACAAATGGTACTTGCAGTGCTTCGGGGCCCGATCATGAGTTTTCTCGTATTTTCTGTTCACAGATGACTGGGAAAGGTTTCCAGAGTTGTAAGAAGCAGTGAAAACAAAATTTTAGCACCAATAAGATTGATCCATTGGCGGCAGCTGTCACTGTGGCTTCATGAGCTGCACTGACAGAGAATCAATATCAAGGGGCCTTTGAGCTGAGTACCAGTAGGTTGCCTACCTCATGAGAGGAAGGTTTCAACTTCATCCTCATCCTCTAAGGCATTGCAAACCAAGACTGCCGAGCATCAGACAGAGGCTGGAGTGCATTGGCAAAAAATTCATCAGACCATAAGGTCAGGAGCATTGAGATATCAGGAGTCCTAACAGAAGGACCACACATCTTCCTTGATGTCTGAGGGGCTGCACAAGCCTCCACAAGGCCAAAACCAGCCCGATAATATTAGACATAAGCCTTATCAGCTGCAAGCCCCTTGCCTTTGCTAATGGCAACTCTCGAGGAGTGACTTGTGTGAGGTCTTGAGTAGAGAATGATGATCTTCACTCTGCGAAGCTGCTGCTTTGATGGCATCGTCTGGTGTATTGATGCATCAAATTTATCATCTACTGCTACTACTGAACATTTATATAGTGCTACAAGATGTATGCAGCGCTGCACAGACACATGCAAAAGACTATCCCTGCTCATCAGAGCTTACAATCTAGTTGACAGACAACTCAGTAGCTGTCGACATGGGATAAAGTCTAGGGAGAGTGGTAAGGAAACACAAAGGAGATCAGGCGAGTCGAGATCCGAAAGCAGCAGCAAAGAGGAGTTTTCAGCCTTGATTTGAAAAGAGTTAAGAGAAGGTGCCTGATGTACAGACTCGGGTAGTTTGTTCCAGGCATAAGGAGCAGCAAGGTGAAAGGATCAGTCTGGAGTTAGTAATGGAAGAGAAGAGTTCCCAAAGAGGGGTGTAAGGAGAAAGAAGAGAGGAAAGGTAGTGGGAAGCAGCAGAGTGAATGCGCACTTATAAGTCAGTAGGAGAAGTTTGAACTGGATGTGGAAATGGATAGGAAACTAATGAAGTGACTTGAGAAGAGAGGTGATGAGAGCATAATGAGTCTGGCAGAAGATTAGCTGCACAGCAGAGTGTTGACCAGATAGAAGGGGAGGGAGATGATTCGGAGGGAGACCACCAAGGAGTAAGTTACAATAGTCTAGACGGGAGGTGACTAAAGAGTGGATAAATGTCTTAGAAGTGTGTTCAAAAAGGAATGAACAAATTTTGTTGTTGTAGAGAAAGAAACAGCAGGTTTTAGCTATTGGTTGGATGTGTGTGGAGAAGGAGAGAGAAGTGTTAAAAATGACCCCAAGGTTGCAAGCTAAGAAGATAGGGAGAAGTAGAGTGTTATACACAGAGCCTGCAAAAGGAGGAGGAAGGGGAGAGCAGGATTTAGGGGGAAAAAATAAGAAGCTCAGCTTTGGCCATGTTCAATTTCAAGTGGCAGTGAGACATCCAAGCAGCAATGTCATAAAGGCAGACAGAGATCACGGCCTGGATTGCTGGAGAGATTCCAGGTGTAGAGAGGTAGATCTGGGGGGAGTCAGCGCAAAGAAGGTACTGAAAGCCATGGGAAGAGATGAGTGCACCAAGGGACTGGGTATATAGAGAGAAAAGGAGTGGACTTAAGACAGATCTTTGAGGTATACCAACTTAGAGAAGGATAGCACTAGAGGAGGATCTACCAAGTAAGGACAAGGTATCAAGGAGAAGGTTGTGGTCAACAGTGTCAAAAGGAGCAGAAAGGTCAAGAAGGATGAGGATTGAGTAAAGGCCTTGGATTTTGCCAGGAATGGGTAACTGGAGACTTTGGCAAGAGCAGTTTCAGCAGAATCAAGTAGTTTAGAAATAAAGGGGAGGAGGGAGATGGGTCGATAGTGAGGAGGACAGGTAGGGTCTAGTGAGGGTTTTTTTGAGGTGAGGCATGATCACAGCATGCTTGAAGGCTGCAGAGAAAGTTGCATTGGAGAGCGATAGGTTAAGAATATGAGAGATGGAAGGGATTACAGTGGAGCAGATGAAGCTAAAGAGATGGGTGGGAATAGGATCAGAGGAGCAGGTAGTGAGTTTGGATGAGGAAAAAAGGTGAGTGGTTTCCTTCATCAGAGATCATAGAAAAGGAAGAAAGGGTAGCAGAGATGGGGGGAGGGAGCTCAGAATGAAGAGGGAGAGAAGGGGAAGTAGCTGACCTCTTGTGGAATTGGAGTGTGATCTTGTGGATTTTGTCATGGAAGTAGAAAGCCAGGGTGTGGGCAGAAAGGGAGGGGTTGGAAGAGGAGGCACCTTGAGGATAGAGTTGAGAGTTGTAAAGATACAGCGAGGGTCGGAGGCAAGAGAGTTAATCAGATGGACATAATAGTTTAGTATGGCGAGTGCTATGGCTGACTAGAAAGAGGCAAGCATGAATTTGAAGTGTATAAGATCCGCAAGGATACGGGGTTTGAGCCAAGCACATTCAGCTGAGTGGTTGCAGAACGTAGATAGCGAGTAGTGGAAGCTAGCCAGGGTTGAAGTACAGTATGCCTCACAGAACATGGCATGGGTACAGCAAGAGCATCCAGAGCAGAGGAGAGTGCAGTGTTATAGGAAGCTACTGCTTTATCAACAGACTCTGATGACGTGGTGGAGGAAAGAGGTGATGAGAAAGTGAAGGAGAGAGCCAGTGGGTCAAGAGCATGAAGATCTCGAGGTTCGAGGAGACAGGGTGATGAAGAGTGAAATGTAGCAGGTGATGGTCCTATAAGGGAAGGAGTGAAATAGAGAAATTTGAGGGTAAGCAGTTAGAGAAGAATACAAGTTTGAGGCAGTGGCCTTACTGGTGAGTAGGGACAGTAGAGCAGAGCTGGAGGTTGAATGATAAGGACTGGAAGAGGAGCTTCAAAGCGTAAGGGTCAGAGGGTTTATCAACACGAATGTTAAGATCTCCAAGAATAAGGGAGTGGAGAAAATGAAACCAGAAAGAAGGAAAGCCATGAGAGAAAAGTAAAGGTGAATTTGTCAGGGGGTTGATAAATAACAGCTAACTGGAGAGAGAGAGTAAAAATGCAGATGGAGTGGACTTCAAAGGAGGGAAAGGAGTTGAGACTGAGGCAGAAGGAGGGGTTGAAATTGACAGGAAGGAGAGCATAGAAGCCCAACACCACCACCACCACAGCCAATGGGACAAGGTGTGTGGGAGAATTGATATCCGCCATGATAGAGAGCAGTGACTTAAGGTGAATCCTTACGGAGGAGCCAGATTTCAGAGCAAGGAGATGGAAAGCATTAGACATATAGAGATCATGAGCAAAGGGAAGTTTATTTAAGATGGACCGTGCTTTCCACAAAGTACATGAGAAAGGGAGAGAAGAGGGGGGGAAGGAGAAGGAGATGAATAAGATGTGAGTTGTGTGAGGATCTGTTCTGGGAGTGTGACAAGTCTAGGGGACCAGGGTTGGGGTTGATATCTCCAGAAGAGAGGAGTAGTAGAAGAGTGCAAGGCAGAGGAGACGGCACAGTGGTAACGAGGGTGAGGTTGTTTCAGAGAAAGAGGAGATGGCTGAATAAGAGGGAGAAAGTTGCTGATAATAGGGTGGATGACAAGATGGTGGGCGAAGTGAGAATGGTAAATGGGAGATAAGGGGGGAGGGATTTGAAGGTGTTGGAGGTGGGAGACAATTAGAGAGTATGAGCAATAGGAAGAGCAAGTGTTGAGGAGCCATAAAAAGAGATGGTGAGGAGCACAGAAGTCAGAAGAAATAAAAGGATAGGTAGTAGAAATTGCAGTGGATAAGATGCACCTGTGAGTGATCGTGGTAATGAGCACATGGTGGTGAGCACGGGATGGCTATAAGAGACTATAAGCCAGGGGACAGATGGGCTGTGTGACTGGAGGGTGGGATAGTAAGAAAGAGGAGAGAGACGCACACAGCTGAAAACAGAGGGAGAGCTGAACAAGATCACAAACAAAACTTCTGAAAAGTACGCTCTTCAACAATGATAAGAAAAATAAATAAAAATATACAGTCGGACAGACCTTACAAGCAAGCGGTTAAAAAGTCAGACCTGTAATAGACTCAAAACCTGCTTGCAGGAGAGGAGTCAACATTGAGACCTCAAAAGTCTCAGCTGGTTCCTGCCCGGCTAATATTGCTTTCCAGCGCATCAGGGGAGGGGGGTGATTGACCTTTTTGTGTAAGTGCATTGACACTTCCAGAGGAGATCCGCCTTCCATTAGAAACAGATCAACCCTTGCAGAGTTAGATATTATTTGTGTGCCTGTCTGAATCTGCATCAGAGCACTTCTGAGGATCCGAGTATGAGTACTTCTTGGAGAAGCAATCGCCAGAGTTTACCTCTGATCCTGCTTGAGGAGCTGACACTTCCATGAGTTTTAATGGGAGATGGCCAAGTCCATAACATTTACTTTGGAAACAAAGCGCCCAGGGACGAGAAGTTGGATATCCTTCCAGTATTTGTTGCCCCCTATAAGAAAAGATATAGCATACTGGGTCAGACCAAAGGTCCATCAAGCCCAGTATCCTGTTTCCAACAGTGGCCAATTCAGGTCATAAGTACCTATCGGGTTCCCAAAAGGTACAACACTATCTCCTGCCCCCACCCCCTGCCGTGCTTCCATTCAGCAAAAAGGTCAGCTGTATGTATAGAGTCCAAAAGGCTCCTGGGTTAGAGAAGCTTCAGCTGCCACACCAATCTATAGTCATTGAATTGGCTGCCAAGAATTCAAAGTCTTACTCTTCAGCTCCCCCACGGGGAGAGGCAAGGGCTTTGGATTCTTTTGGGTAGGACGTTTTCAGAATTCTGTGCTCTCATCCTGGATAGTGTCCTACCTCATCATGGGCATGCACTTGTGGAACATCATGTGTTGGCTGGACAGTTTCTTGGAGTATTCCCTAGATGTAAGGTAAGGAGTGTGGAAATTGCATTGTCCAAGTGACACATGTTTTGGATACAGCATCAAGAGCCTTCTCTGAGTATAGGTGCCCAGAGACTCTTATGATTTCAGACTTATAACCCAATGTGCAGCAGCAACTTGCTGATGTGCTGTGCTATGGAGACAATCTATTTGTAGATAACATTCAAGGGGCTGCAACCATGAATAAGCAGCAGACTGACATCTTGAAAACTCTCCAAGTCCCTTCCAACCCAGCCTCCTTATCTAGGAGATTCTATAATAAAAAGCAGCAAAGATTACTCTCGCAGGAATTAGGTATCTTCCTCTCTCCCACTCCTCCCAAATCAAACAACCTTCTTGTTCCCATCTTCTGCAGCTGAAAGTTCAGAAGCCTCAGCCATTGTCCCAGCCCAAATCAGGGATGGGGTTTTGATTGGCTCCAGACAACCTTCCAGATGGAGGGAGGCTGTCTCTTCACGGGTTATTGATCCCTTGTAATCTCCAATTCTTGGGCACTGAGAATTAGTCCAAGTGGGGTACAGAATTAATCTATTGGAACTTCCTCCAAATTACTCTCTGAGAGAACATTCTCTGGCCTCTCAGCAACAGGATATATTTCACTAGGAACTTCCTGCCCTTTGTGCTGCAAATTGTTGAGCCCACCCCATCAAGGGAGATATGGCTGGGATTTTACTAGAGGTATTGCCTTGTACCTAAGAAAACGGGGGATTCTGTCCTATCTTAGGCTTGAGGGATCTGAATGCATATCTAGGTTGTGAAAAGTTCAGAATAGTTTCCCTGGGCACCCTATTACTTTTTCTTCAAAAAAAGAGATTGACTGTGTTCTCTGGACCTCAAGGACGCATACATCCAATTAGGGAAGTATCTGTATGTGGATGTATCATCGTAGGGAAATGCCACTTCCAGTATCATGCATTGCCTTTAAGCCATGCATCCATTCTCTGGGAACAAGCAGGAAGTCAGTCCTCACATATGGCGTCCTCGTGGAAGCATCCCCCCAGCTTTCAAACAAAGCCTTTGGGAGATGCCACCACGCATGCGTGGTCCCCTTCCCGCCCAAGGGTGCCATCTTGCTGTCTCCTTTTTTCCACGGAGCCCTTCAGACGTTTGTCTGGCTTGTCCCCAGAAAAAGTTAGATTTTTCTCTCCAAGTTTCATACTCTCCTCCGGTATCACACTGGTACTCTTCCTGCCTACCGACCACATTGCCTCGGCCTATTTTTGTAGTTTTCGGGGGGGGGGGGGGGTGTTCTTCTTTTCCTGGCACCTTCATGCCTTTTTCTTCCACTGGCAACCCAGAGAATCTTCGACCTCTCATGGGTACTTTTTTCCCCCCATGGCTACCAGTGGCTTTAGGAAGTATGATCGGTGCTTCAAAATTATGTCTTTGACCGACACACACGATTGCTGTCTCTGGCTGCCTCAGACCAGACCACGACCCAGCAGCCTGCAGTCTCTATAAGAGGATGTCAGTAAGGCCCTCAAGAGCCGCCGGCAGCAGCACGATACGTTTTTTTTTTTCCCCCGAGTCCCCAGTGCCTCCGATGGCCAGTGCCTCGTCTGAGGCCCCGACATCTCGGGCGGAGCCTTCTGAACCAAAGCCTCATTGTGGATCCTCAGAAAAGGGGGTCTCCCTTGAGGGAACCCAGGAATAAGAAGAAACCCTTGCAGCGTCCTTGGATGGCTCCAACTGGCCGGGTGCTCACCGGGCCCGGTCCCACAGTCCAAGACGTTCGTCCAAGGCGTCAGAGAAGAAGCGACCTGTGAAGGTCCCCCAAAGGATCTGACCACGGACCGGCTCCAGACACCATGCTTGTCGAGAATTCCCCTTTGGGGGAGCCCGCATCAGGCCCGAGTCCCTCGGTCTTGCGCCAAAGGCTGCAGAATCTTCTGGTCTGGACTCCAGAATGGTGGCCCTGGAGTGCAGTTTGTCTGCCTTCATGGACCAGCAGCTGGTGCTGTTGTTCAGCATGACCGGTTCATCCACCCTGATCACTGGGCCCTCGACGTCCAAGATGTCCCCGGAGGCCGAGACAATCCTGGAGCTCCTTAGGCCTAGAGTCTATCCTCGGTGAGGTCACGATCCGAGTCCCGCTCGACGGGACTGCGGTCATCCCCAGCAAGTTTACCGGGCATCAACCGCAGGGTATCGGGGGCCCCAAGGCCTGCAGAGCAGCCCTTCTATGAGTCCTCGACGGACTATTCCAAGGAGTCCCCCCGATACCCATTGCCACCTCGACGTCCCATCTGCCTCTCCCATCTCAGAGCCTTGACGGCGGTCCCCTCCTGAGGACATGGGTGTCCTTGACAAAATCAAGGAAGCCCATGTCTAAAGTCCTAGCATTCCCGACCACGTCGAAGGAGGACCCTCGGGTGGATGAGTTGGAAATCCAGTGCGAGGCCCTTTCGCTTGAATCGCTCATGGTGCCCATCCCTACCATCCTGTAATGGCTGATCCTCCTAATGTGGGGGACACCGGCTTTGGTGCTGGTGGTGAGTAAGCGGCTCGATTTGATGTATTGAGTCCACCGGAGCCCGGGCTTCCAAAAGTCACAGCTGCCGCATAACTCCATGGTGGTGGAGTCGGCCATGCGTTGGCTGAAAAGTCAGAAGATGCACTCCTCTGTGCCCCCCGGCAGGGAGGCCCGCACCCTGGACGCCCTCATCAGAAAGTGCTACCGGGGCTCAATGCTCATCGGCCGCATCCAGACCTACCAGTTGTACATTGGCATGTACCTGAGAGACCTGGCAAAGGAACTCGCTGGGTTTTCGGCTGGTCTTTCCGAGGAACCTTTTCAGTGTTTATGTTTATTAATCATTTGATATACCGCTTAGGCCAAAAGGCATTAAAGCGGTTTACAATACTTTATCAATTGAGGAAATAGGAAAAGAACGCCATTATAAGATAGGACAGAATAGAAGACAGAAACAGGTAAACAGATAAGAGGAGGAGAAGAATAGAGACAGCAAGTTACCCCGAATGCAGGCACCACGATCCAGTCCATGAATCAATGTGAATCGCCACGGTCCAACGCCTTAGGGCCAAAGCAGTCTGAGAATGC